>CM043016.1:63812099-63895841 GCA_023690525.1 Holotrichia oblita | reverse complement strand
GCGCACAGCCATTCGCTGAGAAGCGGTTTTTCATCGATTCGAATAACAGCAGTTAGACAATGGCGGCCAACGGTGTCGCTTGTTTAGTGGTCATCTTCCTGCTGGTCCTGCAGCGCGTGGACCGCTCTAACTGCATACCGAGAAATTAGCCAGCGGGAGATCTATGATGAAGTAAGACAGCTGTTGGCCTTATCCTCCAATACCCTAGCAAAGGTGCGTCTTATTAAACTAGCTCGATACAAATCCGAGCATTCGGTTGTATTGTTCTGTTTGTAAACGGGAGTAGAAGAGAATTGATGTTTTATTAACATTTGACATTTCACTTTCTTGCACGCGACGGGAAAATCGATACTTTATTAATCAAATTTATGCAACACATTATACACAGTTGTCGTAGTTGGTGACAGGTTGCATATTAGACACGTCAGTTCCATATTTCGTATACTTAACTGTTATTATTGCTGGAGGTATAAAAAATTCATTCAAGTCATTTTGCAACGGAAAAATTGAAGATAATTATACTAGAAGGTGTTGAAAATTAAGTAAACAAGTTATGTTTATGTTTACCAAATTACAAAATATTACAAGTGAATCATTTTTGTTGTTATAAATAATTATTATATATGTATGTATGAATGTAAACCACAACCGGAGGTTGGTGAGATATTACATTATCACCTAGTTTGTGAATTATAAAAGGTGGGAATAAAGTTTTTCACACGATACTAGGAATTTAAATAAGTTTCTATAAATATTGGAATACGCTAAATAATTTTCTAGAAACATATTTGCTCGATAAAGATAATTGTTTAGGGCTTTGTTTCTGATCTGTGACGTCATGTTACATTTGACGTCATATGATTGTTGTACTAAAGATATTTTCTACCTTTTTGCGAGCATTATAATACCTATGTATGGAAAATGGATCTCTGACGTATCATAGCTAGTATACAGAGCGTTCTTTAAGAGAAATTTAAAAGTAAAACTTTAAATTCAAGCTATTACAATCCCTTCTTCATTAATGAGCTGCTATCGATCGATATGTATTGTATAAAAATGTTATATTAAATTGTATATGTATTAAATTCATTTCACCTCTCCTAAATTATGTAGCTTATTAATTTCTAACATTTTCGTGATGTGGAAAACCAGAAATATCTCCATAATTATGGTAGTTATGATTATAAACGATGTCTCGTCAGAATTACTAAATAAAGCTATAAATTTCATAAAGGCGGATAAATGTTTGGCTTCAATAAATCAACCTCAAATTACTTCATATTGAATGGGGTATTAATTGGCATTATTTTGGAAAATTATGTGTCGCAAATGTCTATCGGCTCCGATTGGCGCTAAGTATTATGTAAAAGCTCTAATTTTCAAGTATTTTGGTATTCAAATTCGACTCGATTTCTCAAGTAACCTAACGAAAGCTGTTCTTCTGTTCAGCTTCTTCACGACTTAATTGTTAGAAATCGAATCCTTATTGAAACAGTCTGTACACTTTATTTTAAAAAATACTTTGATTTTTATATTTATTTTTGTAAAGATTTTTGGTGATACCTTTTTGTGAAACATTCGATTCTTCGTCAGGGTCTAGGAATTTAAATCTTTGACCATGTCGTTTGAAAAATGTTCCCACAAACTTCAGTGAGGTAGTAATCTTCAGCATTTAGAACGTTATTAGTATCCGCTTCGTTCAAAGAACTTCTTCCTTCCTTATTCTTGATTCTTGCTGGATTTTTTAAGTTTGCTTTTTTCGCTCTATTAGAGCAGCAGGTTCCTTCCTCTTTTACAAATTTTGCTTTACATTAATCCTTTCCTTTTTCTGTATTTCTTGATAGTTATTATTTCACAATTTGCAACTATCTTCGTCGCTTTATTCTTTTCTTACAGTTTGATTGGGTGATAAGCAATGAGATTCAATCATCTACTAGAATTGTAGGAGTTTGAAATTGCAATTCAGTATCTCTCTGGGGTGCATTATCTTCGTAAATTTGTAAAAAGTTATTGGATCGTGATCAGTACTTTTTAGGTTATTGTCATCAACAATTGCTGTTGCTACAAATCCCCGAATGATATTTTCTGCTGGTACATTTTCAAAGATCTGTTTTAAAAATTTTTATAACTCAGGGTTTGGATTTTTTTTTTCTGAAACTTCTGAAAACTGTCACGTCCAAAGGCAATTCTTTAGATATACCGATCGCACGATCATAGTAGAGCAGTAACACAGGCTGTTCTAATCCGATCTAGTTGTTTATTTGAATATCTAATTATACATGATCCATTAATTCTCTCTTAATTACACACAATAACTGCAGATTCTTACCGCTTACCGAATAGGTATATAATAAAGTTTTATTGTCTGGATCAGAAAAAAACGTTTTGAGCAACAGAAATGAAAGGTTGCAAGTCCAAAATAGTTACATTTTCTGCAATTTTCATTTATTTGAAAAGGTCAAATTGAATTTTTGTAGAAAGTAATTCCAGTAAAAACGGATTTTTAAAAGGAATTGAAATGATAGAAAACTTGCTAATGAAAATTAAATATAAAACAGTTTATCTTGAAGTTGTTATAACCAGTTCTTCCAAGAAACCAATAAAGCGGCATAATTATAGGTGTAACCCCTCATGCAACTTCATAAAATAACAAATAACAATGCCTTTTAGAAGTTTTCATATCGTGTACAGTAAAATTATGCATTATTAATTTAGTTTTAAACTGAATAAATATTGAGTCGTGTGCATAGTGCACTGATTGCAAGCCCGTGCAAAAAACATTGTTTGTGGAACTTTTGACATTTTATTTTTATTCTCTAATCTCCTCTTTTATTTAATTATTGAATGATATACAGGGTGTAACAGGACGAGCTTACGTTAGCCGTATCTCAGCAATTAAGCAAGTGCCATATTTGTAAATTCGCAGAGTTATATTGGGCATGGGGGCAAACTTTTAGAAAATATTAGTACATATTTTTATTTCCCGTTTCGCCGGAAGCACTATCAACTTCATTTTTTAAATGGATTACCCTTTTTTTCAAACAATTGAATTCAGCAACAAATTTGGCGTATAGATCATTTATTTCGACTGGTGTAAACATTACCATTTTACAGCTAACTTGATTTTTATGAAAATTTTATCAAATTGCATCGTAGTACTTAGTGACGTATTTCTTCGGTATGCAGAAGAGTTGATGAATGATTATTGGAAGGTAGACAGCTACTAAGATGGGCTATTGAAAATTATTTTTACTTGTGTGCAAATACTATACAGGGTGTTAGTAATTACCGACCTAATATGTTAATTTCAAACACTAATAACTTCATAATTTTAAATGGAACACCCTGTATATTTTTATCGCAGACGGTAGAAAATTAAATTCTTCATCAAATGATATTACATTTCCCTATACCTAAAATGAATCCTGATTTGTCAATCCTAAACGTGACATTTTTCGTATACTAGATTAGGAACTGTGTGATATACTAGGAAGTTATTAACACGCTATCAAACTGTCATTAGGAAATTAGACATTACGCTAAAACTGTGACGAATTTTCATAGCCACCTTTAGCGCTCACGCGAAGTTTCTGAATACATTCACATAATTTGCGAATAGCTTCTAAAATATTCATTTTAGGTATAGGGAAATGTAATATCATTCGATGAAGAATTTAATTTTCCACTGTCTGCGGTAAAAATATACAGGGTGTTCTATTTAAAATTACGAAGTTATTAGTGTTTGAAATTTAACATATTAGGTCGGTAAATACTAACACCCTGTATAGTATTTGCACACAAGTGAAAATAATTTTCAATAGCCCATCTTAGTAGCTCTCTAACTTCCAATAATCATTCATCAACTATTCTGCATACCGAAGAAATACGTCACTAAGTACTACGATGCAATTTGATAACACTTTCATAAAAATCAAGTTAGCTATAAAACGGTAATGTTTACACCAGTCGAAATAAATGATCTATACGCCAAATTTGTTGCTGAATTCAATTGTTTGAAAAAAAATTGGGTAATCCATTAAAAAAAAATGAAGTTGATTGTGCTTCCGGCGAAACCGGAAATAGAAAATATGTACTAATATTTTCTAAAAGTTTGCCCCCATGCCCAAACTAACTCTGCAAATTTACAAATATGGAACTTGCTTAGTTGCTGAAATACAGCTAACGTAAGCTCATCCTGTTACACCCTGTATAAGCTTTTTTTACGTGTGGTGGGTGCTTAGTTGCAGTGACTCCCCCCAACTCTCGCGGTGTAGTTTTGTGTGTGTAAATTGTTTAAATAGCTTTGTGATAGCATCATATCGCCTTTTATAATGCCGCGCTGTTAATCACTTTGCTCCCAACTACGAACCGTAAATCGATCCAGATTCAATTCTCTGAAAAAATGTCACCGTCCCTCCAGAAAATTGAAATCCGGCTCCTATCATCCCATCACAACGATAGTCAGCTGCCTAACCATAGCGGCTATCGACCAGTTTTGATAGGCGTTCGAAATATTTCCAGTTTTCTTCATTTTTTCTTCTTAGATGTTTTGCAGAAATATTTGCTTTCTTTTTGTTACACTTAATAAGTTAAGAAACATCTTTTACAAACGCGTATCTTATGGATGTTTGTTGGAGTTATATTGTCTTCTCAGTGCTTCTGCTGCTACATCCATGTATCTCCAGTCTTTATTTTCCTTTCTGCTCAAACATTTTTCTCCCTTTTCTCGTTTTGCGTTCGTTCCATATTTTATTATTAATTAAATATCGTTCTATTTCTTTGTAAATAAACCTCTGAGAACTTTCTTCTTCACTTTAATCTTTGTTAAAACACTGAACGCATCCATATAGGTCATTAATGTTATTTTTAATAATTCGTTCTATTACAGGATCTTTTGGTTTTGTATATATTCATATTGGTTGAAAATTGATTTTTTTCGTCAGATTTACCATCACAAGTTAGTTTACCAGACTTAGTGGAGTTTCTTTTAGCTATACTTATTTAAAATTTCCTTGGATACATTTCTTTGTGTTGCATTTTCTATATTATATTATAGTTGTTTTCTTGATTTACTTGAACTTATTGCATTTTCAGGACCACAATATTTCGTAAACAACGTCATTATGGCCAGCGTTGCATAGTTGTGAAACCTAAGTGAACTAAACACATTCCTATTTATTCATTTTTTTAAAATTTATTGTAACGTACGCTTGTAACAATGAATTGCTAACCACCAATCCATTATATCTCAAAGAGAAGAAAAGGATGTAAGATTTGATAAAATTTGAAATTTATAGGATTGTACTGATGCCGGCAACTTATATCAAAAGATTTCTATTAATGTTTTGAACAAAATGTGTAATCTTTACGGATTAAGATGACAATATTTGATGAGGCTTGCTGTGGTATTTATCTATAATTTGTTTATCTTCATGTGGTAAAAATGAAATGATACTACAATCACCTGCACCAGCAACCTAAATGCTGTTTCCATCTTGTTCCTCGATGGTTTTAGCGTGGATTTGAAAATGCTGTAAAATATTTACTCCACAATGTATTGTTTGGTCATGGTGTTATGTCATTATGAACTTTGTTAAACTCTTCTTCATTATACAAGTGCCCAGTTCTTTTCTACAGTTTTCTTTAGTAATTTCATATCATTTTCTACACAATAACAAGTTTAATATATTTAAACCATGGAAATACATTTACACCTGCAATTTACAGAGCAAGAGCTGTGGTGGAGGGTTTAACAAGCGATACCGCTCAAGAAGTCACTGCAACTATAGCCACCACAGAAAAAACAACGAGATTTGGGTACATAAACACACAAAGATTGAAAAATGATCGACAGTCTTCACATTTACGGTTGGGGGGTAATTGGACTTCGAAATCTAGCTCTGTTAGAATGTTTCGGGGTAACTAAGAGCGAAGAATGCTGAAATTTTATATATCTAATGTAATTATTTTGCGTTCAAATAGCACCTTCTTACACGTTGTAACCGACTGTTCAAATTCAAAAATTCCTCACCCGACCTCAACTATTATTCCTTCATCGTCATCAGAATATTATTTACGCAAGTTTTATTTTTGTCTTATTTTAGAGTGAAGATGATTCGCAAGAATATAGTTCAGAGTTACCAGAAGCAAGTACTTCGAAACCAGACGTACCAAAAGCGGTAAAAAATTGGCCTCAGAAGGATTTAAAGTTGGGGCAAGTCTCCGGAGTCGCCGTAAATTCTCATTTACAACCAGTAGTCTTTCACAGAGCCGATAGAGTATGGGATGAAAAGTAAGTAGGTATAAATAAGTTGAATATTATTATTATCTAACAAATTGAATTTAATGTAATAAAAATCAAATCTAAGGTATAATTTGCCGAACGAGTTTATATATGTTAGTAGAAAGTACATAATCTACAAACAACGTTTATAAATATTTGATAAGTGTGAGTATATTGTTGCGTTGCAGGTCGATACGTTTTTAGATAATGAAACATTGACGTAACGATCCTAACTTAATCATATGTTAACGTTATTCAAGTTAGAATATATTTTTTAGTTTAAGCTTTGATAAATAGAGTACATATATCCAAGCATAATGGCCTTCATCATTTACAATCACAACCTTCACTTCACATACAAACACATCTATAACACTTTTGGTTTATAAAATATTACAATTTGTATCCAATTGGGAACGTGCAGTCAGAAATAAAACATAAACTTTTACAAAATGTGACAATCGAACAAAATTATTCACAAGATTCGTATAATATTTCAAATATGATGAGTACTAAGTACCTACGTTCTAAGCGTTACCTAATTATGGAATTAAAAAAACTTGTTAATTAAAAAGAAGTAATGGAAAACGAATAAATATGTAATGACAGAGTGTGAAAAGCATATTTCTTTCCTAATTTAATTAGGAAAAAATGTAGGAGTTTTCTGACTAAGTTTCCTTTCTAATTAAATTAGTACAGAATTATGTTTTTAGCAAATATTTCTACTTCATACAGTCATCGTTTACAAATTTGTAAAAATATGAAATCACAATAAAAATATAATGTTTCTTTTGTTACAACACTTTCTATTAAGCTATCTGTATCTGCCTTACAAATAATTGTCGTATATTGCATTGTAATTTTTCTTTCTCAAACTCGTTTAATCTGAAATATTTATCTTATTGCAATCATAGCCATTCATTCTTTACTTTTTTTTAGTTCTTTAAAAAATCACTCAAAAGCGTTATATAGGCTGACATGACTAGTGGTCGGACATATAGGTTGAATGGCAAGTTCATTTGGAGGCCCTCCTTCGGAAAAAAATTGAACTAAGTGACAGTTCTCCTAAAGAGCTGTGTTTCCTTCATTTGTGCTTGTGCAGGAGCTTGGAAGTGAGGGACTGTTTGAACAAAAATTCGTGTTACTATTCAGTTCTGCGTTAGACTAGTGGAAACGACACCTAGGCTCAATGCTGCATATGGAAGTGAGTGCCCACATCGTAACACTATCTCCTACTGGTATCATTATTTCAAAGAAGGTGATACAAAAACCGCCACGCAGACGAACTTCAAACGACTTCAAATCCGGTTAATCCGAGATTGTTAAAAGCTATCATCGACTGTCTAGTGAAGAATCCTAAAACGTCACTGACCCTACTTTCTGCAGGACTCGGCAAGTCAAAAGGATGCCTACAACACATTATAAAAACGCGTCCTCAGTTTAAAAAGGTTTTGGCAATGTGGGTGCCCAACTTGCTGTCTAATGACCAAAAGAAGAAGCAAGTTGATGATGCTAAATCGATTTTAGACGAGTATGGGGCCGAATGGGATGATTTATTGGACATTATGCTAACTGTTGATGAGTCTTTAGTCTACTACGAGCCACCACAGATCCGAAATTCAGCTTTCGAATTTCAGCTTTCTGGTCAGCCACCGCCAGAAGTCGAGCGTACCAAAATGGTTCAAAAAGGTCATAGCTACTGTGTTGTGGAATATAGATAGGAGCGTGCATATTGTCTATCTAATATCGGGTAAATTTATTAACAAAACATACTACATGAAACTTCTTGATGTGGTCTATGCTAAGATTCCGGCTACGAAGCGTCATAAAGTCAAATTTCTACAAGACAATTGTCCAGCCTATAATGCAAATGTTACACTCGAAAAGGTCACTCAGCTGGGTTGGACACTACTGAAACATTCAACCTATTCGCCCGATTTTGCACGCTCTTATTACTTGTTTCGAAATTTGAAAAATGATATGTTAAAACGCAAATTTATTAACGCTAACGACGTAGAAATGCAAGTTAGTGGCTACTTTGTCTCAAAAAATTCAACCTGGCTTTTTAAGGGCTTTGACATGTTCAAGTCACAATTGTGCAATGTAATTTTAAACAAGGGAAATTATTATTAATTTTTATATCAACAAATTTTCGAGAAAATAAAACCGTTGATCCCTGCACACGGACTTGTTATTCTTTTAAAGCATTAACATAATGGAATTTTGCAAATTTTGTGCAATCCAGGGCACTTAGAGCGTATAACGTACTTATCTAAATAGTACACAAATTGCTATTTTCTTTGAAGCAATATTGTTTCTCTTCTTTTTCCTTATATTTTCTTTCGAATCTTGTGCCTTTCAAACGATAAACAATGAAATTGAATTTTGAAGTTCAAGTATTTGCTAGCGTATGGCCAGCATGTGTTTTAATTTGTTGCGAATGAACGTTGTCAGCAGTGATGGCAAGAATATGAGTGATTCTGACTGTTAAGCACTGATCTTTTCATGAGTGCCAATTGGTAATTATGATTTAAAGTTTTCATTTTGCACCATTTCGTCGTCAATACTATTTGTTTCGATGTTCTCTTCATTTTTTTTTATATTTTACGTCTTTGTGTATGTGTATACAAGAAATTGATATCCGTGTTTTTTGGTGTTTGAGGGAGTGTGCAACCTTTATTGTTTACAATAATTATAGACGGTTTGTGTATCAGAAATATTGGTTTTAAAACTTGGTCATTTCCAATAAAATATTCAGATACTGTGACGTTCATTTTCTGCAACAATAACTCCAATCCAACTTATTATTGTCAGAAGTAATTTGATGTCGATACCATTTTCTGTAGGATCAGATTTCAACGAACCTTTTCTACTTTCTTAATGTCATTTTTTTGTTTACGTGGAGTTTTGATCACTTTGAATTATAAACATTCATACTGACATATTTGACCGATGAGCATCAATAAGAAAGACTACCGGTCATTTTCTGCTTTTGTTTGGTTAGCCACTAATCCAAACCATTTGCAACATATTCGAAGAATAGAATTTTCCATCAGCCGTAAAGATAACAAGGAGTGTTCCTTTAAAAGTGTTCATTTTAGTTTCCTTGCCGATTTGTTCTATTTCTCTTAACTCTTTTTTAGCAGAAAACCACATTTTGTTAAACCAACTATTCAGTTAATGAGAGTTCAGTTTGAATGGTCAGTACTAGGTCTAGTGCCATGTGATTCCATATGTAATTCAAACAGTCCTGCAAAAAATCTGCTCTCCCTTTTTGTTTATTTGTGACATACTGGAATTAGTATCTTAAATAATGCCGTATCGGCTGTAAATTCTGTAATGCTTTGAAGGTAGAATATATCCGGAGAAATGTTCTAATACTGGTTAAGGCATATAGGTAGGTACATACATAATAAACTGCAATTTTAGATTTTTGACGTGCATTTTCTAGGATTTTAAAAGGTAGACTAGTTCAATAAATTAGCACTAGCTAGGATAATTATACTCGTAATAGCTTTAGATACATTCAGTTCAATGATAAAAAAGGAGAAACGAACAAAAACTTAATAATTATTCTCAAATTTTTAATTCGAATGACTAAGTTATCATTATGAAAGAATTTTTTAGTATAAATTTACAACTAAGAAGAAAAACAAGTAGAAGCTCTTCAGCCAAAGTTTAGCTAAAGCTATAAATCTGAATTTACATATTTATGGGAAAAATGTTAATGTTAGCAAGGCAAAAAATATGAAGTTTGATTAAAGTTTATTTTTATCGACACGATCTGTCGTGCTACGTCATTAAAATATGCAACGCTGATATGTATTAATTTACACATAAACACAAATATACGGCGAAAAGAAAGCATTAAATCGTAGAAAATCCAATTTCTCTTGTCGTTGAATCATTTACCGACTTTATAATTTACTTTTTACAGTACATTCAATTCTACCCACCACTATCTGCAAAAACATCTGGGACCAATAAAAGACGATACCGTCCTAACCCTCGATTCGAAAACTGGCTCCATTGTTGGACGATGGGGAGCCAATCTGTTCTTTTTACCGCATGGATTAACCATTGATCGTCACAATAACTTATGGGTAACAGACGTAGCTTTACATCAAGCGTTTAAGGTATGTTATTTAAGTAAAGAACGATATTCTACAGATATTTAAAACAATTTATTCAAAAAAAAGCTCTAATACGCTCGTAATAATTAAACAAAAACGAAGGTTACAGTCACCACCAGAGGGCAAATCATTAGACATTTATATAGACAGCTTAACACATTTTTTGAGTGTGGACAATTGCATTTGGCTGCCTCGGTAGCATCGAACCTCCGTTAGTTTTACGCTTACCGATTGTATTTATAAATACCGAAACAGAAATGTGTAGTTATGAGAATAAATTTGCACGAACTATTTATTATATCAAAAGTTAATGTAAAATAACTAATTCTTATCTACAGTTTTAGAGAAAAGAATTTGATTAGTTGCATAATAATCGATATGATGTTTAAATTTATTTATATTCAAATATAAAATCATTATTTTGAATTAAAGTATGCTACGGATATTAAAATAATGGAAAGCGCTTAGTTATGCAACTTATTCTACACTATAGTGTCGAGCTCTTGCAGAAGGTAAAAATAAAACGGTACTTACATTATGTATTGTTTGTTTATTATACTAGGAGGATAATGTTAGAAATGTAGTTTAATGTTAGCGCTAGGTTCTGTTTAACAATGGATACGAATTGGTTTTATCGTTATGACTTGTAGGTACTTACTTTTATTGTGTCGATTCCGTTTGTATATCAATGAAAATACATTAATTGTTATTGCATCAATTTAGACGGAAGAAGTATAATAGGAGTGTTTTCGTTATAACACTTTTTGCATTGAATAAATTGTGGTGTATGAACTATGAATAGTTAGTAGATAATATTGTCTATGCATATAGATGTATCAGCACAATTATATCCTATTAGATCCGATCAGTACTCCCCCAAGTAACATGTATGGGGCTTACACAACAAAGTAATACAGAAACGTGAAAGTGTGGAAGTAAGTAAGCTTTATATTAGTAAAACGTCAAACCCTATCAATAAATTATATTAATAAAAGTTTAGTGATAGCCACGAAAAATACCTGTTTCTTATTTGAAATAAAAATACAAGTTAAAAAAAACTGTCTCTATATAGTTACATTATTTTCAACTAAAAAATACGTTTTTTTACAATTTCTAAGTTATTATTACACTAGTTTACAATCATTTTCCAAACTGGATTCGGCTATGGTTTTTAATTTGATCCAGTGAACTCGGTATTATTATTTTGTGTCTTTGGATACGTTCTCCAGAAATTATTTTGATTTTTTCATTCGATTGTTTGCATCGTATTTCGAGTTAGGAATCAATCGTATTGTGGAAGATTGAATTATCAACAAATATTAATAACGTTATTTTTAGTAATTCCATTGCAATGGAAGTTTATTTTTTTACGTAGGATCTGTATTTTTATGAAAAAAAAAATTATTAAGAAAATTAATCGATAAATGTCGAAGTTATTACCATTTTCAGATGTTCTCCAGAAAAGTATTAATAACTCGAAAACCATAAAAAACACAAGCTAATATGTCTCATAATGACTGATACAGAGTTATTAAGTGTATTCAATAATGTAATGTTCGATTAAAAAAAGTGACTCATCGAAGTGAACTTATTGAAATAAACGTTAATTTTTGACAGCCTATGTATAGACATAATTTTCGAAGTGTAGATTTGATGCACTGTATTTCAGTGCATCAGTAATACGTCAAATATGTCTTCATCTGCAGTGGTTTTAGAAATACAGAATTTTAACATTTTTTAACAACGTGGCAGTTGGTCCTATATTTGAAAAAATTGAATAACTGAAAAACAGCTGATTTTGCATATAGAGTACCTTAATAAACTCACAAAAAATATACGAGGCTATTTAAATTAAGAACGTTTGGACTTCCGGTAAACTGGAAGTGATACAAAAACGTAAATAATTTCGTCAGAGTGACCGGATGATTATCTCTATAAACTACAAGTTTTCAGTATTGTAGGATTTCGGGAACATCGACGGGCTCTAACGAACCAGTTCTGTCAATAACCCTGTATGACGTGTAACTTGTATAAGCAGCCAATAAATTCAATTCTCAACGATTTATCATTGACGTCAATATTCGCTACAGTACTAAACAAATAACATAACTGGCACACAGCCAGATTAAAGTGAGATTTAAATACAAAATTGACAAGTGAAAAGTTTCAAACCGCTTATCACAAGTTGATGAAAAGATAAATACGAAATTGTTTCAATTTGTTTGTTATGCTAAAATAAATAGAAATATAAGGAGGTGGTGATACTTCGAATAAAAAAGCATTTGTTTAGTTTTTTACGAAATATTCTTTTTTATAAAATATATTATAAATGGTGTAATGTGAGTCAACTAATTTGATATTTCACTACTAATGTGAGAAGATAATTTGCTTTCTTTCGTTATATTATGCTTTTTCCGGTTTAGCTTTAGCAGATGAAGCAATTAATAATTCTGAAAATACTTTATTTTCAAAACTAAAACAAAATTATGTTATTTAAACACAAAAAGCACTAATTCACCTACAATAGTGTTTTACGGATTTGTATTTACTAATGTATGCCAATGACACACGTTATAGTACATCAACCAGCTCTATAACAGATACTGTGCAAGCAACGAATTTTTATTTAAGATCCAAAGGTGATTAGTTCGCATGAAATAAACTACAGCTAAATCGTGCAAAAACTACCTATCTTTTCTTCCGCCCTCGGTAAAAAGTCTTGGCTAATGAACTAGACTCTTCGAATGATGAAGAAATCGTAGAGAGTCAAACTAGGAAATTTATGGGAATCAATCTACACGAAAACTTATCATGGGACTTGCATTGTAACTGATTAGTACAGAAGATCGCGCAATTCATATACCTATTCCGTACTTTGCGTACATCGATTTCGCGAGATGTTCTATTGTCATTATACAACGCTGAAATTCAATCAAGCCTGAGTTACGGCATTTTACAGTGGGGGTCAAGTTTTTCTGCGTCGAAGGTATTTGTAGCTCAAAAGAATATTATACGCGTCATAATGGGACTTAAATGAAGAGACTTTTGTCGATCGCTTTTCAGAGAACTCAAAGCACTGACTCTTCCCTGTCTTTCTCTCTGGCATGTAGCCTGCTATTTTCATAATATATTGCAATACGCTCAAAATAAGCAATATCATGATTACAATACCCGACAAAGACACGATCTGCACCATAACAAACCGTTATCAAAATCTGCTGAACTTAGCCTCGAACAACAATTTCAAAAATGCATATAAAGAGTTTTTAATAAATAGAGGATTCTACACGGTAGATGAATTTGTAAATCTGTCTGATACTTTAATTTAATGCAATGTCAACTGTCATTTTTTATTGTAATAGGTATACCTTTGCTTCGCATTTATATCTTTGTAATTCCTGTTTTGTTATTATATCTTTTTTGCAATGTTAAATGAAATCCAACGCTTAGGTTTAAGTTTGACTTATCCAATTACAATTTTATCTACAATGGATCAATAAAGATCATTATTATTATTAGCGGATCGATAGCCGCAGTGGTTAGGCTCACTATGGTTGTGGCGGAACGATAGGAGACGGGTTTCAATTCTCCGGAGAGACGGTGACATATTTTCGGAGAATTGAAAATACGGATCGACTTACCGTTTGTTATTAGGAGCAAAGTGATTAACAGTGTGGCATTATAAAAGATGGTATGGTGCTGTCACTAAGCCATTAAAACACAATTAGAAACACAGAAAACTACACCGGGAGAGTTGCAGTCATAGTCACACAAGCGATACTATTCAACATAAAACCGATGCGTTGCAGTCACGAAGGCAACGTATCAGCTTCATTTGAATGTTTGGTGTTTTGTGGGTTGTCGTATGTTTGTGCGTTGTGTTTAACTCCGATACCAAAAGATCTAGTGCGGAACAAACATTATTTAAGTCGTCGATTAGTCTATAATAGAATTTTAAAATTATACTAATCATTTTGTATTTATATTCATTCTTGACAAAAATTTTCGGAAACAGCAATCGACTTATTTAAAATTTCTCACTCTCTATGACTACTCCTGCTTCCCATACTTTTAGTAAGTAATGTAACGTATTAGAATATAAATTTTCTTTAAAACACTTCAGGATCTTAAGCGAATAGATAATAATATCCTTTCTGCTATTTTAGGTAGAAGTTTCTATTTTATTAAAGTGAGAATATAATATATATAAGTTAAAGCCTGTTAAATCTTTAAATCAGTATTACTAGCTCACTCTTCTTTAATATTTTCTTTAATGCTTGTAATCACTACAAAATTTTAATTGTGGCTGAAACCTTTTAATTCAATTTAATGCTAATAGAAACAAAATATATGCGATCAGTATACAGTGTGTCCAAGATAAGAATGAACAACATGGGGATCTCGGAAACGGTAAGAGATACGGGGTCGATTAAATTAGGGAAAGGTAGCGCATTTACGTGGCTAATAATACGCCATTTAGAAAGTTTTAATATTCCAAGTAGTTCCGGAGATATCCGAGAAAAACCGAAATTTCGGAAAATCGTTTTATTTTTTTCCTGATTTTATTTTTGATCGAATTCATTGCACATTTCGTTTCGTTTCTGAGTAATCACTCACACAACTTAATTTTTTTCTCGGATATATCCGGAACTACTCGAAATATTAAAACTTTCTAGATCGGAGGTTTTATATTATTAGCCACGTAAATGCGCTACTTTTCCCTAATTTAATCGACCCGTATCTCTTATCGTTTCCGAGATCCCCATGTTGTTCATTCTTATCTTGGACACATTGTATACTGTGACTAATCATCTGTTCACGTAATATGAAATTTGTTAACGACATTGTTTTTGATGTCTTTGAACTCTTTCTTTGAGGTAAGAACCAACTTACATTTACAAAATAATAGTGTAGAGCTGTTAAAGACATCATTAATGTCTACCCAAAAATGTAATAAAAATAAATATAGTTTAGGTTAACAAATTTTAGCAATTTAATAGTAATTTTGGTGATATTTCCTAAAAAATCATCAAACGTCTTGTATGTTGTGTCGCACAACTAGCTGGAAGTACATATTAAAAACTGATCTTATCATAAAATCTAAAACTATAGTTACTATATAATAATAATAAAGTACTATATTTTATACAGTTAATTGACAATGTCATACCATGCGGTGAAGACAATAAACGATATTATTATTATTAATATTGATTTCAGTTTAGACCTGGCGATAATTATCCCAGCCTTACTTTTGGTATACCTTTCCAACCAGGACCTGGTATAAGGCATTTATGTAAACCTACTTCTATTGCTGTAGCATCTACAGGAGAAATATTTATTGCCGATGGTTACTGTAATAGTAGAATCCTTAAATATAATGCCGCAGGTGGATTACTTCGTGTAATACCAAATCCACCAGGTAACGAGAAAACATATTTTAAAAGGTAAATCACAATATCTTCTGGGATCTTTTTCAGAATTTCTGTCTTTGGTAGTGCCTCATGGATTGGCTTTAATTGAATCTTTGGATAGGCTATGCGTCGCCGATAGAGAAAATGAGAGTAACATGTCCCAGAGCTGGATTGTATAGTACCAAAGGCGAAACAGAACCAGCTTTAACTATTCAACAACCTGATATGGGCAGAGTGTTTGGAGTAGCGGCTAAAGGTAATTGAAAAAAAAGTCATCTTAGTGCGTAAACTATTTACATATAAATTAGTATTTGAATTTTAAGCTTGCAATGTACTCTCCTTCAATTTATTTTAACGTTAATTTTTATTTCCTTTTTACTTGAATTAAGAAAAAATTCGCCCCCCGGGTGGGCTCGAACCACCAACCTTTCGGTTAACAGCCGAACGCGCTAGCCGATTGCGCCACGGAGGCTTATTGCTATCATTGTTTTTAACGAGAGAACTATATATAACTATGTATACTAATAATAGATACTTATTGCCGATTAACATTATTTTGGTTTGATTTATACTCATGTATAATTGTCAAGTGTTGTATAATATTTGCCGAACAGTTATGTTTAATATTAACAAACTTAATTACAATAATACTAATATTTGCACAGCACTCTTGCTAAACGGTTTTAGAAACGGTACTTTCGTTAACATAGTTACGATAAGTAGATTTTTTTATATCTATCGTATATTAGTAGATAATTTATTCGCGTCCTTAACAATGAGTTTTTCTCCTATAATTTATTATTATCTTTAGTATTTCTTTTTAGATTTGTTTCGTGAACCAACAACGGATTGCTCAATCTACATACTATATTGTTTGATTGATAATTGAGCTTAACTAAAATACACCGAATGTTAATGTCTTTATTTTAAAATACGTTTCTATTACACAGGAAATCTAGTCTACGCTGTCAATGGACCTACATCCTTTTTGTTGCCAGTGCAAGGCATGACCATAGACCCTCAGTCCGAAACTGTAATTGATCACTGGGCACCCGAAGAAGTAAGTAATCCTTAGTTGTTTCTATTCTTTTCAGTTCTAAAAATGTCAACGTTTCATGCTAAGAACAGATAGAGTAAGTTGTAATAAATCTTTCGTCGCTCTATTTGAATACATCCGCCTTTACCGGATACCCATATACGGGACAGACAGCGTTATTAATATATGTAAGAGAGCGTCGGTACTAATTATTTAAAAGGGTTTTGTGTCAAGCACACTAGATTTCTTTTCGCTCTGCTACAAAGGATTTTATTAATATTAATGTAAAAGGAAGTCGTTGCATGAAAGGAAAGAAGCTACTAAAAAGAGATCTATTATTTACATGTACTCAGAAGGAGTATCATATGACATTTTAATATCACGAACCACCCAAGCGAATAGAAGTATAAGGGTAAGCGTAGGTTTTCCCATTATGGTGTTAATTTCATGCATCGTTTTTCCATTATGTTTTCTGAATGATTGTCATACTCGAGATTTCGTATTTGAGTCTAAATTAAGACGGTAATGTTACAACAAACACACAGAAGTTTCTATTGTTTTCACTGAAATGGTTTATTTTATATTTCGAACTGCCTTTTGCTCTATGCTGTAAAATATTTAGATGTGATAATTTCAGTAAAAAGTTAAGGCACACACAAAAAAAGACTGTAGTTATTTACCGCAGTGACACAAAATAGGTGCCGAGCAGTACGAAAACAAACTTCAATATACTGTTTTTTCGCATATTAAAAAAGTTTCAAACTGCTCCCTTTTAATACTTAGTGCAACAATTATAATTGCAATTTTCACGCAATTTTATTTCCTGATGAGACATATTTTCATGTGCATAGTTATATCAACAAGCAAAATAGTCATTATTGGTTGCAAAAAAATATTCGAGAGAAACATTAGACTCCATTAAAGACCTTTGTTTTTTATAGGGACAGCCAGTCCTGTAAATGTTAACATGTACATCGCAATAATCCGTAAATTTTTTGGCTCTGCTCTCCAAGAATTTGTTGATTTTAATGATCAGTGGTGAATCCAGGAAGATATAGCTATTAAGTGAAGAAGATCTGACACTAATTGACCTTCTTGGTGGGCAATTAGTTCCGGACATGACTCTAAACATTTTTTTGTGAGGGGATCTAACACTGGAACTTACAATAACGTGTCAGTAAATTTGTTTTAGCTGAAATATCGTATGTAGGAAGAGCTTGAAGCCATTACGGGTGACTTATGCACAAGAGTAATGAAAAATTTTAAGTATCGCTTGAAAGAGTGGTAGTGACGAAATGGGCGATATCTAGAGATGATATAATCTTTCACAAATTTCTAATAAATGTAAACTAAATAAAGTTACTTCAAAAAACTGATGATAATTGCGCAAATTTTGAAAAAAAGTACAAAATTCTCTGAAACGTTCTAATCACTAAGCTAATTACACATCTACATTACATGTGCCAATAAACTAAAACATGAGGTGCAGTAATTTATTATTTTCAATGTTTAGCTTGCAAATCTTTATACATACAAGAGAGAAATTATTTTTAACGTATATAATCCAAGGGTGCCAAAATTTTGAGATCGAGAGTGTAAATAATACGAAAAAAATGTTGTTCAAATTGTAATTACTAAAGTATTACAAAAATCAACATTGTTGAACAGCAATTTGTTTAGAATGATTTGTGGATATCAAACAGTATTCCAGTTACAATTCAAACCAATTGATCTTACTCTGTATTCAGATGTAATTCTGATATCGTCAAAAGAACGATTGTAACGTGTTAACATTACAATCTAATCTCCAAAAACAAAGTTCTGTTATTCGAAATAAAGTCCGCTATGGACAAATCACAGGGGGGTGGCTGTCACTTTAGTTAGTCACAAGTATTTGTTTCAGTTTTGTGACATTGGTAATTCAAAAAAATTGATTTACAATAAAATCGGTAACGAAATGTTTAATACTAGAAGCGTATAGAGATGAAAGATGAATGTATTCTTTACTTGTACGCATGATGTTACGCAGTATGTAACGAAATGGCCATACAATTAAAGAATACATTCAAGTGAAGTTGGGTTTTATTATTTTTTATATTCAACTGTATGTTAGTTACTTCATTAGATCATCAATCTATATATAATATGATACGTTTCGAAAAAAAGATATACCAAAATAATGATAGAATTAACAAAAATTCATAGGGGAAACTCCTAAAAAATTAACTATATGGATAAAAAAACACAGCAGATTCACGTATGTTGCTAAATAGGAATTATGTTCATGCCTTAACATCTAATGTAGTTTGAATACATTTTTTATACATAAAAATTTCAAATCAATACATTTAGTAGTATACGAGAAAAATATTCGTTTTGTAAATCTTTGTTTCTTTCTTGGAGTGTGGCCACCTCTTGGGAGCTATTTTGCATGCATTTAGTATCCATTACAGACAACGTATCGACAAAATATCAACTGATAATACATAAAGGCATTTTCCTATATCGTAACCGGCAACGTCCTTTTTTCCGATTAAATCGAATATGTTTTTATACTCACGGACAATGTTACATTTCGTCTTACTGAGCATGCAACAAATTTGAAAGCTGCTTTGGGACACGAAATATCTGGACTGTACAATTAAAAACTTACCTCACTATTATTTTCTCTAAAACCAATTGTTATATTAAATTTAAATAACAGTTACAAGTTCACTTTTAATGAGCAATTTCAATGAGACATTCTGTACAGACCGGTAAATTTCGGAGTCCTTATCGGCTTATTGAGAAAAAAGGACTCCGGAATTTATCTCGTGGTACCTATGAGTATGAACTCACACGGGCATATATTGACAGTTCGAAACAGATACCTTTTATGTTAAACGTAAATGATTCAGTATTGTCATCTTAGCTTCACACATTTTAATTTATTAGTTAGAGATAGATAGATAGTTAGAAGCTTTCAAAATTTAATTATTTAAAAGTAGTTAATATATGCTGATACCTAACAAAATTAAAGACTACATCTTACTTTTAAAGTCATTATCCCTATTAATAATATTTAATCTTTGTAATATTTGTCTCTTTCATAGTAACTATTACAGAATATATACGTTATTGTTGATTGATTAGCTTTGGAAAATCTTTGTTACTTATGGCATAGGAATCCAAAGAAAAATTAAGGAAATAGTTGATTATTAGACTCGGCAAAGAGAGGCAATTTCCAATGCAGTGCGGTGAGTAACGTAGAGGGATAGTAGGGAAACTCGAGCGTCTGTATCAAATCACACTTGTTCAATATTATTTCACTGGTCGTTACGAGTACTTATCAGTACACATATATTTAGAAAATGTCGCATTTGGATACGTTTCGGAAACGGCGTATTTCGAAGAAACTAGAAAACGTAATAACGAGTATGCTAGATTTAGAATGCGAAGGCGATAGAATTAAATGTGTAATATACGACAACTATTTCATATGGACCAGCAGGTGGAAAGTGTGAACGCCACTTAAAAAGTATAAAATTCGTGCAATCCGTAGCAAACGATACAGCGAACAATTAACATTTGATATAGGTGTTTGTTTTATTCTATGTAATCTACAGTTTACTTTACTAGATCAAGAAGCATTTATCTCCTTCTGGAGTAAGTATTCGAAGTATTGAAAGATAAAAAATTGATGTTCTGTGTTATTTGAACGTGTTATTGACAACGATTCAGATTTTCTCTTACTAAGACAAATTTGTGAAGGTGAGTCGAAAGATCCATTAAAAGTTGTCACAATAATTATCTTAAATATGCAACTCGATGTGGAATGGTAGTTTTCATCATTAAAAAATATTTAGGTACTCCGCACGCCGTACTCATTTGACTGAAACAAGTGTGGAAACATATTTAATGATTCAAATATTTAGTAGATGTCACCCAGTTTGTGATTTCATGGAATATTTTTGTCATTATTTCATGCATTCGTATCGCCTATGCTCACTCATGAAAGTCAGGAACATAAATAATGCGAGTACGTAAACGATACTGAACGCTCGCCTTGATACCGCTGCTCGGCCCCTCCACGTTGTTCTCCGCACTGCACTGAAACTTGCCCCTCTTTGCCGACTCTATAGATTATTCCGCGTGTCTCACAGTATTATACCGACGTAACTCTTGTTATCTTGAACAAGGAAAATTTTCAAATCGTGTCAGTATATAAACACAATAAATATTTGTTTTTATTTAGCTTAGTTTCCTTTGTAATGACAAATGTACGTTTTTTGTAGATTGTCTTAAAGATCGTTTAAATTCTGTCAAAATTCCTAAAATATTTATAATGGTTTTAAAACAATAATTTAGCTTGTTTTGTACAATTATTGTGGTTGGCATTCACCACTATAACTAGTACGTAAGTGATGAAACTTTTAGAGTAAAATTCCGGATATTTCTCTATCTATGATCACTTAAAAAAATCAATCTGTCTAGACCGTAAAATAAATACGCATAGAAAACAGGTTCAATTTGTGTCAGAAAATTACTTAATAGATATAACGTTACGTCAACTACTTAGTCAATTATTTTAAGCTAGTGATAATAACATTTTATATTCGTAGTTTGCGTGTAAGTGTTGATAGATTCGTTTAAATCAGTTGACACGATTTACCGGTTACTACATATTACACTACAGAGTCCAGTTTCGAGAATCACTGTTTGCTCTGGGTATTAACTCTTTCTCGGAGATTATTTATTTGTTGAAGAAATTTTCCTAAGCACCCGTTTAGCCCCGTCACCGCGTATTATAACAGTGCGTCAGACAGCGATAGAGTAGAAAACGAGAAAGACGAGATAGTCGAATTTTAACGTTTTGCCCTCGTCTACCATCAGGCTTGGTGGAAATTAATATCGTGTTGTTTATGAGCGCGGTAAATACGGTAAAGAGGTAGGAGTCACGCTCGTTAGCGGGTCGCTAATAAACGGCGAGAAATAAGGCGCGAACTACCTACTAGATTTTATGTATACATTATGTATATTATGTAGTTGAAGGAATGGATAAGAGCTGTAGGTAGTGGAACGGTGCATGTCGTAACCTTGCATGCATACTCAGTGCAGTCCAGTATAAATGTATTGAAATATTATTAATGCCGCAATAGTGTTGAAGTTTTTATAAACATCTGTCTATGTTTTGTTATTTACACCGTTGCAGAGGTGTGATTTGTGCATTAAGATCTGTTAACATCTGTTGTTAAGTTTTCATTAATTTATGTATGTACTAATACAAGTAGTATGTGACAGGTTTATTGTAATGTGCATAACTTCTATGAAAACATTCTATTTGCCTTAGCTGATTGTTTAACAATTTAAATTACTGTTTATATCAAGAATTTCCGTTTTTTTTTGTCAAAAAATCCTTATTAATTATTTAATATTAGTTTAGTTCCCAGCAATGTAATTCCAATCAGACATGTTATATTTATGCCAGCGCTTTTTCCAATTTTTAGGGGTTAATTTTTTAGTTTCATTTTCTTAATATTGGCAAGATTGTGTTCTTCTATAAATTTTCGGTAGCAAAAAAAGTCATGTACGATGACTGTAATGACACAAAGTAGTCGTTAAAACACTAAAATTGACAAAAAACGTTTTTAAATGGACAAAATTACCCCGCCTTTGGAACTATACATTGCTGAAAGTATCTAATGCATGTTTTTGATACAGATGGTCAAATTTAAGCATTCTCATGGGGTACTGACCATATTAGCTGCTGATAGAATAATTGCAGGAATTACCCTACTAGCAAGAGTAGTAGAAATAGATCAAGCATTTGCAACTACTATGTAGGTTTGGCTTTTCCGGAATTATCAGTGCCCGTTCTCGTTTTTTGATTTTTATTCTATGGAATTACATACAACTGAACTACTTACCACATCAGGACATCTAGCGGAACTGACAATTTACGAATTACCCAGGTTAAATCAGTATCTGCAATTACTGATTTGTCTTGTCGACGACTGGTGGTACTATTTCTAATCTCGCACGATAGAGGGAATGGTACTGTTCACTTAGCACATTAGTAGGTCACCAATAGGTACCGATTAGCGAAGTAGTGCACCAAGTACCTACACCGTAGGTTTTGTACTATTGGAGAGGTAGACATTTAGTGGAATATTTCACTCATCGTTATTTAACGATGCAATAACTGAACGCGACCAATGAATTATACCATTATAGAACGTCGAGAAGCGATGAAGATAGGTCTGGAATTTGGAGGAATTCTGATGAGCTCAGAAGGGCTATAACTACAAAGTCCACCTTTCATACTTTATTTATTTTTTATTGTTTTTGCTAGTAGGGTGATTTATGCAGTTATGCAATGAACGCTTATTATTGGCATTTTGTGGTTTTTTGCGCAATTTTGTAATTTAAAAAAGCAAACATATTTTCAAGTGATAACCTATCAAATGGCGCTTTAGGCTAAGCAGCAAAAATGCTAAACAGATAATTCTTAATTCTAAAATACTATAAATTATTTACAGCACTCATATACATTTATTTTACCTAAACGAAAAAAAAATATTTTGTAAAAATAGTTTTTAATAGTAAATGTTGGTCTTGTTTTAGCTGGTAAGTTTGATGATTCTAAAAAAGTCACCATATTGTTTTCACCAATAATACCTGTACCATCAGTAATAGGAAAATACAAGATATTTTGGATTTTTTTCTTAAAAGCTACACATTACAGCGACCGTCTTCTTTGTTGGTTACCACAACAAAATGCTTGCCATTTAGTTGAAAGTGCTACAGTACTTTAATTCTGTCTGATTTTAATTCATTTTCAGTCTTGCTTTTTACTAAACCATTAATCGTGGCTCACACCTATGATTGACAGTCTTTTGAGATAGCTCTTCTAATTATAATTGATACTCATAAAATTCACTTTTACTTTTAAATTTGCATGAGTGAGTGAGCTTTGGTTTTTTAACTCGATTCTGCAACAATTTCTATAGTTTAATTACTATCTTATTTCTCTATGGCATATTTGATTGAGACGGACTTGTACTTTCTCTAAACAAATTTAACACCAACATCACTGTTAATTTTATGAAATCTTTTATTGGATAGTCTCTCTATAATCTCCTATCTATTACAACTTGAGATTCCTCTTGCTTTAAATTAATTTTGAATTATTTATTCATTTGTAATTTTACTTTGTTAATTCTTTTTGGTAACCGAGGGGAAATGCATGTTCACTGAACAGTCTCGTAGGAAATTTTTTTTATACATTTATTTATTCGATACATAAATTTAACAAAGATATGCTCATACAAACGAAATATACATATCGTATGCCTTAAATTCATGTGCTGGTCAGCGTTGTGTTGTTGTGTCGTCTTCTATCCTCATCTCAGGAAGATGAGATTTGTATCTCGTCCCGGACTAACGGTATTGAGGGCGATTTGGTTCTTATCCTTATGTTCCATTTTGTAGGTTACTGCATTGTTTGTTGTTGAATCATTTGCTTAATTTTATTTTTATATTGTACATAATTTAGGTTTTTTATTTGTTTCGGCAGCATATTATATTACGTTATAGTTTCTGTCGTAGGTATTTTTGTGTATTTGTTGCATATGTTCTTTGCGGTTCTGATGTGGGATTGTCTCCTGGTGGTATAGCTAGGTACGTGTCTTGAGGTCGTGAGTTGACTATTTGTTTTTATTGTTTTTTATATATTGTGTATTAATAACAGATTTTTCCATTTTATTGTTTGTTGGATATCCAACTCGCGTGTTCTTGCATAAACTTCCGTTGTTGGAGTTCTCTTCTCTATGTTGTATATAAGCTTAAGTATCTTATTCTGTTGTTTCTGTATTTTTATCAAGTTTCTCTTCGTTGTGTTGCTCCAAATGTTTATTAAATAATTTAAATGTGAAGTAGATATTGCATGCATGATATACTGATTTTCTCAGATATTCTGGGATGATATTCTTGATTTTGTTTACTGAAGCTATAACTGTTTGGATTTTGCTGGTTAGCTTGTTTATGTGTTTGTCCCATTTTAAATTGTCTTGTATTGTTAACCCTAAATATTGTGTGTGTTTTATTTGTTTTATGGATTGGTTATTGAAAGTTATATTGAAACTGCTTGAGTGTTTACTGTTTTGAAAGATCATATAATTTGTTTTGTTTTCATTAATTGTTAGTAGATTTTCTAGGCACCAGTTTTCTATTTTTGTTACATCACTGTCGATTTGATGTTGTAATTTTACTTTGTCTTTTCCAGAGTATACTACAGACATACCACCTGCGTATGCAAAAATTTCTCCCTCTGTATTGATGTTAACTACGTCATTTGTATACATTATGTATAAGATTGGTGGTAAATTTGCTCCTTGTGGTATACCATATTCTGCAATCATCGGTTGGCTTTCCACATTGTTTTTGTTATTTGGGCTCTATCCATTAGATATGCTTTTATTAATTTATTTTCAGTCTCTTTAATTCCTAGTTTGTTCAGTTTTTCTATGAGCTTTGTTTTTGAAACAGTGTCAAAAGCTTTTTTCATATCTATAAATATTATTACAACTAAATCTTTTGTTTCTAGTTTTGCTTTGATTTTGTTTAATAGATCAATTACTGCTGATGTAGTCCCCGAGTTTTTTTGAAAAGCATATTGTCTTTTGTTTATTATTTTATTTTGTTGCAGGTATTCACTTAATTGCAATTGTATGGCTTTTTCTATAATTTTGGATAACCTAGATAATAAACGTATTGGTCTATAGTTTTCTGGAGGGAGTATTCCGGGAATATTTCACTTTTTATTGTGTTGTTAACTAATTCTTTCAGTATCGGTGCTAGATAATTTCTGTTTTGTTTGATTATTTTATCAAAACCTGGTGCCTTGTTGTCTTTCAGCTCTGTTATAATTTTGTGTATTTTTCTTCATCTAGTTCTATCATTTGAAATTTGAGTTTTAGTTCTCGAGTATTCGTCGTTAGTATTTGTGTTTTTTGTTTTGTTATCTGATTCATTGCTAGTTTCTTTCCTATGTTGGTAAAACATGTAATTGGCTCTTAAGTTATTTCATACGTATTCGTTGTTACTGTGATATTTGCCTTTCTATTTCATGTATTTGTTTATCTTTTGTATTATTATGGTTCAATTCTTGAGTTAGCAATTTCCATGTTTTTATTGGTTCATTTCTATATTTTTCAAATTTTCTTGCATAATAATAATATTTTTTTTGCATTCTTTAACGCTTGTAATGTTTGTTTCTTTGCTTCATTGTATGTGTGTCTATAATTTTCATTTTGTGGATGCTTCTTATATTTCTTGTATAGTTTGTTTCTTTTTTGGTTTTGCTCTAACACAATTTCATTTATCCATGGGCATTCTTCTCTTGTTTTGATTTTTCTGGTTTTTTGCAATTATTTGTTGCAGTAAAGTCGAAAGTTGTTCAAAGTATTTATATCAATCTGTTTGATATTTGATATTGTATGTGTTTGTTTTTGTAGTTTATTTCAGTTTTCTAGTATTTGTATTTATGCGTTTGTTCGCTTTTGGTATTGCTGCTTTTCTATTCAGACCTTGTTCTGTTTGTTTGTGATGACATGATCGAGTATACTATTATTATTATATTTGTATATTATATTATTTGTAATATTTTTCAGTGTATAATAGTTGAATATGTTCTGATAACTTTTTACTGTATTGTTGCTGTCCATTATATTTATGTTAAAGTCGCCTATTATATGTTTTCTTTTTTTACGTAGACTGTTGTTTTTGAGCACATTTTCAAGGGTGTTAAGTGATATTTGCGGTGGTTTATATATTAAAGTTTGTATTAACTTGTTCTCGAATTCGTAATAATCGAACCAAATCATGATGGATTTGGTTCTCTGTTATAAAGGGGCTGGGCTGTCTCGGTATATCAGATATGATATAGTCATTTTGCTTTAAGCACAACGTTAGTACAAATTTCCGTCTGCGGCTGCAGTAAATATAAAGAATATTGAAGTCTTGGTTGAGTTCATAACCCATTCTGGGTATCTAATCACTTTTCTAAAAATTGATTTTGATGATGGGTTTATCTCATCGTAGTTTAGTATAGGACTGGGTGGAATACATACAACAATATTTTCTACGTTAGTAAGATGTGAATTCATTTCTTCTTCTATTTTTTGACATTGTCAGTTTGATAATAGATGGTTCTGTTTTTTGAATAAAGTTTATACTCCAGTATACTCTTGGTAAATCGGCCTCAATCTTATTTAGATGGACTCCTTCTTTGCTTTGAACACAATTCTCAATTCTTTCATAGCCATGGGGCAGCTATTTCCGGTGGCTTCTAGTGATTAGTACTATGTCGAAAATGAATTTTTCGGGGAAATCAAGTGGGGTGCTCCAACAGCGTCGTCATGTTTGTGCTTGGATTTAACATTGAACGTTTTTGATATCTCAGTTCCTACAACTTCTCACAGGAATAATCTTTGTAATGTCGTGTGCGTATTTATCTTTGATATCTTCAAATCATTTATGGAACAAGAAAAAAAGTTACGGGACAACTTTGTCATCCGTCAAAACTCTTTCAAACTTCCCCTCAACAGAAATATTAATAATGCAACTAGAACTCGTCTAAGTTTATGCATACGTAGTGTTAATACCAAAATTCAAGTCTACGATACACAATCTTTAGTATAACAGCTTGATTCTATAGGTGATTACTTGCATGCTTGTAAAATTTGCAACACCGCTTTGCCAAGCTTCAAACCTGTACTGACACCATGCCATAAGATTGTGTAAACTTTTTTAAAGGAATGTTGCCAGATTTATAATCTATTTATAAACTGTTGCATGTAAGCATGTTATTTTGTTGTTTATAAGCAACTTTATAAGTATCTGATTATTTTGGAGTGTATGAGGTCCAAAATCAATTGAATCATTTTTTATCCACCATGTGATTTATTTATTCACATGTTTTTTTTTTGTATTTTATGTTTGTATACATGAATGAAATATTTTTCAAAAAAATTATGCTACTCGTATTACATATTATTTTGAATTATTTGAATTTTAGATACCTCAGGGAACAATTAGTATGTTATTTTCGCAATTGAAACAGTTTTTTGTAAAGAAGACTGAATCAAAGGTACTAATTACAGTAATTACTGAATACTTCTTCTAATATCTATGTACACTCAAATCTTCTGTTTAACATCTCTAGTTTCTCCAGTATATATAGAAAACAAAACATCTAATTCTGCTTTTGTATTCATAGGGATTTGGGAATCCACACGCTATTGCTGTCTGCCCTAACGGATCGGCCTTATATGTTGCCGAAATAGGACCAAACAAGATTTGGAAATTCGAATTGGTTCCACCTAAGAAGAAGAAGTAACCCCAAAAAGAAGCTATTAGTATTAGAATTTTCAAAGAAAGAGGAAATTTAAGATCAAATACCTTATATTATAGTGTAGCAATTCAAAAAGTAAAACATATTCCACATTTTTGAAGTTAATTTTCTTTAATAGCCTTTAAAAATAGATTGTCCTCTTTAGAAAATATAAATATGAGATATAACATGAACAATTTTACACAGCTAATTTAGTTTTAGATGTAAAGAAAATGTATAGCAAAATCGTTATTGCTAAATAATATTATATACACGCATTTATGAAGAAAATAGACCAGAAAAATACATATTTAATATTTATTGTAAAATTTGTAAAGTATATGGCCATGATTTTTAGCGACAATAAAAAATATTATGTTTAAATATTATCTTTATTTATTTACATTAGATTGTTTGAAGTTCCTTAACATATAAGTTTCACAGTTTAGATTTATTTTAGAAAGTTTTCTCAGAATTTCATTTTAGTTTCTTCAGTGTGGTCTCAATTTATTATTATTATTTATACATTCTATTTTTTGTCAGATCCTGACATTTCTTTCTTATATAAAATATAGCTGCAACACTTTTCTTTTATGTGACACACAATTTATCATGACTATTTCCTTTACATCCACGCACTACGTAGCTATTTTCAAAAAAGCGTCAAAACCTCTTTTATCCGTTAATTAGATATTGTTTCTTGTCAGCGAAGATGTATTATGTATTTTACTTGGAGCGTCAGTTACACTAGATGATATGTATTAATCACAATCCGTCTCTTTTGAAGCGCATCTGTTACTGTTTACTTTTTTGTTTCATTGGGTTGTGAATACATGTTATTATAGTCGTTAATGCTGTTTTTCTTTTTCTAACAAATTCTCTCAAAAATGGAATTTATTTGCCGTGGAGTTATTTTGTAGTTGTAAAAAATGTTGTGAGTAATAAATTAACTGCGGTGAAAATAATTATAAACTAGGACTCGATTTTACTTGATTCAAATTCAACTCATTTGGTGAATTTGCTCTGAAAAGTGTGAAACAATATCCGATGCACTTGGCTTTATTTATAATTGTCTTTACTAATTATCAATGAAAGGCTTGAGGGCAAAAATTAACTATTTGGCGAGGTGAGGAATCGCCAGGTAAGAGTTCAAACGTATTCGAACTATCTGTTTGTGTTGGGTTCGAATTAACAGCGTTATATCATTCACGGCGAAGTAATGAAGTAACAAAGCCACGGGACAGTCTAAACACTTTTACAAACAATTACACAGCAGGAGCTGTAGGTATAGTCTTATTTGGAGTCTAAAATTCAATCCTTCGCGTAAACTACTCTGTATTAGAGCAATTTGACACTATCAATCGATATCCTCTTCTAGTAGTAATATTTTCTGTAAGAATACAGAGTTCGTTTGTAAATGCTGTCGCGTCACAACTACCAGACTACCTTATCTGAGGTGTTGGTGGCAATAATAGCTGTTGCAATTCTGAATATATTTACAGATTACGGGTATGCACATGTTAATTAAACTTATAATAATTTTTGTTAGGTTTATTTTTCAGATACATCTCGCTGCAATAATGTACTCGATTGTGAATAATTAATCTGAACGTATAGTCGGTCTATAAAGTATTTTATTAATAAAACAACATAAACATAGTAAGAAATAAGTTTAATTAATTGTTAATGCAATGTTCGTTTAGTTACATTTTCTAATCCGCTTAAAAATATCCGAAATCAAATTAATTGCACATTGGTCAGTAATGTTGTTTCGTGCGTATAGAATCGACTCACCTAATTAATTCATTTTTATTGGGAGGCTAAATGTTTTTGATGGATGAAAGATTCGGTGATGCTACAGGCAATGGAATTGTGTTTATCCGCTGCTTTTACTTCCAAGAAATCATCACCTATCAGAGAATAAAACATTAGCTGTTTGAAGAAAAATCCATTCGAAATGTTGCAATATTTTGAGCTATTTATGATGGCTTGGATAGTATAGACGAGTGTAGCACCACGCGTTGAAATTACTTTCCAAGCCATTACTTTAAGGGAAATTTTTAAATTTGAACGGTCTTGTTATAAAAACTCTAAGCGGTTATTTCCTGTTTGAAGCTCAAATATTGCAGAACAGCCTATTCATCTCGGAATATGTACGAGTATTATTACAGAAACTTCTACAGGTTTTTTTTGGAAATGTAACCTTGTCTTCCTGCGCCTGACTTATCTTTCGAAGATATTTAGAGCACTATCTGCATATATGTATCTTACGTGGCCTGCACGTATGATGATGATCTATGGCCCATTCCAGTTCCACTATTAATTTTTGTTACGACTTTATAGAGTGCGCTTTTTCCAAGGTTAGTTAATTCTATCAGTTTTTACACTGTACAAACGCTCTATTAATTTCTTTTTAACTAATAGAGACCCTATGTACTTTATAATTATTCTTTAAATTAAAAGATAATCATGAGAAAAAGCCATTTCTTTTATTCCCAGACGAAAAAATATATTTTTTCACCTAGAAATCGGGGAAGAAAGAAGCACGATTACAGCGCTCTCCCAAAAACGCGGCGTTTACGTGAACTACAACGGGTGACGTATGAAGCCATGTTTATGTTATCGAAATCAATGGCTTGACTACTTGTGCCTTGAATTCGGACGATTTATTTGGACTAGAAACACACAATTTAAGGAATATAGTTAGCAGTATTTAATTCCATACATGGAACCATAGAATAAGGTTGGACGGAATAAGAATCTAAACATCTACATAATTATTTACATTGTAAAATTTAGTAACCTTATTAGCTAACAAATTTAATGTAAGCTTAGCAAAGTAGCGAGTGCTATTGGTCTTCTCCTCAATGGTACTACTTACCTACATCACTGATCTAATATTATTATTCCTCACTTTAAATTAAGGAATTTACTTACCGAACTGGTTTTATTCCCCGAAGTTCAGAGGCATGATACTGTGCATTGTTCTCAAAAAATCTCGAAAACCACAACTCTTTTAAAAAAATAATTTCTGTTTCATTTACCTGCGATCTCAATCGTTTATAAAATGTTTAATACCTGTTAACATTTGAGAAATCTAGGTTGTCTATTGTTACATGTTACACAAGTGTATTTTGACAAAGATTGCCAACTAATTAACTAAATGATAGTTTTTAGAAATGTTAAGGTATAACTTAAAACAACTTACTAATATCTATCAACGTTAAACAGAGGTTACGGAGAATGAAATAATAATGATTACACACTGAAGGTGCGGGAAACGTTTCTATTTGCTAAAACAAAAGCGGACGACTCTGCTGAGAAAAGCAAGAAGACAATTTCTATTATGGAGTTTTTAAACCTAGCATGGTTAACACATCAAGCTACCGTGATCTTCTGACATCCGTCGCCTACCAGAAGGTTTTCGCTTCTAGCGTGGTTTACACGTCGAGTTATCGTGACCTTCTGGCATCTCCTACCTACTTTTTGCTCCTAAAGAAGTCACTTACATTAGTGGTGAAAGACCGAGTTAGTAAATTTTGTTGATTAATTTTATTTTTTATTTAGTTTATTTTTGTATTGTATATATGTAAGTATATACCTAACATTACTATGACGCGGTAAAAACGTAGAAGCCCTCATAGTATAGACTCAGACAGTGGAAGCCCTCAATATCATTCCTCGTATTCACTATTTTAATTAGCCCACTGTCTAAATAATTTTGAGCAAAAATTACTATTATTATATTTGTGTTTTTCTTTTTCCACTCCCTCTATCGCTGTTCTAAGATTTTTTTTTTAACAATTAACGTGAACAATAAGTTACAATAAGTCTAAATATCACATAACAATACATATGTAGATATCTTTAGTCCCAGATATATGTACTTGTATGTTAAATAAAATAGTAATTAACACAGTTTTTATAAACCAACTGAAAAACGGATCCCAACATAAAAATATTGCATTTAATAAAAAAGAAGAGACCTTCTCGAATCAAGGGAGATTCTGCAATAAATCAAATAGTTTTAAATTCCAGAACTACTCTACTCCACTTTACTGTCTTAATTGTAATTAACTCTAGTTTAGAAAAAGGCGGAGAAAGGTTGCAGCTGAAGGCAACTCTACTGAATAAAGTGGTTTAACAAAGTACTTTTATTTATCACAAACTATACTAAAAAGTACCATAGATTACTATCAACTTTAAATTTAAATTTAAAATTAATCTATGAAAGCAATATTTTTGTATCACCTTAATACTAGGAAATAATTTTACCTATACACAAAAATTACAAGGCAGCTGGATACAATAAACGTTAATGCAAAGTACATTAAGCATAAATAAAAGATAACACAATAGTACGATGCTGGAAGGTGCCTATATTTTATGAACCCACATTACGTGTAATATACGAAACTTTGATTAGTGGTTCTCGTTCCTTCTAAAGAAAAAATTATATAAAAAAAAAGATATGGTGCGAGTTATAATCACCGGAAAGCATTCATAACCTGTCGATCTGCACCTGCCAAGACTATTATATCTTACTTATTCTCGAATCATTCCCTCTCTTTTTATCGATATGGTCGTACTTGTTCTTTAGTGAGGCAAGCTTCCCACACGGTTTCGGACGGTTCGAATAAATCCTAACCGTCCCTTTTCTCCTTCCCGTTCGATATCTTCTTCTGGTTCGTTTCTATAGTTAGATGTGTGTTTCTGGTATCTGGGTATAAATTTACATGTCGAAAGTACAAGATAGATGGCTTTTGATAGCGGAAATTTACGACTGTGAACCTAGCGGCGGGTTTCGGAGGTTCTGTTGGAACGGTCGGGTAACTCGGTTCGCGCAGAAGACGCACCAGGTGTTCCGCATAACATTGAGATAGCAAGCTGAATATTCGTGGTAAACAGATGTAGACGTTTTAATTAAAGTACTGTTAATTAAAATAACATGCTCTGTAATCTATAGCAATAAACTGGATGAAGTTTCAATAAAACATAGTTATTTAACAAAAGCACCATTTTCTCTAGTTTAAAACTAACCATACTTTATATTTAGGTAGTAATTATTTTTTGGTAATGGGATTAAAGACATGAAACGTGGCTTAGGATCAGAGCTGTACCAGTTACAGCCAAATGTAATTAACTTTCTTACTAGATACATATTTCGGATACTAGTAATTCGATCTCCACATTGTGCGCTAAGTTTGTAATGGAAAATTATTCAATAATAATTAAGAAAATTAAGTTTTAATTCGAATAAAATAAACCTTTAAACAAAACATTTACAGTATTTACACTTCGTGGAAGTCACCACAAATTAAAGTATTACCTTTATAAAATTTTCAATATTTTTGAGAAAATTTCCAATTTAAGTTTGGAGTAAATTTATATATCTCAAGTTTAACTCTAAATTTTAATTTTAAAGTTAAATAATGACGTGTATGAATAATGTAACCAGTATGGATAATGACTAGTATAAATAATGACCCATGTGAATAATAACCAGTATAAATAATAATCAATATGAATAATGACCAGTATAAATAGTAACGTGTAAGAATAAACCAGTATAAATAATAAAAAAAATGACAAATGCCACTACATTTTGACACTTGATGACGTTACTCATTTTTTGAAACCATAAAGACAGTATTTTGGAATGGATATTGAAAATGGAAGCGAATTAAGAAAACAAGATTATCCAATCATAAACACCCATAAACTCGACCAATAGTACTCATAACAAACATCTTTAATCTGTTTAACAGTTTTTCTTCAATATATGTACTATCGAGGGCAAATATAGCGATTCAAACTGCAATATAACGCGTCTATTGTAGGCTTTCCGTCCTGAATCGTAATTCAGGTAAATGTAACTGGCCAACTTTAATGAGTCGTATACCCGCAGGCCAAAGGGCAACGGACATTTAAGTGAATTTAAAAATTAAATAAAAATTATTAAATTTATTATGAATATATTGGAAATATGAAATACTGAACTAAGGTAGAACGTAGCCAAATTAATTGAAGAAGAAATTTTAAGATAAATTAGTATCATTTTCTCATGCAAAATATTGTTCAAACAATAATTGCAAACATTGTAGAATAGGACATGTAACTATGGAACGACTTTTATATTATTTTATTATTATTCATCGCCTAATATTTTAATTCAAACAGTGGATTTGAACCCGGATTTGAAAGATATTCTTAATTTTAAATGTATTTAAAATTTGTGGACATTAACAGTACAAAAATCTTGGAAGAACAAGAACTGCATTTGCTTTAATTTAAAAGACTTTAAGAATTTAAGGGGATTAATAGTAAATTTCTTAAAACAATTAACAGTTCTGAACTAAATTCAATATAATTTAATAATCAAAAATTAACCAATTCTGAAGTACCTGGAAAATCTCTAATTTGACAAATCACAGAGAGGTCGTGTAATCTGTAGACAATAAATTTTAAATTATTCTAAGAATTTTGTTAATTTTATATTTTTTGATTAAACTAAATCTGTTTTGCGATGACGTAAACATTAGAAAATATATATTTTTTTAATGCTATTTGATTTAAATATTTTTTTAACAGCGTTTCTCGAACAATTCTGTGTTTTCTATAAACAAAACTGTTATTATATTAAAAAGCCTATAATTTAAAATATACATGTGTAAAACATGCATGTATTGTGCATATATAATTTACTACGAAGAAACAGAAAAGAGTACTTGTATTTACAAAGTTTATTTAATAATTCTAATAGGCATTTATTCTTAATATAAAGTAAACGCAACGATTGTAAATGATATTATATAGCTTTGCATTTCTTGCAAATCCTTCTACCTGGAATTTATCCGCTTGGTATCCGTCTCTAATTACAGTTGCCCAGTGCGATTAGTCGGATATTTCGTATACTTGCGTAGTCTGATTCGCTTTTTCTGCCCTCGATAGTACATATTTTGCTTTTAGAAATAGTATTTAATTGAAATTTCTAATAAAATAATTGTTATATGCGTATTTAAAACTAAGTACAGTATTACTAAAACTGCAAATACCGAATGATGAATCAGACATCGGATAAATAACGGCGGAATGGCAAAAGGGGTACGAAAATTCGCTAAAAAGTGGGGACGCGAATGAGTCTATCACAGCGCTGTAGACTAGACGAGACTACACTGTGATAGAGAGACTCGTACGTGTCCCCACTTCTTAGGGAATTTTGGTACCCCTTGCCCCTTCCTGCCGTTATTTATCCTATGTCTGAAATCAACCGGTATATTGATATATGCGCACATTTGGTATTACACGTAATTGGTCATTACCCGTCAGTAAGTACATATATGTACTTATGTTTAAATTGTAATTTTAATTACTACATCATCCTTATTATGCATGAATGGAGGCAATGGGGACTTTAGTGAATGTGTGCATTGATTATTGTATGCTTAAACTACACTTCTAGAACATCGGTTTTGGGATCGACAATGTGTATAGATTCAGTCATTCTGATGAAACTAGATAGAAGTTGTAAGGCTAACGTAAATGTAAAGCTCCAGTTCTTTTTCTTGTTTATAACAGGAAAATGTAGGTTTTTATTTTTAGGTAGGGGGGTGGTGAGATATCTGAATGCAGTTACAGATTGATAAATATATACAAAGTTCAGTAGATTCATAATTGTATATGAAACTGCTGTGTCCACCTAAAGATATTTGTTACATAAACAGGAAAGACATGGTTGATCTGAACATATTCATTCTTCTTTTTTGACTCTATGTTGCGTTCTCTTGTGAATTATATCTTTTTCTGGTTTAAAACTATCAGGTATGGCGTGATATAAAGTGGCCAATATCCGGAAAGAGCTTATCGTTAACGTCTCCCTGTTGGTTGCGAAAATACATATACCTCACTTTCGTGCTAAGGTGTCAAAAGTTCATGTTATTCTGAACGGAAAACAGATTCGCTCCATTCGCGCAGGGTCCGACGCCTTCAGTTTTTGTTTTGAGGTCGCGATCCGCTCACCCTAACAAGATCATTGGAACACGTTTTGTTGCGACAATTATTTATATCTCGCACGCTCAATAAGTCGACTAGAATTAATAATTTGGAAATTATAAGGACCTTTATTTTCTAAATGGCCAGGAAGATAGATATTAGTACAAATGGAACATTCCACTGCAAGTGATCTATAGATTTCTAGATCCAGGTGTGTGCAAAATACGCCAAACTACTTGGTGGGTTACCGTAAATTCAACCTTCCTCCTAAAGAATAGAGTGTTATCCAGTCAACTATTGCTGATATATTCTGTAAATATTCCGTCCATTAGTCAAAGTGGAAGCAAGTTGATTTCTTTTGAACTTCCAGTGTGTACTGAAAATCATTACTAAATAACTGAACCGTTGCTTTAACTTGCGTAGACAGTCAACCGCTATGTTGCAAGCACGTAGAAAGGATTAGGATAAAATTGTATCAATTCGATACCCGCTCTAATGTGACATTGATTTTCGAAGATTATAATGTTCAATTGCATTTTACAGCACAATTGAGTCGTGGATGTGGAGTATTAAAGGATCTTGGCCTTGCAGGGATTCTCTAAGATAAATCTAGAAAGGCTATTCTTGTGCCTAGTTCAATCGTATTTTAGTTCAATGGCTTTTTTTGTCTGGGAACATATTGAAAATCCTACGGATGATTTTGATGGAGCCCCTATTGAGGCTAATAGACGTTCGAAAATCTGAATATTTACCCCACGAAGGCTTTATTGATGTCTAGAAACATAGTTGTTTACAAAAAGGCAAGGCGCTTAAATTGTTCATCAATGACTTGCTTTAATATAGTATTTGGAAGGCTCATTACTCATTCGCGTCGCCTCAACAGCTTGCTTTTTAATCAGACATTTGCTAGAAGAAGTATTTGGATGATCTTCCAAAAAGAAAATCCAGATACTAGAATCGAAAATTACATTTTATACATGTATGAACCTGACCAGGTATGCTATTATGAGTATTTTTCAAGGATTGTCCTAATTGTTCAATGGGGAAGTAATTGTCGAAATGTTCGACTGTTAAGCGTTGAATTCATTAAGTGATAGTGAGTCAAGTTTGAGAATAAACTTTCATTAGGTATAGACTTTAAAACATCAAATATTCTATTTTTTGAGGATTCATAAGTTCGCCGTATTGAAGCAATTAAGGGATTGCTGTTGACAGAAAAACAAAATTTTCTGAAGTTTATTCTCTAATTTGAGAATTTGTACATTTATACCTTTGGATCAGAACTAACTTAACTGTGTGAGGTAGTTATCGTACCATATACAATAGGGCCGTGTGAGATTTCTATATGGATTAACCAGCTATGTGGGGAAGAGATTTGCAAACTGTTTAACAGAGGTTTGTAGAAAGATAGTAGTCCGTATCTCCGAGACTCTCATAACTCCAATGGTGGATGAGCAATCATAACTTTACATAATTGATAATCTTTCCCATTTTCCGTGTTCCCACATTTGGGTCAAGTTTTAATTAAACTCTAATTGGTGCCGCTCAACTATTTTTATCCCATTATAGCGGTTACTAAAATTAGGGGTGTTGATGAAAGATCTAGACTTGTAAATATTAATTTTTTCCTTACAAAATGTGATTTTATGCAATTGTTCAATACCAGTTATTTAAGTTAATGTTTACCAAACGCAGACTATAAATATTTAAAACTAAAGTTGGAGATATTCTATAGTCATGAGTTAGTTTATAGTGGAATTGAATCGTAATAGCTCTGGTATAATTTGATGGCGGTAGAACTTAGAATCATTCTACTACTATAATAACTTCGACATCCAGTTAATACTTACAAAGGAATCTGCCATTGTAGACGCAGGTAATTACGCAACTGATACAGAAAAGAAATGAAATCAAATAAAAACAAGGTTCGAAATTACAAGGAAATTACTACAACACAAGAAACAAGGATGTTTCTTGCACCGACAACGCTTCACAGAAAAGCGTGTGCAAAGAAACGTAATGGAATCGTCCACGAAGAACAAAGACAAGAAAAACACAAAAGAGCGAGAAGCTCGGCAAACGTAGAGAAACAAAACCTTCAATCTCTGTCAGAAATTAAGTTGTTAAGGTTCGAACGCTCGGAGCTGTACAACATTGTATCAAAATCGAATTGGATAGAAAGGGATAGTAGTAAGTTTAGAAAGGAAAAAAATATATGTACAGGATCTTTCACGATAGCTTTCTTAAGAACTAAATATGTTTTTAATGTAGTAGAGGTACTCTGTGTATTTTAAATACATCCGTTAATCTAGATTTATCTTTCATTTTTGTATAGAATTTTAAATAAATTCAACGTTCATATTCCACGCAATAAAATATAAGAAATTAGTTATAGGTATCTTATTTTATGTAAATCAAGAAAGATGGTTATCTCTAGGCTCGACAAAGAATGGCAATTTATAATGTAGTGCGGTGAACAAAGTAGAGGGGTGGCATGGAAACTCGTGCGTCCATATCAAAGCACACTTGTCACGTATTATTCTACTAGTCGTTGTGGGTGCTTATCAGTACACACATACTTAGAAAATGTCGTATTTAGGTACGTTTCGGAAACCGCCTATTTCAGCAGGTGGAAGTGTGAACGCCACCAAAAAAATATAAAACACTGTTCTGTAATCCGTGGCAAACGATACAACAACAATTAACATTTGATATACGTGTAGAATGACTTTAAAGCAAATATAACATCGCTCGATATGAAATGGTCCTTTTCATCATTAAGAAATATTTATGTGTATTGTCATTCACTATACTATAATTTGGACTAATGTTTGTATTGTGATGCTTTTTACTTAAAACGCTACCATCACCAATTGTTATATAACATTCACCAACATGTTTTACTCACGCTTATTTGTTGTGACAGTTTCTTCGAAAACTTGGCAAGTTTTACAATAATTTACCTATTATACAGGAGCATTATCCAATGAATCTGAAATAAAACAAATTTCGAGTCGCTCTTTATATCACAAAAACGGCAATGGCGGCTGCTACAAAACGACCAGTAGACGACTTATTTAGGTTCAGATTGCGTGACTGGGAACGAGTTCTCTAATTGCTCCATCACTACGTCGCGCATGACTGACTTATTATTATTATTATTACAAAGATATAACGAGTAAAAAATGTTGAAACGAAATGAAGGTAAAAAGAGAGACAAAAGAAGAAAATATCTCGATGGCAACACGTTGGATTCTCTGTAGTACTTGCACGTGTGTAATTACTGTTTACATCACAAGAAACCTGAAAGTAAATTAACGATTCTTGCGATTCATTCGTTCGATATCTGCATCTTTCACATGCATATAAGATATTTGTTTCTTTTTATTATCGTTCGTTATTGGAGCATTAAATTTGATGATGTATTTTAAAACACAATCGACGACGTTGTGTGCATAATTAGATGTCAAAATGGACGAAGGAATTTGTAAGCGTTCAAGGTGTGTACCTTCAATGCAGAAAGTAGTGCATTGCTTACGTTAACGCAATAAGTATCATATAAGAAAGAACGTAGTGGGAGTGTGTAGGATAAAGAAATTCCGATTTAAAAAAATCTAATAAAGCTGACGAAACCAATGTTGAAAGACCATATGAAAAAAAAAACACTCATCAAATCATATATTCTTTTTATTACTCTGATCAACCTTCCATTAATTTCGACATGGAAAACGACAGAGTCTTATGGAGTGCGGAATTAAAAGTCCTTTTGAAATCAAGGAATACGCCATAGACGTTTCGTTAGGGTAATCTAATATCATTAAGGATGACTATTATTAGAATGAATACGTTTTCCATACAATCTCTATTTTTCCAAAAGATTTTCTGACAAAATTTTTGCACTTCATGTGAAAGCTGTCAGTCGTTGGTTTGTAACAGCATTAAAGATTTTTGTTATACGATTTGGGCCATCTCTTTTTAAATATGAAAAAGTAGATATGAACTTACAAATTTTTTTTTTCTAATTGATTCCAGTTATTAGAATTTTGTGTAACTAATGCCTTTCTTTGCAAACTTCACAGAAGTAATCTTTTTGACAAAATTTCAAATATACATCTTTTCGGATTCATTGTGTACAATTAGACTAGCCTAGGAATTATTGTATTTCACGTTAATTTACTGAAGGAGGCAATTTTGTTTATGATTATTTCAACACACTACAAGTTGTATTGATTATACCTGTAGAACCTGTACCTTTACAATCGACGTGCAAGGTTGATGGTGGATATATGTGTGTTGTAAAACGTATGTACTATATGATGTGGTAATACGTGACTATGGTGCAGGGCACGACTATTACGGCTCCTCTTGAACCGACTGTACCGCGTTGTCGTCGTCGGGCCGAGAGGTATATATTTAAATGAAGCAGAATAAAAAACGGAAACACCTCACGTCTCTCGCTGTAACCGGCACTTACGAGCCGAGATAATGTCTTATTTATAAGCTAACCGAGGTAAAAGACTGGCCCGACTCCGACCAGCCGGCCAGCTAAAGCCAGCCAGACAGACTCATGCATCTACTTCACAATAATCTCTCACTCTATTTTACAGCTGCTCACGTGACATATGTTAATAATCTATACGATGGTGCGTGCAGGCAATACCTTCGTTATTACAAGGGAGGAAAAATGAGTTAGCCGCTAAGAAAGAGAGAGTTGAAACTTAAAGCTACAATATTATGAGCAGTACATGTACTGGAACAGTTCATATGTATAGATTGAGACGTTAAAATATGTTATGTTCGTATGAACTGCTTCAATATAGTTTTATTCCAAGAATTGCGGCAACATACTAAAAGGAATATGGACAACCATAGATAAAACCTAATTGGAAGAGAGTAATTTGAACAAAGATCTATTTGTGCGATAACATATTCATGTAAAATGTATCTAATTTAAGTTGGCAATCCTGTCTGATCCTGTCACTTGAATTTATGTACGGTTGCGGCCAATATTATCTGGGCAGCAGTTTTTACTACTGTAAATGGATTTTAATTGTTACATAAAAAAAGTCGCCTGGAAAACTATACTGTCATATTGATTGATGAAAATCGTCAATTATAAAAATGGCACATTTATCTTTGGCTGAGAAATTGAGGGTTGTGACGTTATTGAGAGAGTGGTGGTAGGAACGTCGAATCGCATTAAGATTCCAAATACCAAAGAGTACTGTGCATAATATTAAGAGAATATGGGATGAGAGAGATAAACGTTTGATAGAAGATTGGGTAGTGGTAGGTCCAGAGTTACAACGGAGGTTAATGATGGTAATTTGGTTGTTTTTATTCGCGAAAATCCCTTCCATTGTGCGGTAGACGCACAGGCTGAAACAAACTTTCCAGGGTCTATTCGAAGGCGTCGTATCAAAAATGGATCTGATCTACGTAGTCGTTGTGCAGCGAAATCATTTGTTTATGTTTTTCGTTTCTAAAATAAACATCAAGATTTTCAATTTAATTTAAGAACAATAATATGGTTGGTCAAAACCAAAGTAATTTCAGTTAAAAGACAACACTTTTTTAAGGTAATGACTATTGATTATTGAGATAACCATCACATGATGGCTCATGCCCTAAGTGCGTATCCAGAGTAACGTAGATTGTAGCAAAGCCTGATTTACCAAATTTCATGAAAAAGTCATGAAATATCAAATCACTGCCCAGATTATATTGGCCGCAACGGTACATGGGTGAGTTCTTTTATCTTGGTAGAATCCATCAGTCATGGATGGATGTCACGTGTAAATTGAGGTAAATTTATTATGAATTTACAACGATATTGTCTACTATTGTATTGTTTTACATGTTCAATTATTTACAATAGACCCTAATTAACAAAGCGTGTTTTTTGTGATTATTAAACCCATTTTCGTTTGAATGAGGTGGGAGAAAACAAAAGAAAAACGGAAAATTTTGAAAGGATTAAAAAATAAGAACACAGATAAAAAGAAAAGAAAAGAGAGTAATAGTATAAAGGTTTTCTCTTTAAAGGCAGTAAAATTTTCTAGTTGTGAACACAATTCAGTCCCTGGAAAGATAATACAGGATCCGAGGTGAAGCAGATTCAAAATTCAACCATAACCGAAACAGAAAGAAGAGAGTGACGGTTTTGATAGTTTTGTTTTACATTTACACATTAGACTAAGGTAATAGAGGGTGGGTCAAGATAAATTGTAATGTGTTTAATATATACAGTAAAACTTCGATCGTCACTTCAACGTCACCTTCTGTTAACCGTCACTATACTTGCTGCCGTGCGAATTAATTTTTAGGAAACTTGTTTCAAGGGCGCAGGCGTCGTTTTGATTAAACACTTTTTATGTAGTTTCAATACATATGTAATTTATGTATGTTATGTAATGTTATTTAAGAAATATGTACATTACATTAAAATACGTATACGTACATTATATTTAAGTAAAAATATTATATGTAGTTGTGTTTGAAAGAAATAAATATAAGTCGGTACATTCATAAAATTTTGTTTCCATTTTCCGTCTTTTTCTCATATCCGTCACCCTCTGGTCCCGATCACTGACGGTTGATCGAAGTTTTACTGTACATATATTTTTTAATTGATTTCATTTTGACAGTAATATCTATTGTAAGGATAAATTATTACAAAAATATGAATAAAAACCTACAACTACATATATAACCCATACAGATTGAAATACGGAGTTCCCTGACAATTCTCAGATAGAAGATACCTCGTTTCAGACAAGACTATTGACAACTTTTCTATGGTTTTCAAGGTTAATATTCGAAAACTTTAGAGGTGCCCAAAAATAGGCCCAATAATAATGGCTTTATATGTAGCGTGGGAAGGGGGAGTTGCAGTTACCATATTAGTTTGCCCCTTTATCTAACTTGCTGAGTGAGTGAAAATTTACACTACTTACATAAACATTTGTTATTATTTTTGTTTGATCGTCTTTATTCTAAGTGACTAGTTTAGCTTAGATTAAAATGGTAATCAGAAATGCCAAATTGTAGTTAATAGTGGAGTTCAGAATCGATCACTATTAAAAATATTTTGAACCTGGTCACAGTTTTGTGAAAGTTAATCAGGAAGAAAAATGGAAAAGGACAGTGGTAGACAGGGTAGTAGAAGATTTTGAGTGACTAGAAACTTAAAATCAATAGGCAGAATAAAAGTTACAATTACAAACAGACGAGTACTTATTGTTTGAAAACGAATGCCAATCGAAGAAGAAGGATATAAGTTATAAAATATGAAATCAGTTCACTTTACGAGAGGCGGCAAGAGATTGTTTTTTAAAATTAAACTTGAGCATAGTGAGTTTTCTGAAGTATATATTTGAAAATCCAAATTTACAGTACCACTACCAGAAGAAGCAAAAGCTCTTTGAAAATTGACATATTTTAGCAAGTCTTTGCCAGTATCACAATAAAATAATGCACATTTTAAAATAACTAAACGTTTCACCATATAATACACCATTTCACATTACCCTTGAAACGTTGGAATTAAAACATATCAGGATTTTCGATTACACGGCAGATTTGTTTTATAGCGCCATTACAAAGTTAATATTCACCAACCAAATGTCGTGCTGCATTATAGCGGACTTGGTTATTGTGGATTGTTTAACCGTGAGATACCATAATTTTCAAACAGAATGCACCTATCCGTGTATTAACGTTTATTTTTTCTCATAAGAATTATAATATTTTCGGTGGGAGAACATTAATCACAAATCTATATTCAGTTTATATGTAGGTATCACAAAACTTGCTGTTTCTATTTTATAAATGTTAGGGGATACATAATATGCAATAAAATATTACTCTATATCTTCATTTTTGTCATAATTAAACTTCTAATCATCATTACATTCATTATCACTTCTACAGAAAGTAGGCATGTTAGGATGCTTAATACAACTTAATTGGAATGTGTTTTATTTATTTTTTTCGTCAAGTGTTGTGTTAATATGTCAGTATTGGTGTTGATTCTTCACACTTTTCTGGAGTGACAAGATCTTTTCTCTCTTTTATAGTTTTATGACCTGATTCGATCTCTTTAAAGATTTGATAAAATGAGCTTCATGTATGAACAGTTTGATGCATATTTTGTACTAATCGTAAAGCGAAATCGTGAATGTAAAATGTAATTTCAAAGAGATATTTCGTTAAATAAGTCTCTTTTGATAAGAAATGATTGAAAGTATTTATTTGATGGATTCATAAAAATACGCCTCCATCTTGTTTAGGTTGATCTACAACGAGGTCCATTTCTTCATAAAATTTTTCATTTTCAGGTATTGCTTCAATTACTGCAATTCCTATTTATATTCTGCGTGTAGCAGTTATAGGGTCTAAGTTATCTTAATCATAGACTTTTTTCTATTGTTTACATAGATCGTTATAATTTTTAGGGCTGACTAGCAACCATGCATGTTTGTAAACTTAACGTATCAATCAAATCCATTTTTATCCATGCGGGGACATTTATTAAACACTTCATTGTACTACTCTTCGTTTACATTTCGGAAATTTCTGCAATGGTAACTGGATAGCTTCTTTTGATTTCACTGCTTTAGTGCTGACGATTTGTGGTAAAATTTTCGTCTGTACTTTTTATAAGAGCTATTAACGGGTCCATAGACGCTGTGGTTAGGAGGCTGACTATCATTGTGGCAGGACGATAGGAGCCGGATTTCAATTCTCTGGAAGGATGGTGACATTTTTTCAGAGGGTTGAAATCCGTATCAACTTACTATTCGCTCTTGGGAGCAAAGTGATTAACAGCGCGCCATTATAAAAGACGATATGATGCTGTCACAAAGCCATTTGAACACAATTAATAGCCAGACAAGCAATACAGCTTACGGAGACACTGCAACTAAGCACGCACCACACATAAAAAAAATAAAAACATACCTTTGCAGTTACTCTTCTCGAGAGAATTATATCAATAATGTATATATTACATTGAAGCCAGTAATAAATTTCACGGTATATTTCATTCGCTTCCTTATTTTACCTCTCAAACACATTCAACTTCTATTGTTACTTAAATCTAGTCGGCGCTACTGTCTAAGCATTAAGTAGGCAGACTACGTAAAAAGAGCGAGAAACTAGCTTCTCTGAGAGTCACCCCACAACTTCAATGTGTTAAGTCGTAGATACGAAGGCGGGTTGCTTTGTTTTATGCAAATATCGGTAGTTACGTGTGCCCACAAGTTTCATTGTATTGTAAACATACAGTATACAGAGGCGAGTCGAATGGAGAGATTTCGACGAAGCAGCGAACAGCCTATTGTTCTTCGGCGCGTCTTATACCACGAACGTAATAATTGAGTGTTATTTTCGTTAAATATTTATGAAGGGGAACGCATTTTAATGAAGATTTTAAGTTGTAGAAGAAGATGTATATATGATGATGTATGTATGTATGCATGTACAATCATATATTTGTATTTCTAGGTATAGAAAGTACAGGTTTCAGCAACTGTTGTGATTTAATTTTTTTATAGCGAAAGGTGTGGTAAAAATGTTTATAGTCAATTCTATTACGTTGATGACATCTTTGTGTAATATACGATACATAAAAAAGTGTAAATAAGTTGACTAACTTCAGTTTTGTCATTTTCATCAGAACTAAACAATCATACAGGTACGTATACAAAAACTAAAATATACCAACACAGTAAGATAATAAAAAAATACTATGAAAAACAGTTTTGAAGTTTAATCGCGCAACTCACAATTCCGTAATGGATTGTATGCCACCATGGAATATCGAAATTATCATCTAAGGAATAATAATATTTGTGAAGGCAATTCGAAATGGTAGGATTGCATCTGATAACAAAAATATCAACCTTGGGAACTTGTTAGCAGATTTAGAGAATATTATAGACGTACCTTCACACACGAAAACTGTTATCAAGGCTAAAGTAACCAATTAACCAACAAATATTAGTCTTTAAAAATCATCCTGACTAATGTAGCATGGCAATTAGATAAAAGTGATTTTAGTGTAGTTATGAATAAGAAATAATGCTTGCATAAAACTAAAATTTTTTTAAATTTTTTCCACCACCTTTAAGCCGTTAAAAATAATTCTGAAAATAGAGTTTACAGTACCTACCAGTATCTAAAATATATTATTTGCCAAGATCCATAAAAGTTTTTTAACATATAGGTTACAGTCTGTGAAGTATATATAATAACAGAACTTTGTGTCCTTTAGGTTTGCCACAAGGTGTGCCTTGATGGTTAATATTCAGTCCTACTTTATTTTCATTATACCCCGCCCCCTCTTCCTCCTCCTTCAGTGTCTTCAGTACATGAAAGCGCATTTATACGCAGACGATGTTCAACTATACTATACCTTTAGAGTGTCTGATTAGGTAGAGGCCAATAGGAAAATAAACAAGGAACATTAACATTTATTCCACATCGTACTCATTTACATTAAAAATTAATCCATCTAAGTCTCAGGTTCTGGCCTTTGGTAATAAAGATTCCGCCAACACGTTAAAGGTTCCGATCAGTACTGAACAAAACCGTAAAAATCACACTTTGTGACAAGCATGTATGTACTATCAAACTTCACATATTCTTCAGAAATAACTATATCATGCTTGTTTGGATATAGTCACGGATAATAACATTCAAAAAGTCCAAAATGCTTGTTTGAGGTTCATATAGGCTTTCAGAAAGTATCAGCATGTATCGCATAAATTGATAGAAGTAAATTGGCTCAATATGAAAAATAGAAGAGAGTTGCAAATTTTAACATTCTATCATAAAATTATTTTAAATAAATGCCCACCCTATCTACATCATAAAATATGCATTAGAACGATCAAAATACTACAAAAAAGACTCAATTAACAAAATTCAAAGTGAGAATAACCAATTAATCAGTAGTTGGTTAAATAGTAATTATATAAACCAATTCGCTGCTAAAAAATTAAAAATATATAATTCGATAACTCCGCGATCTTACGGTATCCCAAAATTCATAAAACTGATGATCGTTTAAAACCAATTGTAAATTGTTCTCAATCACCAACATACAATTTATCAAAATTTGTGTCCAAAATTCTTAGTAATATCGTAGGAAATACAGAGTACAATGTAAAAAAATCGTGGGAATTTGTCAATTTCATTAATAAAAAATCCCTACCGCGTAATCACGAAATTATAAGTTTAGACGTACTATCTTTATTCACAAATGTCTCTACAGATTTGGCAATAAACCGTATAAACAAAAAATGGAATTCAATTCAAAATTATACAAATTTACCAAAAAGTGTAGGTATTCATGTTGGCTGCAAAACCCTAGGTAGCAAGATGACGTCAATTTGTCGCCATCTGTAGGTCAGTAGCGACGTCAACTGTACGTCCTATATGACGCATATATGACGTCATATATGACGTCATAATGACTTTTAATGTCACAGCCAAATGACGTCTGCTTTATGACGTCAGTACCACATCACCACAATGCTATAAATATGACCAACGTTATGCATTATGAACGTCTAGATTACTGGGCTGGCAGCAATTCCAAAAGAGGTTTTGTATTGTGCAAAATGAGACATAACGCTGGTACAACATAACTGCAATGAATTAACCAAAATATAATATTTTGCAGGGGCACTAAAAACTGATTTGAAAAATTATTTAAAAGATTAAAAATTCAATGTTCTGTAAAGGTTTTGAAACCTACGTAAGTAATAACAACCTTTGCAACACACTGAATTTTATATTGTTTGAATATTTTTTGACACTCATTTTTAGAGTCGCTGAAAATCGTACGTTTTTTGGTATTAAAAATTAAAAAATGGAAAAAGCGCAAATGTGGTTTGCCAAGACACAGATTTTGTTATGTGATTATCCTTATTTAGACTAAATTGCTTTTTTTGCTATAACATAAATATTAGGAAATTAACGCAGTTACTATGATACTTAATGCAGTGTCAAATTTTAGTGGATTGACCTGGTTAAATAAGTTTATACGTACTTTTTTCTTAAGACTCTAAGAAAATTAAAAGTTTATTTTAGATTTCACTTTTTCTATATACAGCCAGAGTCAAAGGATACGCCATCAAGTATATTACTGGTAGTATTGAAAATTGATAAAAATTTTATTGATTAAAGTTATGTCAACCAACACATACTTTAACTCTGCAAAAAAAATTCTAAGTAATATTTTGTGAAGCTCATAATTTCCGCGAAAAAAGGAATTTATATGTACTTATTGTTACTAAATCTTCACTGCATGCAAATAAGAAAACGATAGGAAAATCATAGCACCCATTAACAAAAAAGTGAAATACAAAACTTTTGCATTGGGATGCCTTCGATTTGGAAATCTGCGCATATAAAGGCAACAGCTTCATTAAAGTTTTCATCTGCCCTGCCAATAGCTAGGAGCATATCCACTACCTCATTTCTACTGTAATGTTGTGGCATGTTTATCAATAAACAGCAATTAGAAACAGCACAATTAGAATTACTAATATTCTGACAAACAATAACGTTTAGTATTTGTCAACTACATTTTTATTTCAGCGATTTTTTTCCTTCTCTTATATATTGATCATGTTTTACACACATTTAACACATACCATGATAAACTAAAAATTTACATTTGAAAGAGAAAATCAAAATTCCACATTTTTTTTAATGTGAAGATAATACACGCACATTAAAACAAACTGGCACATTAAAGACACTAGTAGTAGTAGAAATTTAAACTATTTTTCAAACACTTCGCTAAAGTCAACAAAAAGCGTAATCAACAGTTTAGTAGATCAGGCTATTAAGTTAGCTCACCCTGATTTTAGAAAAGAAAATTTAAACAATAGGTACTAGAAAAAAACAGTTATCCTAAAAAGAGTAATAAATGAATAACAAAAAGAATAAATACAATATACAACACAGGCACAAAAATCAAATCATAACATGTACCACACTTACCATACATAAACAATTTAAGCGGCACAATAAAACACGAATTAAAAAATCATACATTCACATAACTTTCATGCCTATCAACAATAAACACTTATCCACAAATTTGAGAACACCAATTAAAAAAGATAATCAAAGTAATGTCGTTTATAAATTAGATTGCAAAGATTGTCACAAATGCTATATCGGGCAAACCAAACAATACTTAAAGAAACGAATTTATAATCACTAATACACTGTTACACATAACATCACCGCTGGAACTGCATTGTCTAAGCATTCTAAAGATAGACACTATAATTTTGATTTTCAAAACACTAAAATTTCTTGACTAGGTTTTTTTGCCATGTTTTGCCTAGTTCTTGAACAGAATTGTTTGAGTTTGAGAAAACTACATTGATATACGAATAATTCAAATCAATTTTATTTTTATAATTATATTAAACTTACACTATATACATATATTATTTAAGAATGTAATTATAATTAGATATATCAATGATTCTTTGTTTCTTAGATATTTTTGTTGATATGCATGGCCATTTATATTATTAGCTTATTAGTATTTTGACACATATTAAATGTCAATTTCTTCCACTGAAGAAGTCTTATAACGAAAATATAATTTTATATGTTTTGGAATAAATTGGTATTTAATTAAGTTGCTGTTTCATTGACCTACAAGTGAAAATACTTCAGGAATTTAAAGATAAGTACACAAAGGTGATAACATAGATATATTAATTACCCAAATTTTGATTTCTTTAAATTACATTTCACTTTTTATCAATATATCTTTACAACAGATTAGGAATTAATTCAAATACATAATTATATAACTAAGAATAATTTTAAAGATTGTGACATAAGTGAAAGTGGAGAAAATTTCGAGCAATGTAAAAGAGCATTTTAATATTATCTGGTAAATCATTTATCTAAATAAGGAATGACCATGTGGACTCAAAATTGAGCATTGAGGCAGTTTGAAATTAATGGCGCGGTCAATGATAGCTCGAGTGGAATTTCGGAATGCTCGTTTCTGTTGTAATATCGAATCGTTTCAAGATAGATTTTATATCGCACGAATTAACAGTAATATTCAGCATTATTTTCCCCGCAAAAGACCGAACACTCAACAGAAAACGACATGTTTCAACAGGAAACGCTATCATTATCAAAGCACTAACAATACTGTATTACTTATTAGTATTATTATCGCCTTGATAATAACAGCATAGCTGTTGAAACGTGTGGGCTTTATGATGAATGTTTGGTGTCTTGCGGGTAAAATAGTGCCAAGTGATTAATTTCACAAAGGTGTAACATTATATTTCCCAAATAAGCAAGCCCTTTATACACAAAAAATGTGTAAAATTGAGCTGCTTCGCGCTCACTGCCCATTATTTGTTTTTGTATTTCATTAATATATTAGTGAGTATCTTTAAATGTTTAGATTATTAAAGGTGGTAATATTTGTGTATATCATATGAACTAATCGCACTAAATAAAAAAATATTATTGCCACCACAAATAAGTTAATGTCTTGAAAGATGTATAACTCATTTTTATAGTCTGTGTTTCATATTCGTATCCTCTGTGTTTTCATATCACGTAGATAACAGTTGAAAGCTTTCAAAATATATGTATGTATGCGTGTAAATTCCCAGACAATTACCACATTTGAAACCTATTCCTGTTATTTCTAACATAACTAATAATCAGCGACTGCCATTGAACACACAAAGTAAATGCTATTAAAAATAATCTTTTGGAAACCAACTTCTTCATATAATGTTACTATAACATGCGTGCTAATTGACCCTCGATTAAAACTTATAACGCAAACGAACAGCACAACTGTATATTATCGTGCATACAATTTTTAGTAATACTGACGCATACAATAAATGTGTACATCACTATATCTAAATTGCTAGTAATTGAACAATTGCATTGTCTCTGTACAATTTGCATAATATATAAACATATATTTCTACTAAAAGTAAGCATAAAAGGTAAAAATTAATAATGTGCGTCTTATATAAGGATTAACCAAGACTAAGCCATGTAATCCAACAATCTGATAATATTCCGCGTGCGTGATTATAAATTTAATCATATTAGCATATATGGAAGAAGTACATTTTCTTTAGGTGCTCCGCCAGATACATGTAGGAAAGTGTGTGCCGATCGTAATGATACAACTTTTCGAGTTCCCCGACCCACGCGCTCGTAAAATTCTCGAGAAGAGTGTAAAGAGAACGAGATAAAGTTCACGATATACACAATGTACAATTGACATAGGCGTACATCCACCCATATGGTCAAGCTACAATTGTCGCGTGCGTTAAACGTGTAAATTAGGTGTGAATAAAACATTTGATGGTTTATACACAACTTTGCACTTGATGGAGATCCACTTAGAAAAATATTATTATGAGATTGAAGGTTTATGCAACATTTGGATTCTTTAGTTTGAATTTTAAATAACGAAAGGTACCTAAGGTCTACACTACAGTGGTTGTAAACTCTCAATGGTATAATTAATGAGTACTTTATTAACTCTACTCCCAAACTTAATGCTAATACCGACGATCTCATTAAATATTACGCTGGGAATAGAAAAACTGACATCAATGAACCATTTAGTTTGCGATTGACAGACACTGCTAGTATTTTAAAAATTCTAGGTGATATTAAACCAAATGCGACCGGAGCTGATGGCATTAGCGCATTCATGTTAACAATCTGTTGTCCTTACATAAATCTCGTTTTGACGCACATTATCAATTCATGCTTATTGCTGAACTACTTTCCGTCTTCGTGGAAACATTCGCTGATTATACCTGTTGCAAAAAACAAAAATCCTACGGGCTTTGAGCATTTCAGACCGATTACTACCAAGGATATCAAAAATTCTCGAAAAGATTGTGGATACACAGCTACGTACACACATATCATTTGTATGATATTTTGCCAACTTGCCAGTTCGGCTTTAGGCCGAATCACAGTTGTGCAACTGCTTTGCTTGATGTTACTGATAACATAATTAGGCTGTGGACCGTGGTGAAGACAGCGTTTTGGTCTTGTTAGATTTTAGCAAACCATTGGACACACTAAACCACGATTTATTGTTGGCAGTGCTTCATTTTATTGGATTGTCTGAGAGCGCCATTTCCTTCTTTAAAAGTTATTTATCTTAACGTTTTCAGTCTGTTATCTTGGCGGACATTCCATCTGCCCCTCTATTCAGTTCTCAGGGTGTGCCCCAGGGATCAATTTTAGGGCCACTTCTATTCGCCGTTTACACTTGCAATCTTTGTGAGTGTCTATCGCATTTCAAATTCCATATATATGCGGACGACACCCAACTTTTGTATTCGTTTAGTAGCGATGATGCGAGACGGGTGGAGGAAGAATTGAATAGAGACTTGCTATCTCTTGCCTCTACATCTGAAAAACATTCCCTTCACATTAATCCACAGAAAACTGTGGCGATATTATTTAGTAAAAAACTACGCGACACCGATTTGAACCTGTCGTTGGGCGGTGTTCGGATACAGTTTGTTGAGGAAGCTAAAAATCTCGGTTTGCTAGTAGATAAGAAGTTAAGATTTCATGCACATGTATCGAGGTGTGTTCGTACTGCATATTCTAACTTAAGGGTTATTTAAATTCTTGAAAAATCCTGCTATTGATACCAACTTTACCAATATGAAATTAGCTGCTACATCGTCTTTCAAAGCAATTGTAAAGGGCAACAGAAAAGACTGTAATTATGTTTCTGTTGTGTGAATTATCTGTTAGACAGCTAGGAGAACATGCTATGAAGAATGTTGCTTAAAATTCGAAATTTTTACATTTCCAACTTTATTTTTTCCCGGAAAATTTGAAAATCTTCGTTCAATAATGAGTGACTATTGCAGAGATTTTCTTAGGGAGAGTTATGAAATCAGAAACAAAAAAATTTGCATCACTGTCACATTTTCGATTACCTATGAAGATTAAGGTTAAAAATATGTTGTGATCTAATTTAGAGTTTCTAGTGGTATCATATCCGTATATACAAGTAAAATAATATTGAAAATGTATTTCTTGTTTGTTTTCATTTTGTCAATTTTTACCAGTACTGTTTTTGATTCTGTTGTTTATCCAGAAAATGTGATGTGATAGAGCAAACTTGAGTTTACCAGTGAACCCAGCACCTTAAAATTCCAATCCAACCATTTACAAAGTAAATTTTTGTAGATGTAATTAAATATCTACAATAGTCTTTTGAATTATCTTAAAACTAAAACATTTCTTATGTAAGGTAGTGAACAACACCATTATCACTTATTGAGACTATTAGATATAGTATGTATGCAATTTTCTTATTAATAATCCTCTTAAGAAAGAAAAAAAATTAACTTTGTACTTGCTAATATCAAATGTTTGCAACAAAAAGTAATTATTAAATACAATATCCGCGTTCCATTTTGTTTAGAGAAATAATTTCCAAACATTTGGTATCCAGTTTTATTTTCGTCGTAATATTGGATCTACATTATAAAGTATAATTTCCTTGCCTTGTAAATGAATTTAATCTTTTTCTTCTGTGTAATAAATTCCTCCACAATAAAGACGTATCTGTCAGGTTTTATGGGCGGGTCTCAAGGCGCCCCGTTGTCCTATCCGTTTCGAAATCAAACCGTACCCTTCAGACAGTGCATCTTCATCGGTTCCCTTTACAATGTAACGAAGCCTCCTTTCGAAAGTATACGGAAACGTGTGTTTAATAGTTTTGGGTTCTCTGGCAAACGCAGCGGTGATTACTTGATATATTGCTATAGGAGAAGCAAAGGAACATAGGTCATAAAAATTTCAAATTCGAAAATATCAAAGTTTCTAACCAGTATGTGAGTTAAACAAAAAAAAACCTACGACGCGCTACAGTTACTTTAGTTACAGGAGTATAGAGTTACATGTTTCTTTTCCCTTTTTCTTTCTATGTGCGCTTGTATCCGAAGAAACAGCATCCTATGTTTTTATTTATTTCTTAGTTTTATTACGTGTATGAGTACGTGAAGAGACTTTATTACTCATTTCTGTTTCCTTTTAGTTGAAGTAAAGTGAGCTTCGTACATACGAGTGCAATAACATACAAGAAACTTTATCAAAATATAATGTAGATACGTACAATGTATGCATATGATAAATAAGAATAAAATGTTTTAGTATTTGTTTGTATGATTTTTTTGACACAATTCTGAAATTATTGTTATCATGTCAAAGCTATCTTGATTTACTCAAAACTAAACTGACTTTTACTAAGAAACTATAAGAGATCGATATAGGGAACTTTAACATTTAAAAGAGAAATAAAATTAAAATCGAATTACGATGTTAGATAGAGGCTGTTCCATTTAAAATAAGAACGTTATTGAGCATTAATTGCAGCCACAGTTAGAGGTACGATTTTAACCACCCTGTATAATTTTTAGAAACACTAAGCAACACCTTCAGATAATTCAACTACATAAGTTTTTGGAAATCTGGTAGTTCAATATGTGACAACGTTTTATATTAGTAACTGCCGTTTCTTCTCATAAAATTTTATTCGTTTACAAGCCATCATAGTTGTATAATAAAATTCGATATCCAATTGACGTTCATAATATTAATGTTTAATTAACGTTTTATTGTAGTTCCACGTAATAGGATAGTTTTATTTAAACGTCGATTTTCTTATGTTTGGCACATATACAAAGCTATTCCAGATCGTTTTTAAAATGTATCAGTTTCTTTATTCGAATTTTATTTTAGGAAGGAAGTACTTAGGTGAGATGTGCAGAGCGGTTTACGAAGTTATTATTAGATTGTGTTGGATTGTATCGATATATCATTATTGCATCAACTTAAATTGCCTCTTGACATTTTCAATATACGTTTGTAGATATAATATTGAAGATATATTTTTTTTGTCTTGTAAGTTTGACATTAAAATTTGTATGAAATTACCGGAAAAGTATTTATTATTATTAAAGATTATCGAATATGTATTGGAACAGTTTTACTATAGATATCAAGCATCGATAGACATATATACTATTAACTACTTCCTGCTTCACTTATCTTGAAATATTGTAATAGTCGCCGTTCATATTCAGCGTTATTCCAAAGACAAAGAGAAGATTCCATCAGGATAAACCGTAACTCGTCGGTGTAACGTGTTCAATCTGGCGGATCTTTCTGTGAAGAGCATCGAAATTGCTGGACGCTGATGCGGCTGCCGTTGGTGGTTGTTAATCTTTTCCGATGACGGCGCAACTTCCATTGAATACTTAATTCCCGTGACATTATCTGATGTGTTTCGATCTCGGCCCCGCTTTTGTTTGCGGTTTCGAACGTGCCGTCGATTTCTCAACGATTCCCCATAATTCGGCGATGAAGCGATAATGCATGTCAGATAGAACCGGTGCGTGAATATTTTCATCAAACTATTTCGCAAACATTGATTGATTATTTATTTTAAAATAAGAAGAAGTCAATGTTAACTAATACAAATGGACGATGCCCCTACGAGAAGATGCAGTACCTTAATTTTATTTTTCGTTTTAGTTGGTTGGCTTATTGTCTGTTTTTTGTTGTTGTTGTTCTTCTTCTTCAGTAAAGCTTAGATATTACTAAAAATTCGTACGTATATTTATTATTTTGTATATTACTGGTAAATAAAAATAAGATTCATAAACTTTGCCACAAGGCAGGTCGAAATACAGTGTAAATTTCTCGAACAGATGTAGTCAATTAATTGATACCAAGTATCTAGAGGGACACATTACTTTTGACGAGAAATGTACAGTGGGGAGCACCTTAACCGATACCGTTATGGAATTTCATAGCCCTTCTTAGCAATCGGAACGGGGACGTCGTAAACTTATATATATTGAATATAAAATTGATCAACTGTAAATTTATGATCTGATAACAAACAATCGTCTCTCTGATACCTGCTATGAGATGAAACATACATTACATCCATACACATACATACATCGATAATAATGCATGTAAATTTGGATATAATAACGTTCCCTAAAAGGAATTTTAAGAAATTCTAAGAAATGAAATGACAGATAATCCGTATGTAATTGTTCTTGCAAAGAGCAATAAAGAAGGGATATAAAACTTATTTCAACATTAATTACTTATGGTTCGTTTCCTTCCCTTTTTCTTCAAACTTTTAATATTTACTTATTAGTGTAATAATTGCTTTTAACAAGTATAAAGTGTATGTATGTATAATTAACTGTTCGCTATTATCTGTTGCGAATAATAGAGTAATCGTTGACGCATTTTTCCAAATTTAATAGTATATCTGCGTCGGTCATTAAAATTGCAGATAATGTAGTTTCTTTGTGTATTAGTTTTATACGTTAGTAAAAAGTCCCGGAACGGTCGAATATCTTTGTTATTTGAAAATTATGATTTCTGAAATTTGGTATGGGGTATAGTTAATATAAATGCATTTTATGCAATACAGTTTATATTTTTTTCACATCCGGTTTAATCGGCAATACGTCCAACTTTTTTTTTAAAACGGAACACCCAGATTTGTTAACATTTTTGAATGCAAAATAAAAAACTACGTTCAGGAAGTATTAAAATGTTTATTTTTATTCACAAGAAAACAGTTAAAAAATTTAAAAAGTGTCCTAATACAGAAAAAACAAGGTACCTTTGAAAAAGTTGTTGTTTAGTGTTTGCATTCTTTTTGCCGTCACATTTGACAATTTTAAAAGCGTTTTAACTTTTGCATCGCTATAAATTTACTTATTTTAGACATTGACACATTTGAAAATGGCAGTGAAACTTACAGAATCAGAACGAATTGAGATATTAATGATGCGTGGGTACGGTGATCGTCAACGTTATTTTGAAGAGGTTCGTATTTTGTTTAATACTGTTTATCCAGATCGTCACATTAGTAAAAGTACGGTATGCCGAACAATTTAAAAGTTTGAAGTCTTTCGTCAGGTGAAGGATTTACCTAGACGTCCATTAATACCAACAGATGAAGAAACTAGTTTGAATGTGTTACTTACAGTGGAAGAAAATCATCACGTGTCCACAACAGAATTAGGTCAAATTCATGAGATCTCTCAAAAATCTGCTCATAAGATTCTTAAATCAGCAAGAATGAAAGCCTATAAAATGTATCCCGTCCATGAGTTAACTGAAGATGATCCAGATCGTAGACTACATTTTTGCGAAACAATGACGGAATTGATCGAGCAGCAGCCTAATGTTTTAGATCACATCATTTTTTCAGATGAGGCAACGTTTTGTCTCAACGGCACTGTGAACAGACATAATTGTCGCTACTGGTCAATTGAAAATCCGCATTGGATTGAAGAAGTCCATACACAGCGTCCTCAAAAGGTGAATGTTGGGCTGGTCTTTTGGAAACAACATCATAGACCATTTTTTAAGAGTAAATTTAATGGCAACGTCTACTTAAATTTATTGCGAAATGAGGTTGTTCCAGCACTTGCGGCCCTCTTCCAAATGCAAACATAGGTGATCACCCTAATGCACATTTTTGGTTTCAACAAGATGGAGCTCCCTCCATTTTGCCCATAATGTCCGCGATTATTTGAATGAAATTTTTCCGGAACGTTGGATCGACGTAGAGGAGCAATCGAATGGCCAGCACGTTCGCCAGATTTCTCGCCATTAGATTTTTCTTTTGGGGTCACTTGAAATGTCAGTGTACAAAAATCGTCCCCATAATCTTGAACAATTGGAAGAGACAATAGTTCAAGAAGCCAATCGCATCACTCCAGAACAAATACAAAATTCAATAAGGAATTTTACTGACCGTTTACATTTTTGTCAAATTGTAAATGGAGAGCATTTTGAACAATTATTGTAATCGCAACCTGAATACACAGCTATCTTGATTTTTCTGTATTAGGACACTTTTTAAATTTTTTAACTGTTTTCTTGTGAATAAAAATAAACATCTTAATACTTCCTGAACGTAGTTTTTATTTTGCATTCAAAAGTGTTAAAAAAATCTGGGCGTTCCGTTTAAAAAAAGTTGGACGTATTCTCGATTAAACCGGAAGTGAAAAAAATATAAACTGTATTGCATAAAATGCATTTATATTAACTATACCCCCATAGCAAATTTTAGAAATCATAATTTTCAAAATAAAGTTATTCGACCGTTCCGGGACTTTTTTACTAACGCTGTATATGTATATGTATTAAAATCGATTTATTACATCTTTGGAACTCACACCTAGCACTAAATGTTTTGTTTTTGATAATTCACTTAATTAAAGTAACATTTTCATAGTATATCAAAATTGTTAGTCATACGATACGTTTTTAATAAATTTGCAAGTTATTAAAAGGTTTTTAAATTTTATACATACACAGTTTGTTAAGTTTTCATTTATTCCGTTCTCGAAAAAAAGCGATATTTACTTAATTTTAATAGTCTTTTTACGTTATACATCATTCATTATCATACATATACCGCTTAAGTTGAATTCATATAAATTTCAAGAGAGAATGATGTTCTAAATGTATTATTATGAATAATAATGCAACTGTAACAAGAATTACCTAAATGTAATCCGTACGCAAGGGTATACCGCAACCGGGTACCTGCGAAAATACAGCGGACCATTTATGTATTCTTCAAGCTAAGATCTGTTTTACTCCTACATTGTGTCGATAAGGTCGACGTTTGCTTAGAGGGGTCTCGTTTTAGAAGCTCTCCACTGTACATACATACATATGTCAATTTAGGGTTGTGTTGTAGCCACGGTTTGTTAAGTTTATTAATTGCAACTGTATACTATAGAACTATTATTTTCTTTAACAACAGTCCAGTTTAAAATGCGATTATTATAAATACCGCCATTATAAATACCCTGCATTAAGGACAAGTGATAAGAATAAACAAAAAAGCTCGTATAATTGGCCTGGATAATACTCGAAATAGAACGTTGGCACTGACGTATTTATGCAGCAATTAGAACATAAATATCTTCTTCTATTTTAAAACCATCATTAAAGCTGATTACCTTTAAAATTTTGAAAAATCCGTTTGTATTTGTTTAGTAAATTCTGGGAAATACAACCTGTACATACTACATTTAGTTTTATTTTAAAAACTGAAAATATCTTGCGTGGTAAATTGCTCCCGTTGATTAGTGTTGAGTATTTGGCGTTTTGTTGATCAAATAGTGCTTTTTGTTTAGATTCTACTGCAAGAGGTTTAGCGAGAAGCTTGGCACATGGGCACAACGGCTACTACTCAAAGTTAAGAGGATATTAATAAAATATGGAAATATTGTGAACGTTATTCGATTTTTCCAAATTCTATCAATGCTACTGTTTCTAATAATTGCACAATAAAATCATCTCTGGTCATTGCCAGAATAGAATCCTCTAGCCACCGATGCGGTGAGCCCAATCGTATATGAAGGTGAGATGCAAACTTGCAAATTCAAAACATTTTAAATCCTACCAACCTCTTTACAAAACTTGACATCATCCAAATAGTAGTAATAATAATAATAATAAATGGCCTTTATTTAACCCTTTTTCTCAATCGTTACAAAACAGTAAATTAAAAAAATAATAATAAATATAATACAGAGTACACAGGTAGAAAAGAAAGCGGAAAAAATCAAGAGGCGAGGGTTCAGACAAACAATTCAAAGATTTATTCCCTGCTCTACCACCTAAACCTCTACAAAAGTGTGAACTAAAATAAGAAACAAAAATGCCTAATATTAGAAATCTATATCTAAATTCTGCATGAAACAACACAGAAAAAGAGAAAAGAAAATAATAATAATAATAATAAATAAATAGCAAACTGTGGCGCTTTTGCTTCGCAAACAACAGCTCCTGGTAGCACGTCTGAACACAGAGAGACACAGAGAATAATCTTATGGTATAAGCATAAACACTGCAACAACGTTCGATTTCCCATGTTCAACCAAGAGAGGTCACTTAACTTATGAGAGACATGGTCATACCTTCTTAACCCAAAAATTCGCATTCTGCACGCGTTGAATTTTCAAAAGCAGTGGCGTTGTCTAAGCATGGACCATAAACAGGCGCCCCGTAATTAAAGAGGATAATAGAAATGTATCGCACAGCATAGTTTTTAATTTTCTATTGGAAAACCGATCTAAATGGAAAGATAAGTTTATGGTTGCAATAAGCAGTACTAATTTGTTTTGTAATGTGTTGTCTAAAATAATCAGAGGTTTGTAAGAGACATTCTTTTCATTCATGACTAATCCGTAGTGGACCTTACAAATCGATTGCCAAAAAATCCCTTACCTGAAATAATTATGTTTACATTTAAAACCTGTAGCAACAAACCTTGTGATTGCCGATTGTTAGAGTTTAATGTTTTACTAGAACAACAATAAATGATTTCTTGTTTGATGGTCTTCAGATATCAGTTATTTTGGTTTATTTTTAAGAAATTGTTCTTAGTTTGCAGGCACAGTTTGTTTGGAAATACATTAATTCTTTGTCACCCTTCTTAACTTGCCAATGAACAAGGATCTGAAGGCAAATATTTTTTCTAGAGTCTTGTTATTCTAGAATTTGGTTATAGTACGTGAATGAAATTTATGCAATTTTTAATGCAAAGGAAGTAAGTACGTTAATAAGTCTATTAAAAATGGCACATTTATCTTTGGCTGAGAAATTGAGGGGTTGTGACGTTATTGAGAGAGTGGTGGTAGGAACGTCGAATCGCATTAAGATTCCAAATACCAAAGAGTACTGTGCATAATATTAAGAGAATATGGGATGAGAGATAAACGTTTGATAGAAGATTGGGTAGTGGTAGGTCCAGAGTTACAACGGAGGTTAATGATGGTAATTTGGTTGTTTTTATTCGCGAAAATCCCTTCCATTGTGCGTAGACGCCAGGCTGAAACAAACTTTCCAGGGTCTATTCGAAGGCGTCGTATCAAAAATGGATCTGATCTTACGTAGCTTGTGCAGCGAAATCATTTGTTTATGTTTTTCGTTTCTAAAATAAACATCAAGATTTTCAATTTAATTTAAGAACAATAATATGGTTGGTCAAAACCAAAGTAATTTCAGTTAAAAGACAACACTTTTTAAGGTAATGACTATTGATTATTGAGATAACCATCACATGATGTCTCATGCCCTAAGTGCGTATCCAGAGTAACGTAGATTGTAGCAAAGCCTGATTTACCAAATTTCATGAAAAAGTCATGAAATATCAAATCACTGCCCAGATTATATTGGCCGCAACGGTACATGGGTGAGTTCTTTTATCTTGGTAGAATCCATCAGTCATGGATGGATGTCACGTGTAAATTGAGGTAAATTTATTATGAATTTACAACGATATTGTCTACTATTGTATTGTTTTACATGTTCAATTATTTACAATAGACCCTAATTAACAAAGCGTGTTTTTTGTGATTATTAAACCCATTTTCGTTTGAATGAGGTGGGAGAAAACAAAAGAAAAACGGAAAATTTTGAAAGGATTAAAAAATAAGAACACAGATAAAAAGAAAAGAAAAGAGAGTAATAGTATAAAGGTTTTCTCTTTAAAGGCAGTAGAATTTTCTAGTTGTGAACACAATTCAGTCCCTGGAAAAGATAATACAGATCCGAGGTGAAGCAGATTCAAATTCAACCATAACCGAAACAGAAAGAAGAGAGTGACGGTTTTGATAGTTTTGTTTTACATTTACACATTAGACTAAGGTAATAGAGGGTGGGTCAAGATAAATTGTAATGTGTTTAATATATACAGTAAAACTTCGATCAACCGTCACTTCAACGTCACCTTCTGTTAACCGTCACTATACTTGCTGCCGTGCGAATTAATTTTTAGGAAACTTGTTTCAAGGGCGCAGGCGTCGTTTTGATTAAACACTTTTTATGTAGTTTCAATACATATGTAATTCGTTATGTATGTTATTTAAGAAATATGTACATTACATTAAAATACGTATACGTACATTATATTTAAGTAAAAATATTATATGTAGTTGTGTTTGAAAGAAATAAATATAAGTCGGTACATTCATAAAATTTTGTTTCCATTTTCCGTCTTTTCTCATATCCGTCACCTCTGGTCCCGATCACTGACGGTTGATCGAAGTTTTACTGTACATATATTTTTTAATTGATTTCATTTTGACAGTAATATCTATTGTAAGGATAAATTATTACAAAAATATGAATAAAAACCTACAACTACATATATAACCCATACAGATTGAAATACGGAGTTCCCTGACAATTCTCAGATAGAAGATACCTCGTTTCAGACAAGACTATTGACAACTTTTCTATGGTTTTCAAGGTTAATATTCGAAAGCTTTAGAGGTGCCCAAAAATAGGCCCAATAATAATGGCTTTATATGTAGCGTGGGAAGGGGGAGTTGTAGTTACCATATTAGTTTGCCCCTTTATCTAACTTGCTGAGTGAGTGAAAATTTACACTACTTACATAAACATTTGTTATTATTTTTGTTTGATCGTCTTTATTCTAAGTGACTAGTTTAGCTTAGATTAAAATGGTAATCAGAAATGCCAAATTGTAGTTAATAGTGGAGTTCAGAATCGATCACTATTAAAAATATTTTGAACCTGGTCACAGTTTTGTGAAAGTTAATCAGGAAGAAAAATGGAAAAGGACAGTGGTAGACAGGGTAGTAGAAGATTTTGAGTGACTAGAAACTTAAAATCAATAGGCAGAATAAAAGTTACAATTACAAAACAGACGAGTACTTATTGTTTGAAAACGAATGCCAATCGAAGAAGAAGGATATAAGTTATAAAATATGAAATCAGTTCACTTTACGAGAGGCGGCAAGAGATTGTTTTTTTTTAATTAAACTTGAGCATAGTGAGTTTTCTGAAGTATATATTTGAAAATCCAAATTTACAGTACCACTACCAGAAGAAGCAAAAGCTCTTTGAAAATTGACATATTTTTAGCAAGTCTTTGCCAGTATCACAATAAAATAATGCACATTTTAAAAATAACTAAACGTTTCACCATATAATACACCATTTCACATTACCCTTGCAACGTTGGAATTAAAACATATCAGGATTTTCGATTACACGGCAGATTTGTTTTATAGCGCCATTACAAAGTTAATATTCACCAACCAAAAGTCGTGCTGCATTATAGCGGACTTGGTTATTGTGGATTGTTTAACCGTGAGATACCATAATTTTCAAACAGAATGCACCTATCCGTGTATTAACGTTTATTTTTTCTCATAAGAATTATAATATTTTCGGTGGCAGAACATTAATCACAAATCTATATTCAGTTTATATGTAGGTATCACAAAACTTGCTGTTTCTATTTTATAAATGTTAGGGGATACATAATATGCAATAAAATATTACTCTATATCTTCATTTTTGTCATAATTAAACTTCTAATCATCATTACATTCATTATCACTTCTACAGAAAGTAGGCATGTTAGGATGCTTAATACAACTTAATTGGAATGTGTTTTATTTATTTTTTTCGTCAAGTGTTGTGTTAATATGTCAGTATTGGTGTTGATTCTTCACACTTTTCTGGAGTGACAAGATCTTTTCTCTCTTTTATAGTTTTATGACCTGATTCGATCTCTTTAAAGATTTGATAAAATGAGCTTCATGTATGAACAGTTTGATGCATATTTTGTACTAATCGTAAAGCGAAATCGTGAATGTAAAATGTAATTTCAAAGATATATTTCGTTAAATAAGTCTCTTTTGATAAGAAATGATTGAAAGTATTTATTTGAAGGATTCATAAAAATACGCCTCCATCTTGTTTAGGTTGATCTACAACGAGGTCCATTTCTTCATAAAATTTTTCATTTTCAGGTATTGCTTCAATTACTGCAATTCCTATTTATATTCTGCGTGTAGCAGTTATAGGGTCTAAGTTATCTTAATCATAGACTTTTTTCTATTGTTTACATAGATCGTTATAATTTTTAGGGCTGACTAGCAACCATGCATGTTTGTAAACTTAACGTATCAATCAAATCCATTTTTATCCATGCGGGGACATTTATTAAACACTTCATTGTACTACTCTTCGTTTACATTTCGGAAATTTCTGCAATGGTAACTGGATAGCTTCTTTTGATTTCACTGCTTTAGTGCTGACGATTTGTGGTAAAATTTTCGTCTGTACTTTTTATAAGAGCTATTAACGGGTCCATAGACGCTGTGGTTAGGAGGCTGACTATCATTGTGGCAGGACGATAGGAGCCGGATTTCAATTCTCTGGAAGGATGGTGACATTTTTTCAGAGGGTTGAAATCCGTATCAACTTACTATTCGCTCTTGGGAGCAAAGTGATTAACAGCGCGCCATTATAAAAGACGATATGATGCTGTCACAAAGCCATTTGAACACAATTAATAGCCAGACAAGCAATACAGCTTACGGAGACACTGCAACTAAGCACGCACCACACATAAAAAAATGAAAACATACCTTTGCAGTTACTCTTCTCGAGAGAATTATATCAATAATGTATATATTACATTGAAGCCAGTAATAAATTTCACGGTATATTTCATTCGCTTCCTTATTTTACCTCTCAAACACATTCAACTTCTATTGTTACTTAAATCTAGTCGGCGCTACTGTCTAAGCATTAAGTAGGCAGACTACGTAAAAAGAGCGAGAAACTAGCTTCTCTGAGAGTCACCCCACAACTTCAATGTGTTAAGTCGTAGATACGAAGGCGGGTTGCTTTGTTTTATGCAAATATCGGTAGTTACGTGTGCCCACAAGTTTCATTGTATTGTAAACATACAGTATACAGAGGCGAGTCGAATGGAGAGATTTCGACGAAGCAGCGAACAGCCTATTGTTCTTCGGCGCGTCTTATACCACGAACGTAATAATTGAGTGTTATTTTCGTTAAATATTTATGAAGGGGAACGCATTTTAATGAAGATTTTAAGTTGTAGAAGAAGATGTATATATGATGATGTATGTATGTATGCATGTACAATCATATATTTGTATTTCTAGGTATAGAAAGTACAGGTTTCAGCAACTGTTGTGATTTAATTTTTTTTATAGCGAAAGGTGTGGTAAAAATGTTTATAGTCAATTCTATTACGTTGATGACATCTTTGTGTAATATACGATACATAAAAAAGTGTAAATAAGTTGACTAACTTCAGTTTTGTCATTTTCATCAGAACTAAACAATCATACAGGTACGTATACAAAAACTAAAATATACCAACACAGTAAGATAATAAAAAAATACTATGAAAAACAGTTTTGAAGTTTAATCGCGCAACTCACAATTCCGTAATGGATTGTATGCCACCATGGAATATCGAAATTATCATCTAAGGAATAATAATATTTGTGAAGGCAATTCGAAATGGTAGGATTGCATCTGATAACAAAAATATCAACCTTGGGAACTTGTTAGCAGATTTAGAGAATATTATAGACGTACCTTCACACACGAAAACTGTTATCAAGGCTAAAGTAACCAATTAACCAACAAATATTAGTCTTTAAAAATCATCCTGACTAATGTAGCATGGCAATTAGATAAAAGTGATTTTAGTGTAGTTATGAATAAGAAATAATGCTTTCATAAAACTAAAATTTTTTAAATTTTTTCCACCACCTTTAAGCCGTTAAAAATAATTCTGAAAATAGAGTTTACAGTACCTACCAGTATCTAAAATATATTATTTGGCAAGATCCATAAAAAGTTTTTTAACATATAGGTTACAGTCTGTGAAGTATATATAATAACAGAACTTTGTGTCCTTTAGGTTTGCCACAAGGTGTGCCTTGATGGTTAATATTCAGTCCTACTTTATTTTCATTATACCCCGCCCCCTCTTCCTCCTCCTTCAGTGTCTTCAGTACATGAAAGCGCATTTATACGCAGACGATGTTCAACTATACTACACCTTTAGAGTGTCTGATTAGGTAGAGGCCAATAGGAAAATAAACAAGGAACATTAACATTTATTCCACATCGTACTCATTTACATTAAAAATTAATCCATCTAAGTCTCAGGTTCTGGCCTTTGGTAATAAAGATTCCGCTAACACGTTAAAGGTTCCGATCAGTACTGAACAAAACCGTAAAAATTACACTTTGTGACAAGCATGTATGTACTATCAAACTTCACATATTCTTCAGAAATAACTATATCATGCTTGTTTGGATATAGTCACGGATAATAACATTCAAAAAGTCCAAAATGCTTGTTTGAGGTTCATATAGGCTTTCAGAAAGTATCAGCATGTATCGCATAAATTGATAGAAGTAAATTGGCTCAATATGAAAAATAGAAGAGAGTTGCAAATTTTAACATTCTATCATAAAATTATTTTAAATAAATGCCCACCCTATCTACATCATAAAATATGCATTAGAACGATCAAAATACTACAAAAAGACTCAATTAACAAAATTCAAAGTGAGAATAACCAATTAATCAGTAGTTGGTTAAATAGTAATTATATAAACCAATTCGCTGCTAAAAAATTAAAAATATATAATTCGATAACTCCGCGATCTTACGGTATCCCAAAATTCATAAAACTGATGATCGTTTAAAACCAATTGTAAATTGTTCTCAATCACCAACATACAATTTATCAAAATTTGTGTCCAAAATTCTTAGTAATATCGTAGGAAATACAGAGTACAATGTAAAAAAATCGTGGGAATTTGTCAATTTCATTAATAAAAAATCCCTACCGCGTAATCACGAAATTATAAGTTTAGACGTACTATCTTTATTCACAAATGTCTCTACAGATTTGGCAATAAACCGTATAAACAAAAAATGGAATTCAATTCAAAATTATACAAATTTACCAAAAAGTGTAGGTATTCATGTTGGCTGCAAAACCCTAGGTAGCAAGATGACGTCAATTTGTCGCCATCTGTAGGTCAGTAGCGACGTCAACTGTACGTCCTATATGACGCATATATGACGCATATATGACGTCATAATGACTTTTAATGTCACAGCCAAATGACGTCTGCTTTATGACGTCAGTACCACATCACCACAATGCTATAAATATGACCAACGTTATGCATTATGAACGTCTAGATTACTGGGCTGGCAGCAATTCCAAAAGAGGTTTTGTATTGTGCAAAATGAGACATAACGCTGGTACAACATAACTGCAATACTAACCAAAATATAATATTTTGCAGGGGCACTAAAAACTGATTTGAAAAATTATTTAAAAGATTAAAAATTCAATGTTCTGTAAAGGTTTTGAAACCTACGTAAGTAATAACAACCTTTGCAACACACTGAATTTTATATTGTTTGAATATTTTTTGACACTCATTTTTAGAGTCGCTGAAAATCGTACGTTTTTTGGTATTAAAAATTAAAAAATGGAAAAAGCGCAAATGTGGTTTGCCAAGACACAGATTTTGTTATGTGATTATCCTTATTTAGACTAAATTGCTTTTTTGCTATAACATAAATATTAGGAAATTAACGCAGTTACTATGATACTTAATGCAGTGTCAAATTTTAGTGGATTGACCTGGTTAAATAAGTTTATACGTACTTTTTTCTTAAGACTCTAAGAAAATTAAAAGTTTATTTTAGATTTCACTTTTTCTATATACAGCCAGAGTCAAAGGATACGCCATCAAGTATATTACTGGTAGTATTGAAAATTGATAAAAATTTTATTGATTAAAGTTATGTCAACCAACACATACTTTAACTCTGCAAAAAAATTCTAAGTAATATTTTGTGAAGCTCATAATTTCCGCGAAAAAAGGAATTTATATGTACTTATTGTTACTAAATCTTCACTGCATGCAAATAAGAAAACGATAGGAAAATCATAGCACCCATTAACAAAAAAGTGAAATACAAAACTTTTGCATTGGGATGCCTTCGATTTGGAAATCTGCGCATATAAAGGCAACAGCTTCATTAAAGTTTTCATCTGCCCTGCCAATAGCTAGGAGCATATCCACTACCTCATTTCTACTGTAATGTTGTGGCATGTTTATCAATAAACAGCAATTAGAAACAGCACAATTAGAATTACTAATATTCTGACAAACAATAACGTTTAGTATTTGTCAACTACATTTTTATTTCAGCGATTTTTTTTTCCTTCTCTTATATATTGATCATGTTTTACACACATTTAACACATACCATGATAAACTAAAATTTACATTTGAAAGAGAAAATCAAAATTCCACATTTTTTTTTAATGTGAAGATAATACACGCACATTAAAACAAACTGGCACATTAAAGACACTAGTAGTAGTAGAAATTTAAACTATTTTTCAAACACTTCGCTAAAGTCAACAAAAAGCGTAATCAACAGTTTAGTAGATCAGGCTATTAAGTTAGCTCACCCTGATTTTAGAAAAGAAAATTTAAACAATAGGTACTAGAAAAAAACAGTTATCCTAAAAAGAGTAATAAATGAATAACAAAAAGAATAAATACAATATACAACACAGGCACAAAAATCAAATCATAACATGTACCACACTTACCATACATAAACAATTTAAGCGGCACAATAAAACACGAATTAAAAAATCATACATTCACATAACTTTCATGCCTATCAACAATAAACACTTATCCACAAATTTGAGAACACCAATTAAAAAAGATAATCAAAGTAATGTCGTTTATAAATTAGATTGCAAAGATTGTCACAAATGCTATATCGGGCAAACCAAACAATACTTAAAGAAACGAATTTATAATCACTAATACACTGTTACACATAACATCACCGCTGGAACTGCATTGTCTAAGCATTCTAAAGATAGACACTATAATTTTGATTTTCAAAACACTAAAATTTCTTGACTAGGTTTTTTTTGCCATGTTTTGCCTAGTTCTTGAACAGAATTGTTTGAGTTTGAGAAAACTACATTGATATATACGAATAATTCAAATCAATTTTATTTTTATAATTATATTAAACTTACACTATATACATATATTATTTAAGAATGTAATTATAATTAGATATATCAATGATTCTTTGTTTCTTAGATATTTTTGTTGATATGCATGGCCATTTATATTATTAGCTTATTAGTATTTTGACACATATTAAATGTCAATTTCTTCCACTGAAGAAGTCTTATTAGATAACGAAAATATAATTTTATATGTTTTGGAATAAATTGGTATTTAATTAAGTTGCTGTTTCATTGACCTACAAGTGAAAATACTTCAGGAATTTAAAGATAAGTACACAAAGGTGATAACATAGATATATTAATTACCCAAATTTTGATTTCTTTAAATTACATTTCACTTTTATCAATATATCTTTACAACAGATTAGGAATTAATTCAAATACATAATTATATAACTAAGAATAATTTTAAAGATTGTGACATAAGTGAAAGTGGAGAAAATTTCGAGCAATGTAAAAGAGCATTTTAATATTATCTGGTAAATCATTTATCTAAATAAGGAATGACCATGGACTCAAAATTGAGCATTGAGGCAGTTTGAAATTAATGGCGCGGTCAATGATAGCTCGAGTGGAATTTCGGAATGCTCGTTTCTGTTGTAATATCGAATCGTTTCAAGATAGATTTTATATCGCACGAAATAACAGTAATATTCAGCATTATTTTCCCCGCAAAAGACCGAACACTCAACAGAAAACCGACATGTTTCAACAGGAAACGCTATCATTATCAAAGCACTAACAATACTGTATTACTTATTAGTATTATTATCGCCTTGATAATAACAGCATAGCTGTTGAAACGTGTGGGCTTTATGATGAATGTTTGGTGTCTTGCGGGTAAAATAGTGCCAAGTGATTAATTTCACAAAGGTGTAACATTATATTTCCCAAATAAGCAAGCCCTTTATACACAAAAAATAAAATTGAGCTGCTTCGCGCTCACTGCCCATTATTTGTTTTTGTATTTCATTAATATATTAGTGAGTATCTTTAAATGTTTAGATTATTAAAGGTGGTAATATTTGTGTATATCATATGAACTAATCGCACTAAAAAAAAAATATTATTGCCACCACAAATAAGTTAATGTCTTGAAAGATGTATAACTCATTTTTATAGTCTGTGTTTCATATTCGTATCCTCTGTGTTTTCATATCACGTAGATAACAGTTGAAAGCTTTCAAAATATATGTATGTATGCGTGTAAATTCCCAGACAATTACCACATTTGAAACCTATTCCTGTTATTTCTAACATAACTAATAATCAGCGACTGCCATTGAACACACAAAGTAAATGCTATTAAAAATAATCTTTTGGAAACCAACTTCTTCATATAATGTTACTATAACATGCGTGCTAATTGACCCTCGATTAAAACTTATAACGCAAACGAACAGCACAACTGTATATTATCGTGCATACAATTTTTAGTAATACTGACGCATACAATAAATGTGTACATCACTATATCTAAATTGCTAGTAATTGAACAATTGCATTGTCTCTGTACAATTTGCATAATATATAAACATATATTTCTACTAAAAGTAAGCATAAAAGGTAAAAATTAATAATGTGCGTCTTATATAAGGATTAACCAAGACTAAGCCATGTAATCCAACAATCTGATAATATTCCGCGTGCGTGATTATAAATTTAATCATATTAGCATATATGGAAGAAGTACATTTTCTTTAGGTGCTCCGCCAGATACATGTAGGAAAGTGTGTGCCGATCGTAATGATACAACTTTTCGAGTTCCCCGACCCACGCGCTCGTAAAATTCTCGAGAAGAGTGTAAAGAGAACGAGATAAAGTTCACGATATACACAATGTACAATTGACATAGGCGTACATCCACCCATATGGTCAAGCTACAATTGTCGCGTGCGTTAAACGTGTAAATTAGGTGTGAATAAAACATTTGATGGTTTATACACAACTTTGCACTTGATGGAGATCCACTTAGAAAAATATTATTATGAGATTGAAGGTTTATGCAACATTTGGATTCTTTAGTTTGAATTTTAAATAACGAAAGGTACCTAAGGTCTACACTACAGTGGTTGTAAACTCTCAATGGTATAATTAATGAGTACTTTATTAACTCTACTCCCAAACTTAATGCTAATACCGACGATCTCATTAAATATTACGCTGGGAATAGAAAAACTGACATCAATGAACCATTTAGTTTGCGATTGACAGACACTGCTAGTATTTTAAAAATTCTAGGTGATATTAAACCAAATGCGACCGGAGCTGATGGCATTAGCGCATTCATGTTAACAATCTGTTGTCCTTACATAAATCTCGTTTTGACGCACATTATCAATTCATGCTTATTGCTGAACTACTTTCCGTCTTCGTGGAAACATTCGCTGATTATACCTGTTGCAAAAAACAAAAATCCTACGGGCTTTGAGCATTTCAGACCGATTACTACCAAGGATATCAAAAATTCTCGAAAAGATTGTGGATACACAGCTACGTACACACATATCATTGTATGATATTTTGCCAACTTGCCAGTCCGGCTTTAGGCCGAATCACAGTTGTGCAACTGCTTTGCTTGATGTTACTGATAACATAATTAGGGCTGTGGACCGTGGTGAAGACAGCGTTTTGGTCTTGTTAGATTTTAGCAAACCATTGGACACACTAAACCACGATTTATTGTTGGCAGTGCTTCATTTTATTGGATTGTCTGAGAGCGCCATTTCCTTCTTTAAAAGTTATTTATCTTAACGTTTTCAGTCTGTTATCTTGGCGGACATTCCATCTGCCCCTCTATTCAGTTCTCAGGGTGTGCCCCAGGGATCAATTTTAGGGCCACTTCTATTCGCCGTTTACACTTGCAATCTTTGTGAGTGTCTATCGCATTTCAAATTCCATATATATGCGGACGACACCCAACTTTTGTATTCGTTTAGTAGCGATGATGCGAGACGGGTGGAGGAAGAATTGAATAGAGACTTGCTATCTCTTGCCTCTACATCTGAAAACATTCCTTCACATTAATCCACAGAAAACTGTGGCGATATTATTTAGTAAAAAACTACGCGACACCGATTTGAACCTGTCGTTGGGCGGTGTTCGGATACAGTTTGTTGAGGAAGCTAAAAATCTCGGTTTGCTAGTAGATAAGAAGTTAAGATTTCATGCACATGTATCGAGGTGTGTTCGTACTGCATATTCTAACTTAAGGGTTATTTAAATTCTTGAAAAATCCTGCTATTGATACCAACTTTACCAATATGAAATTAGCTGCTACATCGTCTTTCAAAGCAATTGTAAAGGGCAACAGAAAAGACTGTAATTATGTTTCTGTTGTGTGAATTATCTGTTAGACAGCTAGAGAACATGCTATGAAGAATGTTGCTTAAAATTCGAAATTTTTACATTTCCAACTTTATTTTTTCCCGGAAAATTTGAAAATCTTCGTTCAATAATGAGTGACTATTGCAGAGATTTTCTTAGGAGAGTTATGAAATCAGAAACAAAAAAATTTGCATCACTGTCACATTTTTCGATTACCTATGAAGATTAAGGTTAAAAATATGTTGTGATCTAATTTAGAGTTTCTAGTGGTATCATATCCGTATATACAAGTAAAATAATATTGAAAATGTATTTCTTGTTTGTTTTCATTTTGTCAATTTTTACCAGTACTGTTTTTGATTCTGTTGTTTATCCAGAAAATGTGATGTGATAGAGCAAACTTGAGTTTACCAGTGAACCCAGCACCTTAAAATTCCAATCCAACCATTTACAAAGTAAATTTTTGTAGATGTAATTAAATATCTACAATAGTCTTTTGAATTATCTTAAAACTAAAACATTTCTTATGTAAGGTAGTGAACAACACCATTATCACTTATTGAGACTATTAGATATAGTATGTATGCAATTTTCTTATCAATAATCCTCTTAAGAAAGAAAAAAATTAACTTTGTACTTGCTAATATCAAATGTTTGCAACAAAAAGTAATTATTAAATACAATATCCGCGTTCCATTTTGTTTAGAGAAATAATTTCCAAACATTTGGTATCCAGTTTTATTTTCGTCGTAATATTGGATCTACATTATAAAGTATAATTTCCTTGCCTTGTAAATGAATTTAATCTTTTTTCTTCTGTGTAATAAATTCCTCCACAATAAAGACGTATCTGTCAGGTTTTATGGGCGGGTCTCAAGGCGCCCCGTTGTCCTATCCGTTTCGAAATCAAACCGTACCCTTCAGACAGTGCATCTTCATCGGTTCCCTTTACAATGTAACGAAGCCTCCTTTCGAAAGTATACGGAAACGTGTGTTTAATAGTTTTGGGTTCTCTGGCAAACGCAGCGGTGATTACTTGATATATTGCTATAGGAGAAGCAAAGGAACATAGGTCATAAAAATTTCAAATTCGAAAATATCAAAGTTTCTAACCAGTATGTGAGTTAAACAAAAAAAAAACCTACGACGCGCTACAGTTACTTTAGTTACAGGAGTATAGAGTTACATGTTTCTTTTCCCTTTTTTTCTTTCTATGTGCGCTTGTATCCGAAGAAACAGCATCCTATGTTTTTATTTATTTCTTAGTTTTATTACGTGTATGAGTACGTGAAGAGACTTTATTACTCATTTCTGTTTCCTTTTAGTTGAAGTAAAGTGAGCTTCGTACATACGAGTGCAATAACATACAAGAAACTTTATCAAAATATAATGTAGATACGTACAATGTATGCATATGATAAATAAGAATAAAATGTTTTAGTATTTGTTTGTATGATTTTTTTGACACAATTCTGAAATTATTGTTATCATGTCAAAGCTATCTTGATTTACTCAAAACTAAACTGACTTTTACTAAGAAACTATAAGAGATCGATATAGGGAACTTTAACATTTAAAAGAGAAATAAAATTAAAATCGAATTACGATGTTAGATAGAGGCTGTTCCATTTAAAATAAGAACGTTATTGAGCATTAATTGCAGCCACAGTTAGAGGTACGATTTTAACCACCCTGTATAATTTTTAGAAACACTAAGCAACACCTTCAGATAATTCAACTACATAAGTTTTTGGAAATCTGGTAGTTCAATATGTGACAACGTTTTATATTAGTAACTGCCGTTTCTTCTCATAAAATTTTATTCGTTTACAAGCCATCATAGTTGTATAATAAAATTCGATATCCAATTGACGTTCATAATATTAATGTTTAATTAACGTTTTATTGTAGTTCCACGTAATAGGATAGTTTTATTTAAACGTCGATTTTCTTATGTTTGGCACATATACAAAGCTATTCCAGATCGTTTTTAAAATGTATCAGTTTCTTTATTCGAATTTTATTTTAGGAAGGAAGTACTTAGGTGAGATGTGCAGAGCGGTTTACGAAGTTATTATTAGATTGTGTTGGATTGTATCGATATATCATTATTGCATCAACTTAAATTGCCTCTTGACATTTTCAATATACGTTTGTAGATATAATATTGAAGATATATTTTTTTTGTCTTGTAAGTTTGACATTAAAATTTGTATGAAATTACCGGAAAAGTATTTATTATTATTAAAGATTATCGAATATGTATTGGAACAGTTTTACTATAGATATCAAGCATCGATAGACATATATACTATTAACTACTTCCTGCTTCACTTATCTTGAAATATTGTAATAGTCGCCGTTCATATTCAGCGTTATTCCAAAGACAAAGAGAAGATTCCATCAGGATAAACCGTAACTCGTCGGTGTAACGTGTTCAATCTGGCGGATCTTTCTGTGAAGAGCATCGAAATTGCTGGACGCTGATGCGGCTGCCGTTGGTGGTTGTTAATCTTTTCCGATGACGGCGCAACTTCCATTGAATACTTAATTCCCGTGACATTATCTGATGTGTTTCGATCTCGGCCCCGCTTTTGTTTGCGGTTTCGAACGTGCCGTCGATTTCTCAACGATTCCCCATAATTCGGCGATGAAGCGATAATGCATGTCAGATAGAACCGGTGCGTGAATATTTTCATCAAACTATTTCGCAAACATTGATTGATTATTTATTTTAAAATAAGAAGAAGTCAATGTTAACTAATACAAATGGACGATGCCCCTACGAGAAGATGCAGTACCTTAATTTTATTTTTCGTTTTAGTTGGTTGGCTTATTGTCTGTTTTTTTTGTTGTTGTTGTTCTTCTTCTTCAGTAAAGCTTAGATATTACTAAAAATTCGTACGTATATTTATTATTTTGTATATTACTGGTAAATAAAAATAAGATTCATAAACTTTGCCACAAGGCAGGTCGAAATACAGTGTAAATTTCTCGAACAGATGTAGTCAATTAATTGATACCAAGTATCTAGAGGGACACATTACTTTTGACGAGAAATGTACAGTGGGGAGCACCTTAACCGATACCGTTATGGAATTTCATAGCCCTTCTTAGCAATCGGAACGGGGACGTCGTAAACTTATATATATTGAATATAAAATTGATCAACTGTAAATTTATGATCTGATAACAAACAATCGTCTCTCTGATACCTGCTATGAGATGAAACATACATTACATCCATACACATACATACATCGATAATAATGCATGTAAATTTGGATATAATAACGTTCCCTAAAAGGAATTTTAAGAAATTCTAAGAAATGAAATGACAGATAATCCGTATGTAATTGTTCTTGCAAAGAGCAATAAAGAAGGGATATAAAACTTATTTCAACATTAATTACTTATGGTTCGTTTCCTTCCCTTTTTCTTCAAACTTTTAATATTTACTTATTAGTGTAATAATTGCTTTTAACAAGTATAAAGTGTATGTATGTATAATTAACTGTTCGCTATTATCTGTTGCGAATAATAGAGTAATCGTTGACGCATTTTTCCAAATTTAATAGTATATCTGCGTCGGTCATTAAAATTGCAGATAATGTAGTTTCTTTGTGTATTAGTTTTATACGTTAGTAAAAAGTCCCGGAACGGTCGAATATCTTTGTTATTTGAAAATTATGATTTCTGAAATTTGGTATGGGGTATAGTTAATATAAATGCATTTTATGCAATACAGTTTATATTTTTTTCACATCCGGTTTAATCGGCAATACGTCCAACTTTTTTTTTAAAACGGAACACCCAGATTTGTTAACATTTTTGAATGCAAAATAAAAAACTACGTTCAGGAAGTATTAAAATGTTTATTTTTATTCACAAGAAAACAGTTAAAAAATTTAAAAAGTGTCCTAATACAGAAAAAACAAGGTACCTTTGAAAAAGTTGTTGTTTAGTGTTTGCATTCTTTTTGCCGTCACATTTGACAATTTTAAAAGCGTTTTAACTTTTGCATCGCTATAAATTTACTTATTTTAGACATTGACACATTTGAAAATGGCAGTGAAACTTACAGAATCAGAACGAATTGAGATATTAATGATGCGTGGGTACGGTGATCGTCAACGTTCTTTTGAAGAGGTTCGTATTTTGTTTAATACTGTTTATCCAGATCGTCACATTAGTAAAAGTACGGTATGCCGAACAATTTAAAAGTTTGAAGTCTTTCGTCAGGTGAAGGATTTACCTAGACGTCCATTAATACCAACAGATGAAGAAACTAGTTTGAATGTGTTACTTACAGTGGAAGAAAATCATCACGTGTCCACAACAGAATTAGGTCAAATTCATGAGATCTCTCAAAAATCTGCTCATAAGATTCTTAAATCAGCAAGAATGAAAGCCTATAAAATGTATCCCGTCCATGAGTTAACTGAAGATGATCCAGATCGTAGACTACATTTTTGCGAAACAATGACGGAATTGATCGAGCAGCAGCCTAATGTTTTAGATCACATCATTTTTTCAGATGAGGCAACGTTTTGTCTCAACGGCACTGTGAACAGACATAATTGTCGCTACTGGTCAATTGAAAATCCGCATTGGATTGAAGAAGTCCATACACAGCGTCCTCAAAAGGTGAATGTCTGGGCTGGTCTTGTTGGAAACAACATCATAGGACCATTTTTTAAGAGTAAATTTAACTGGCAACGTCTACTTAAATTTATTGCGAAATGAGGTTGTTCCAGCACTTGCGGCCCTCTTTCCAAATGCAAACATAGGTGATCACCCTAATGCACATTTTTGGTTTCAACAAGATGGAGCTCCCCTCCATTTTGCCCATAATGTCCGCGATTATTTGAATGAAATTTTTCCGGAACGTTGGATCGGACGTAGAGGAGCAATCGAATGGCCAGCACGTTCGCCAGATTTCTCGCCATTAGATTTTTTCTTTTGGGGTCACTTGAAATGTCAAGTGTACAAAAATCGTCCCCATAATCTTGAACAATTGGAAGAGACAATAGTTCAAGAAGCCAATCGCATCACTCCAGAACAAATACAAAATTCAATAAGGAATTTTACTGACCGTTTACATTTTTGTCAAATTGTAAATGGAGAGCATTTTGAACAATTATTGTAATCGCAACCTGAATACACAGCTATCTTGATTTTTCTGTATTAGGACACTTTTTAAATTTTTTAACTGTTTTCTTGTGAATAAAAATAAACATCTTAATACTTCCTGAACGTAGTTTTTATTTTGCATTCAAAAGTGTTAAAAAATCTGGGCGTTCCGTTTAAAAAAAGTTGGACGTATTCTCGATTAAACCGGAAGTGAAAAAAATATAAACTGTATTGCATAAAATGCATTTATATTAACTATACCCCCATAGCAAATTTTAGAAATCATAATTTTCAAATAAAGTTATTCGACCGTTCCGGGACTTTTTACTAACGCTGTATATGTATATGTATTAAAATCGATTTATTACATCTTTGGAACTCACACCTAGCACTAAATGTTTTGTTTTTGATAATTCACTTAATTAAAGTAACATTTTCATAGTATATCAAAATTGTTAGTCATACGATACGTTTTTAATAAATTTGCAAGTTATTAAAAGGTTTTTAAATTTTATACATACACAGTTTGTTAAGTTTTCATTTATTCCGTTCTCGAAAAAAAAAGCGATATTTACTTAATTTTAATAGTCTTTTTACGTTATACATCATTCATTATCATACATATACCGCTTAAGTTGAATTCATATAAATTTCAAGAGAGAATGATGTTCTAAATGTATTATTATGAATAATAATGCAACTGTAACAAGAATTACCTAAATGTAATCCGTACGCAAGGGTATACCGCAACCGGGTACCTGCGAAAATACAGCGGACCATTTATGTATTCTTCCAAGCTAAGATCTGTTTTACTCCTACATTGTGTCGATAAGGTCGACGTTTGCTTAGAGGGGTCTCGTTTTAGAAGCTCTCCACTGTACATACATACATATGTCAATTTAGGGTTGTGTTGTAGCCACGGTTTGTTAAGTTTATTAATTGCAACTGTATACTATAGAACTATTATTTTCTTTAACAACAGTCCAGTTTAAAATGCGATTATTATAAATACCGCCATTATAAATACCCTGCATTAAGGACAGTGATAAGAATAAACAAAATAGCTCGTATAATTGGCCTGGATAATACTCGAAATAGAACGTTGGCACTCGACGTATTTATGCAGCAATTAGAACATAAATATCTTCTTCTATTTTAAAACCATCATTAAAGCTGATTACCTTTAAAATTTTGAAAAATCCGTTTGTATTTGTTTAGTAAATTCTGGGAAATACAACCTGTACATACTACATTTAGTTTTATTTTAAAAACTGAAAATATCTTGCGTGGTAAATTGCTCCCGTTGATTAGTGTTGAGTATTTGGCGTTTTGTTGATCAAATAGTGCTTTTTGTATTTAGATTCTACTGCAAGAGGTTTAGCGAGAAGCTTGGCACATGGGCACAACGGCTACTACTCAAAGTTAAGAGTAGATATTAACAAAATATGGAAATATTGTGAACGTTATTCGATTTTTCCAAATTCTATCAATGCTACTGTTTCTAATAATTGCACAATAAAATCATCTCTGGTCATTGCCAGAATAGAATCCTCTAGCCACCGATGCGGTGAGCCCAATCGTATATGAAGGTGAGATGCAAACTTGCAAATTCAAAACATTTTAAATCCTACCAACCTCTTTACAAAACTTGACAGCATCCAAATAGTAGTAATAATAATAATAATAAATGGCCTTTTTTTATCCCTTTTTCTCAATCGTTACAAAACAGTAAATTAAAAAAATAATAATAAATATAATACAGAGTACACAGGTAGAAAAGAAAGCGGAAAAAATCAAGAGGCGAGGGTTCAGACAAACAATTCAAAGATTTATTCCCTGCTCTACCACCTAAACCTCTACAAAAGTGTGAACTAAAATAAGAAACAAAAATGCCTAATATTAGAAATCTATATCTAAATTCTGCATGAAACAACACAGAAAAAGAGAAAAGAAAATAATAATAATAATAATAAATAAATAGCAAACTGTGGCGCTTTTGCTTCGCAAACAACAGCTCCCTGGTAGCACGTCTGAACACAGAGAGACACAGAGAGAATAATCTTATGGTATAAGCATAAACACTGCAACAACGTTCGATTTCCCATGTTCAACCAAGAGAGGTCACTTAACTTATGAGAGACATGGTCATACCTTCTTAACCCAAAAATTCGCATTCTGCACGCGTTGAATTTTCAAAGCAGTGGCGTTGTCTAAGCATGGACCATAAACAGGCGCCCCGTAATTAAAAGAGGATAATAGAAATGTATCGCACAGCATAGTTTTTAATTTTCTATTGAAAACCGATCTAAATGGAAAGATAAGTTTATGGTTGCAATAAGCAGTACTAATTTGTTTTGTAATGTGTTGTCTAAAATAATCAGAGGTTTGTAAGAGAGACATTCTTTTCATTCATGATGACCTAATCCGTAGTGGACCTTACAAATCGATTGCCAAAAATCCCTTACCTGAAATAATTATGTTTACATTTAAAACCTGTAACAAACCTTGTGATTGCCGATTGTTAGAGTTTAATGTTTTACTAGAACAACAATAAATGTGATTTCTTGTTTGATGGTCTTCAGATATCAGTTATTTTGGTTTATTTTAAGAAATTGTTCTTAGTTTGCAGGCACAGTTTGTTTGGAAATACATTAATTCTTTGTCACCCTTCTTAACTTGCCAATGAACAAGGATCTGAAGGCAAATATTTTTCTAGAGTCTTGTTATTCTAGAATTTGGTTATAGTACGTGAATGAAATTTATGCAATTTTTAATGCAAAAGGAAGTAAGTACGTTAATAAGTCTGTATTAATAAATTTAAACAATTATTTGAAGAAATATTCCACAAGGATTTTTTTAAATAATAAGTCGAGATAACCGGCTGTATTAGTTTACTAGTATATGGAAACCAATGGTGTTCATTTTGAGTTTTTTTTGTGCATAGTGTTTCATCAATTTTATTTTATTTTTCTATCTGTAATAAAATACTGACACAAAATATTGATATTGATAATTTGGAAGCTACAATGGAAACTATTCTCTTAAAGAAAACGTTACTAAAATTATTCTACTGATCAAAAAATAAACCCACAAACCTACAAAAAAATTATTTAAAATGTATAATAAGGATAATACAAAGTAGTAAACATAAAATTAGGTAAAAACTGAAGCTGTAAAAATTTCTGCAAAAACAAAAGTATATATTCTACTCCTACACTCACAGTACTAATTTTTTCCAATTCAATTTTTCCAAAACATATTTCATTTATTGGAAAAAATATGATGAATAAACTTTCTAAAACCTTTTTGGTGCTCTTAAACTGATAGCGCATATTATATTCCCTAGTCCTCAGATACGTACCGCATACTTCCTTACTCAATATATCCTGTAGACCCCAGTTATCCAATAGAAAAGGTTCAGGTGTTCGCTGCCAAACAATTGATAGATGAAGGTAGCTGCGGGACCATTCTCCAGAAATATCTGCCTCAACCACTTGCTGCTATGGTCACATGCTGTAAACCTACTAGCCGTATACCGAGAACTGTAAGGAGAATGAAGAATTACACGCTCACAAAAGGACACAGACAATTGACACATCTTGAATTACCATCTCATTATGCTGTCCTTCACGTAAACCGGTGCACTACGTGAAGCCGACAGACAGCCTTTTCCACTCGTCACGATTGTCGACAGCTTAACAAAATACAAGGAGGCAATGATGAGTTTGTTAAATGATATTTTCGTTTCCCCAACGATCGGTCAGACACAATATGCAACGGTTAGTTAAGCGATATCATTCTAATATGTGGGTTTCCGTAGAGATAGTTTTTCGTTAATCTGTAATGATCTGTAACAATTTCTTCTTCACTTTCTTTCAATGATCATATCTACGCAGCTCTCTCCACCAACTAAACAACCAATATTCAAGGGTCTAACTTCCATTTACAATAAGTACAATTATATTCATTTTGTGGATCACAGCGATACAAATTGAAGTACACTAGCATAGATATTTGACATTTTTAAATGGGTATGTTTTGTGGTTATGACTGGTGGCTGGTTTTTTTCAGTATTATAATGTTGGGAAAGACGGCTGTGTAAAGAACATGTTAATATCAGGTCATTAACTATATCTGCCGCTACAGAAATGGGACTATAGAACGCTCTGAACACTTAACTTAAAAGCTCAAATACGTTTTATTTTTTTTTCCTCTTTCCAATCTTGTAAGTCCTCTAGAATAGGGTTTAATCTGTTTAAGGTTTAATGCAAATGCCTTGTCATTAATTAGAAAATGAGGTAACATTACATCTGTGTCTGCAAATGTTTTGGTGATGGAAAACCAAATTTCTTAACTGTTATTTCAGTCCCAACTAATAATTTTTGAAATATACTGCAGTCAAAATTTTGTGTTTGAAAAATGTCTGTCTTAAAACTTTAGGTGCACACTTGATAATTCATAAGACATAGAACTTAGAAATTTACAGCTGCAGCAGTTTGTAAAAAGAAATTGAAATTTATTTGCAATGGTTATAGCAGAGTTAGGAAGAAACTCAAATTAGGTACTGGTCTAGCTGGACCAAAAAACTCGAAATACCAGAAATACTATCAGTTGCTTCTTGGTAGTGTTTCCCACTATAGATGCAGAGATTTCACTATACCAGTGTCACCTCGCAAAGTTCCAGAAAATAGAAAAACTAGTGAGACTGATCAATTTAAATTTGAAGGGTGGGAGAGTCTATTATGTCCTTGTGATAGTAAAATAGTGACGACAATGTAACTGAAATACTCAATGATAAATTGAACCTGAATTAAAGCTAAAACGACGAAAATATAATACAGAAGATAAACTCTTAAAGCTGTGGCAAGAAAGATATGATACAAGAAAAAAATTGTTGCAATCGATTGTGAAAAAGAAAGACGGCTACGAAGAATTGTTTTGTATTTTTCTCTACTAAGAAAAGACACAAAACTATGTGTTTTATCTTGTACTTGCCAATGTCTCACACTGTAAAACTCTCGGGATTCGTCTAAATGAGGAAAGACTCCGCAAGGCTTTATGAGTATACATAGACAGGATGAAATTTCGAACAGGTCACTGCGCACAAAATATGACCTACATTGCATACCGCACATTGACCTAGTGAACTTTCCCCTGTGTAGAAACTAAGGGAGTGCCGATCGATTAGATGATCTCAAAGTAAGAAATTTATTAACTCTCGACTAAGTTGTGTACTTTTTTGTCCGGGTGCAGATCAAGAAGATTAAAACGATATGGAGGCATAATAGGCCTTTTTGGCCAAGCGACCTTGTAAATTTCAACTTTTAGTCATGGTCAACATTGATCTGTATTCAAAGAATGATATTTGGAGCAGATACATGTTCTGTATAAATTTCCTCTGCTTAAAGTACTAGAGTTACCTATTTCTGTTTGTTTAAGGCTGGTGTTGATCAGAAACATAGAGAGCAATCAGTTTGAGTCGTTGTATTCAGTACATGTCTAGTAACTAAGGTTGTTTCTGAACAGCGGCAGCTGGTGTGTGTCATACAAAGGTTAATGATGAGGTTTCTGTCCTTTTACAAGCGTACTAATTCTCTGAAAAGTGAAACCATAATCATAATTACATAATCATAATTACAGTCAGTTATTTCACAAGCGCTAGTGTTTCGGATAGAAATAGTAACTATTTTAATTGGGCGTACCATAACAAACCGTACCTTTTTGTTTTTTATAATATTTGACAAATGGTTTTCAAAATAATATTAAAGTAGTAATTCATCCACAAAATATAAAATACTCAACGCAAAGTTGATGGGTAAGCTTACAGTAAATGAACAGCTTAATTAATGAGCACAGCACACTTCTCATTAATATCACCAGAAGGTAAATAAAGACCTATGTGAAATTGTATTTTTCACGATTCAATGATTTAGATTTACTGTTGTTGACTTCTAAGCTTTCGAAAGCATTTTAGAATTCATAATTACTAGCAGATTTACTAGATTAGATTTT
>CM043016.1:62315745-62580988 GCA_023690525.1 Holotrichia oblita | reverse complement strand
AAAGCTTACATTCAAGGATCCACGGACACAATCACACAGTGCCTTCAAACGACGGCAACTCTACTTTTATATGGCTTTTAAACTGAACCTTCTCAGCTGCCTTTCCTTCCTAAGGCTGAAAATCACGATTCTTTGGCTCAACTCTCTCAAAAGCGCACCTTAAACGTGTTAAAAAACAGTATTGCGTTTAATTATCGATGATCATTATTATGTATGTAACTCGCAATTGAAATGTTTGTTCTCCGATACATTTGTTCGACAGTATGCGTTATAGATACTTTATCAAAACGAATCGACTGAGACCAATAATGCTATTAATGTTATCTATATTTTCAAATCCAGATTTTAGTGAAGCCTCCTAGCAGTTGGTTTTTTTAATCTGTGGTGGGTGCAGCTACAATCGCTTCCAATCTGAATTGCTTATCGAACTGCAGCTCTTACTGCATATTTTAGGTGTGCAAATGTGTTTTCTAGGATTTGTTACTGCATCGCCTCGCCGTAAGTAATATTGCACTGTTAATTATTTTATAATAATGTACCATTCATTATTAGGAACGTCAAGGAATATATGTTAACGTGATACACCACGACGCTGTGGGCAGCATTCAATCCCAAAATCTGCAACTACCACCACCAGAGATCGACCACTTTATGATTGTGGTTACCAAACCTAATTGAATAATATGTGAGAAGTAAAATCTCTTGATGTGTAACCAGTGCCATTTATCAATCATCAATCGTCGAAACTCTTTAGTTATTTTTGAAATACTGCCCTAAAGCTAACGTGACTAATATGGTCGGTATTCATCCCAAGGTAGAGATAAAAGACTATTTTAGCATGGATAGTCCAGAAGGCAATCACGAGTTTGTGAAAAACAGTAACCGATATAAAAATAAGTGTTCCTTGAGTTTAGAGACTCCTCTACGAGCAGCAAAATTTAAATCTACCATGTACAATGAGAAGTCCTAACTTCATATAACATGTTTAACAGATTTTTATCCAACCTTGAAGATACATATAACAGCGTTTCCAAAGTTTACCACATTTGTCACAAACTTTGAGGCGTCGTTAGACGCTAAATATGTTACAACTTGTTATCTCATGTCTCTAGACCGCAAAAATCAACGGTTGACTGCCTACTGTTAAACGTAACTTGAAGGTCAGATAAAAGTTATCTGCTATGAGGTCAAATGATGATTACCGACTTATTATGCTCTATACACATCAAGCAACAAATTTTACCAAAATCCATTGTAAAGTGATCAAAGATAGTCAAACTATGGTCAATCGTATCCGATGATTTCTGTATCTCTGTTTTTGGGATTTTGCCACATTACACTTACATATGTCTATAGGGATTGTAGCCTAAATAAAAGATGGTCAATTGAAATCATCACTGGTGAATAATGGACGATCCTTTTACTTCTTTCTCATGACAACTTCGCAAACCTCAAATGAACATGTTTGTTGGAAATACATATCTCTTAGCACTACTTGCCCAAACTTGCAGTCGTTCATAATGAATCATTTATAGCAGGTATAACACCAATAATTAACTAGAGGAGCTTATTCAATTATGAAAAAAAGTCTTACAAATCATCTACTTAGATTTAGCCAAGAATTATAATTACCAAAGAGATTTTTAGAGTATTATATCATCAGTATAAAATAAAGTAAATGCATATTAGCTTTGTTAGAGAACTGCATTTTGAATAGGCGGGGCATCGTATATCGGAACTATTCGGGAATAGAGAAGTAGGGATGTATTAGTAGATAGTTAGATGCACGCTTCACTCGAGACCGCACGGTTGTATTCTGTTCAATACATATGCACAATACAATAATTGGTTGCTTATTCTCAAAAATTCTATAAACTTTCTAAACTAAACAAAACTTTGTGGTAAAAATATAGATGATGAACTCGTCACAAATAGGAGAAGCAATTACACACGTAATGAAGACAATAATTTCTGTTCATAAGTAAATAATTAAATGGCCCAATTATGTTGTTATGTAATAGGCCAGCCCAAACATTTAATTTTGCAGAGTATTGTGTTCGAGCGTCATAAGTACAAGGTATCTTTTCTTGTGACCAATGCCTTGCCACACTTGGGCTGTGTCGACCATGTAAAGCGAACGAAGATTCGTCTGTAAATACAAGTTTTATACGGATTTAAACAGACATACATTTCAAAGTTATTGATTATATGACGAACTGTTTCAAAACAAATAGTTTGTTGGAACTCATCGTTAAATAGGCGTACAACATCTCTTATTGAGCAACCACGATGATGTTGTTTTGTAACATATTTCTTTTGGAAGGGTAAAAATGTCCATAATGAACAAACCAATCAGCATCAGTAATACTAACAATAATAATCGTATATTTACGATAGCATGAATTACTTTATCTCGCTAATACAATACAACTGTGCGCTGTCGAGTTAAGCCTACTAATGCATCCCTACTTCTCTACTCCCGAATGCTTCCGACATACGATGCCCCGACTATAGGGCGGCTGTTTGATCTGTATACCTCCCCATATTATTATAAAGACTATTTTAATATAATTTTAACATATGTTTTTCCATAATAGGTGGGATCGTCTTCCCAAAGCAAGCTATTACACTCATAGGATCTAAAATTTTCTGTTTAAATATTTTTCATGTACTTGTTATTTAATTCAAATTATTTAAATAAAAGCATTTAAATTTTTAATCTATACGTGCTGTCATAATGTGCTCAGATCTTTAAGGTAAAACGTATGGACAGATTTCCCTTCAAGAACTCTAATGCAAAAGGCGTAGCACACATAATATATATGTATATGCAAAGGTTTAACAATAACTCCATAAGATATACGTATAAATAAAACACTTACATGCAACATTAACTTTTCTCAGCGATCCAACTCGGCTCGAAATAGCTTCATGCATCGTTCGTTAGTTGATAAAATAAAATGATAGAAAAAGAAAACAAAACAATTAGCTAGCAAAAAATAATTAATGCAAAATAAACTTAAGTATGCTGGGTAGTGAATGGTGGCAAATATTAAGTAGGTACATATAGGTACATAACATGTTTCACACTTAAAGCGATTGTCAAAAAAAATACATAAGCGAAAAAGGTTATTTAGAAAGAAATTTCAGCTGTATATATTTAAATTGATTGACATCTAGGTATATTGTGATGATACTAATATGTATTATACAAGGTGTCTGTAAAAGGTCTTTACGCACGCCTACTACATATTCCTTAGACCAAAATAAGCCGATTTAAGTAAACTTATCTTAGTCCAAAGTCGCTTAGTTTGGGCGCTATGCGACCTTGAAGTTAAAATTTTGTAATCGTTTTTTATTATAAATTCAAAACGGCTTATGCGATTTTAATAAGATATGGCATGGTCACTATTATTGGACGAATGTTTTGAGAAAATTTCAAGAAAATACTAATACCGGAAGTGAATGAAACACGCATGGCCATTATGAAAACTAACACAATTTGTTTTGCTGTCTGTAGTAGAGACACGAAATAATTTTTATTCGATAGAGTATTCAAAAACGATCAAATTATGCCTCTTGTAAAATTTTGCTATTTGCATAAGGTAATCCAGTCAGGGATTTCTGTCATAAACAAATGAATTTTGCATGGCTAAATCTACTCTTCAAATAAAGACTACAGGTAAAATTTCGCGGTCTCGGAGATTCTGGGTAACTTATTTACTACAAAAATAGCACTCTTTATAAGAATTGATTATTCATTCAGTGATTTTTGGCGAAACATACTTTACTGTTTTAAAAGTATACCTATTGTAAAATATCCTCAGCATTTTATAATCGTCTTCTAAATTACCGATGTCCTCTTACATTTCTGTCAGAAATGAACCAGTTTCAATTAAGCTCTGGCGTACTTTAAAAGTGTAAGTAATTCTATAAAACAAAATAATTTTCTGAGTTTATACGATACACATAAATTAGTTAAACATGCCTCTTCAATGCGAAAACCAACATATCAATAAAATGTTTTACAGCTGACTGGTGTTAAAATTGAAACTATTCCCATATTAATTAAAGGCAAAAAATTTTATATTTTTCAAAACGTAGGTTAAACTCGGTAGGGACATTTCAAGAAACTTTAATGAAAAATTCGAGAATGTCTTTTCTACTTATCTTGCATCTCTTAATTCACTTTAGCAATATCAGCAATATTTTTCTAACGAATAACATCAATTTGTAAAATTATGCTGATTCCTACACAACAAATGTATGTGCTTCATTTTAATATATATGTTATTATTTACATAAGCAGTGTAAAAAGAAAATGTTAATTCTAGTGCAAAACATATATTTTGTTCAAAAGTTACCCACTAAAAAAAAGATATTTGAACTCTTAGCACATAGGCCAGCATGCTAAATAGAACTTTTAATGACAATACCAGAATTCGATGCTGATGGAGTAGTTTGCAATCTCGAAGCAGCAGATGGCGTCCTCTTCATCGCTGTTAAGCCTGCCTTCTTTACCGGTACAGCGGGCTTAGAGGCGACAATTCGATCTACTTCGTCGCACAGAACTGCACAAAAACAATAAATTATTCTATATCCTTCCTTATAATCCGAGCGAAAACATTGCTAAAATCTATAGACTACTTACATTCCATATTTGATGTAGCTGTGGGCAACAACTCTCCAGCATTCTTCACTTCATCGAACCTCGCGAGCAAATTGGGTAATCTTGAGGCAGGTACCAGGTTTCTTTTCTGTATGTCCACCCTAAGTTTTTCTCCTACGTGCTTATAAAGATCCACCAGTGTCGAAAATGCCGTATCGCGGACAGTTGCCGTTGGGTCTGACAGGAGCTTTACAATATGAGGTATAAACTTGCTTAACGTCACTGACTGAGCACCATGCCTGGAAAATTATAATAGAAGTACTGTAACTAAATGACGAATAAATGTATTAAGTATGATACGGGTATTGACGTGTTAATTTTTGTAGGTATCGCGATATTTATAATGTATGACAAAATATCGGGAAGGTGTAATATCAACCTTGAAAAGAAATTAAGCGTAAAAAGTAATGCTCATATATGTATATACAGAAAACTGTATTAAAGCTACACCGGTTTAAAATATAAACCTAATTTTTTAAACAATGTTAATTGCATCTATCGTCCTGTAGGTGTCCTTACGTATGATGAGTGTTGAGTTATGTCACACTAATAACGCTAATATGAAATTTAAACAAACATTACATGTTACTGAATAACCGGTTTTCATTGCATTAATAGAAATTGAGGAAGTTCAAAATCTATTATTGTGGTACACTCGCTTTCTGCTTTATTTCAAGAACTACAAAAGAAAATGTTCTCCTTTCTCCTGTATACACGGTGGGCCGCTTAAAATGATGCATTTGAAATTATGGCCAAACTAAATAAGAAATTTAAAATCGGACCAGATAAAATTATACAGTTCTAAGGAAAGCACATTTTAATAAAAATGTGGATTTTATATCATTCATCATAACCTCATACCGAAATCAATTTGCAGTTATTTAAATGGAATGTGGTATTTTTATTGTAAATTTCTTAAACAGCTAATTTTTTTACGTATAACTGTATAAAATATGACCGATTTTAATAAGAAATGAAATCTACAACTTCTTGAAATTACCGCCAATATTTCAAATTTTGAAGCGCGCAAATATTGTTATTTACCTGATGCATATTTACGTAAAACGCAAATTTTGAATTGGGCAGATGTCATTAACACTTGGCAACTGACAAACGTTCAAAATTAATTATTCGTTTTGTAGCTTTTGTAGATTTCATAGTTTACACTTTATATTTTAAATTTAGCAAGTTGCACATTAAGATAAGCAAATGGCACAATAGTGATTTAAGTCAAATCTGACAAATGTCGTACACATTAACATGCGGCGATTTCGGCGTGACGTCATCATGAATGTTATCAAATTTACATTGTTATTAAAATGTGCTCCTCATCGACCTCTATAGGTCTACCTGGTTGGATTTTAAAATCTTTATTTAGCTTGGCCGTAATTCTAGTGCATCACTTTAAGTGGCTCGCCCTTTATTTTGATCAAGCACTATAAGAACAAAATTTAGCTGTATATATTTATGGTATAGAGAAAAGTGTTCTTAATAGGCGACGATTAGATATCTTCATAGACCATTTATGTATTAAGCCAAACCAATGGTAAAACTAAAATAATTTTAAAATACATTCGGATTAGATTTGAGTCAAGAGTTACTGCAAAATATAAGTGAAATGGGTTTTGAACTGTTAAATATGGAAAGGAATTCTACATTAGAATGGATACTTCTAAACTCTACACACTATAAAGGAGAATTTTAAATATTTTTGGATAATATACTTGCTTGCAAAAAAGTTAGATTTTAATCTAATAGATAATTTAATTGATTAATTTCAAAAATGATTACAGAGCAAGTTGTAAATAATAATGGGGCAACGACGTTTTTTCGTAATTTTTCGTTATAAAGTATCTATTACAAATAATGAAAGTAGCAACAAGAAACCCTCACACATAAACACATTATCAGCAAATTTCATTCGCATAGGGTCTATTAGTGAATTCTAAGGGTGGGTCTATCAATGTGAGCATAAATAAATTAACTTGCAGATACAATTTTATTCGTAAGATAATTACAATAAAACGTTTATTGAGTGTTAAATAGAAGTTATCTGCAAGATAAAGCATTGTAGTTGCTAAATTTTATCTGCCGGTTAGCAATATCTGTCAGTTATTTACCTAACACTTTTATCCTCACATTGATAAACCCACCCTAAGAAATATAAATTCATTTTTGCTATACTTGAGCGATATCGATATTATCCCTGTTAATCTCGTTTTCTTCGAATTTTGAAGCAACGTAGTTTATTTCCTAATTAAATTTTATAATCCGCAGTCTTTTTATACCATATCAGTGAAGGTTGTGTTAGTTCGAAATTTGCTGTTGTTGAAAAAACATAAAATCAAACAGTAACCTGCGAGTTTTGATATTTGTTAATTATTTATGTTATAATGACGAAAACTAAAGACTTGTCCATACATATGCGCGCTTTAATTATTAGTTACCATAGAACTGGCAAGAGCAATCGACAAATTGCACGCGAATTGAATATTAGTAAACAAACAGTGGACTAGAACATTAATAAATTTGTAAGTGGCGGTAGTTTATCCAACAAAAAGATAAGTGGATGACCGAATCAGCGAAAATCTGAACGTGGGATACGCGAAACGGATTAGTACGACCCCAGTGAAACGACGCTTGGGTACAGCTAAACTCTACAGACGAATAGCGGTGAGAAAACCCTTACTAAGGAAGCTTAACAAACGTAAGCGTTATGTGTGGGCACAAGTACACAAGAATTGAACCCTCGAAGACTGAAACAGAGCTTTGTGGAGTGATTAGTCAAAATTCGGCTCACGGAGACATGTAGTTGTGCGAAGGTCGATAGGAGAACGAGTGTCGGACCAGTGTATTGTGCCGACTGCCAAACACGAAGGAGATTCGGTGATTATTTGGAGGTGTTTTGCAGGCACTTCTATCGGGGATCTAGTAAAAATTTGTGGTATTCTGTGAAAAGAACACCGCAAAAAATTTTTAGAAAATAATATGTTGTTATCGGGGTTGCGACTAGTCGGCGAAAACTTCACCTTTCAATACGACAATGACCCACAGCTAAGATATGCCGCGATTATTTGCACGAAAAAGAAAAGGAAGACATCCTTACGATGAAGAAATGCCCCCTCCCGCCCACCCCTCTAATCTCCTGACCGCAATCCGATTGAGCTCTTATGGGATGAATTAGATCGGAAGGTAAAACAAGCCGTTCCATCGGCTGCCGTACTGTGGACCCTTCTCCAGCAAAAATGGGCCAAGATATCCGAAAAAACTCTTTCAAAATTAATTGCTAGAATTCCTCGCTCATGTGCGGCAGAAACGAAAGTTTGAATTGATTTTGTATATTTATACATGCGTTTGTATGGATGTGAATATGTATTAAGTACCACTAAATAATAATATAACCCTTCAAATGCGATTTTATTTCAGAATTAAAAAAAAACGTGAGTGGCTAAATGGACAGTAGTATACTTACATGTTTTTACTGATTCAATTTGTGTGTTGTATATTCTTACCATAATCTTTACTCAATGATTTTAATTCTTTTACGTGACATATAAGAGTAAATATGCAAAGTAGAAATGGCATCTATGTAAATTGTCCCACCTTTTTTGTAACTGTCGCTATAAGTAACAAGTTATAAAAGTTACCGCACGTATATTCGATTGCAAAAAAAAGTGGGACAACTTTAGTTTAACGGTATAACTACAACTTGTTTAATTTCAATATAAATTGATATAAAGCTATAACAATGGCATACAGTAGCGGACAAAATAATAGCCACAAACCACTTACACTTATAGACGTTTCAGTTAAATGGAACCAGATTGTACCAGCTGGGTGGTTTGCTCCTTCAAACAATAGGTGGAGCCATTCGAGGTTTAATTGTGATCACTGAAGGGACTATCTATACTCATAATACCAAATCATGAAATAATAAATATAATAATATTTTTCTGCAATTACTTGACAAAGAATGCTTTTTTGCTTATCATTGGCAACGAAAAGTTGATGTTTAGGTACCGAAGACCGTCACTGACTGTCAGTAAGTTCGAAAATTGCGTGTTGTCAATAGCAACCAGTATGTAACATTCAAATTGACATATCGCAAAACACAATAATTTCTCGCAATTTGCGCGTTAACTTAAAATATATTTGAAGAAAATTATAGAAAATAGTGATAGTGATATTCTGAGTACACTTCCTGAGATCAGAAGTGCTGCAAGAGCCGTAGAATTTTTTGTCAGAAAAATCAAAGACAATGAGAAGCGACCACTTCATAGAATGGTGTAATGCGAAGACATTATGTAAATGTTTGGAAACCGTATTTGTTGCCTATTTTCCCGAGAAAGCCAAGGTATCAAAATCGTCACTTTCAGGTTCCAGGTTACAAATAATGCCGATAAGTAAATTATTGTATTCTATTCTATTGACCATTTGTTATAAATATTTTACAATAAAGTTTATGATTTAAACAGTTTCGCTTTATTAAGTGATTCTAGAAAAATGTTGTATGTATTACAGGCAAAAAGGGACATTATTGCTATCGCGCAATAATGTGTCACTTTTCGCTAAATACACAAATAACTATTATAAATCATTCACAAGTTATTACTGACGTCCGTTTGAATTTACCGCTAAATTAAATTACTTCTTTCCTTCAAACACCAGAGGCGCTCCAGTATTCGGTTTAAACCTAATGCATGGGCGGGTATCTATAGATGTTAGTGATCTGTGATAATAGCAGTGTGAAACTATGAACACTGTTAACGAAAGTTTCATCAATTTTTTGGAACTAACAGTCGTACCATCTATACATGAGGTTTCTGATCGGGGAAGTCCTTCATTTTATGTTACAGTAGGTATGTATTGTATTTGGACAAAATAATAACGATCGTCAGTTTGTGTAGTTCACAACAGCTTATTTCTTGTTATACTTTATTCTACGTTCATTAGTATTCAATTCTCTTTGTGTGAAATTGTTTTTAAATAAAATGGGCCGACAAAAACATTGTAGTGAAGAGAGGCGGCAGTTAATTTCAAAACTAAGACAAGAGGGAAGCACCTATCAATTTATTCAAGATTTATTAAACTGTACGGCGAAAATGATTAGAAATGCGATACGATATCGAGAAACAAGAGAAACTCGTGGACGCAAAAGAAAAACTACGTTCCGTGAAGATAATTTGATAGTACGACATGCCAAAGTACATCCTTTTATAATAGCCACTTAAACAAGAATATAAAGTAAATGTATCTGTCAGAGCAATCCGGAGACGACTGAAAGAAAATGATTTGTTAGCTAGAAGTCCAAGGAAGGTGTCTATTTTGAAAAAACAACATCTTAGACGCCGACTCAGGTTTGGACAGAAACATGTCAAATGGACAGACGAGAGCAAAATTGTCTCATTTGGCTCAAAAGGAAGTAGAACATATGTTAGAAGACCCACCAACACCGCTTATCATCCACAACATACTTTAAAGACTGTTAAATACGGAGGTGCAAAAATTATGATTTGGGGGCGTTTCTCTTATTACGGTCCAGGGCCCATATACTCGATAAAAGACATTTTAAACCAAGAGGGATACAATAGGGGTTCAAATACTGGAGCAGGTGATGTTTCCTTATGCTGAGGAGGTTATGCCATTAAAGTGGGTTTTAATGCAAGACAACGACCCTAAACATACCAGCCGAAGAGTGAAGGACTGGTTACTTCACAAAAGAATTGAGATCCTGGAGTGGCCAGCACAATCTCCAGACCTCAATCCTATTGAGAATTTGTGGACGGATGTTAAGGAAGCAGTTTCTAAAGAAACATCAAGGACCCAACAACAATTATGGGAAACTGTTCAAACTGCTTGGTATTCCATCACCTCAGAACGCTGTCAACGATTGGTGGATAGTATTCCGGGACGGTGTGAAGCAATATTAAAAAATAGGGGCTACTCAACAAAATATTACCAAAGTAGTCCTACTTTTTATCAATCTGTATACAACTACACTAGATTATTTAGGTTGTCAACAGATAATATTATATGTCTCCCTCTACACGGTGGTAAATAATACAGTTTTTTAATCAACACTCTAGAAATTATCATTAAAGTAACTATGCTAAATTTGCTGTTAATTAAGAGGGATTTTATCACTGATTGATTTTAAGAATTGAATTAATCGTAATGGATATATTTTATAATCGGATGATTGGCTCGCTTACTTATCGTTAAATAACTATAAACTCGCGACATCTCGCGGTCAAAAAACTATCCTAATCATTTTTTGCATTGCATTAGAATGGTTCTCGATCTGGCATATGGATTATCAATCATCGCTGTCACATTGAACTATATTTGTCAAATTCCCAGGGATCACAACAACTTCATATCATGATGAATATTTAAAGACCAATTCAGGATATGTAAGTTTGATCGAAATTTCGTTAAATAAAAAGATTGAGCCGCAAATTTACGGGTATAAACGATTTTCTCAATCAATTTTTTTTTCGATAAACATTTCCTTCTACAAGCAGCATGTTTGTCTTTCCAAAAATTAACAGTCACGTGTAACACAGCGGTAATCTTAAAAAAATAGTGATAGGTGGAATCAAATAATTTTAATAATCATTCGAATCAATTCGTAATTTTGTAATGAAATGCTTCACTTGATTATTCAGAAGTAAACAATCTTTCATTAAAAATAAGAATCAGTAGAAAAAATCATCAAAATAGTAATTAGTAAATATAATTTTTCAAAAAATATAAAAACCATTCGTCGGTAAATAATAATGGATATCAACGAATGATCTACATAATCATTATAGACCGCAAGAATTGGTTGGGTTCCAGCGGCAGTACATCGGGAGCATTAACGGCGCGCGCCTATCGTACGAGTATATATGTAGTGAAATATGTAGTTTGTAGGCAGTCATGGTACGGTATTGTTGCATGATCATGCATTGCAAGTACGCGTACCTATACTTCGTTTGCAACGCATTTAAAACGTCGAAAGTTCGTGAAAATGCTTCAACGTGTATGTTTGCTAATAAAGTAAGCTTGTATATTATGTCTGTGTTTTCATTAATTCTAGTATAAAGTTTCTCTAAATAACGCCCATTTTTATTTCGGTAAGGTCGATATAGTTACGCCCCTGCTACCGAACCACACTTGCGGTCTTTAATAATCATATTAGATGTTATTAATCGAACGTGCAAGTTCTTCTATAAACAACATGTTTGTACATATTTACAAACATTAAATCGCATTAAACGAGTAAGCACTCAATTATGCCCATCATCAATAAAAATATTAGGTATATATGGTGGGTATTTAGAACAAATGCAACCAGAAGAGAAATTTGTTATAACCTGGCCTCCTCCCGATTTAAATCCCACAGAGCTTTTGTGAAATAAACTGCAGAAATAGGTACAAAAATGTACCCCCACAACTAAAAACTACAAAATGTATGCTTCCGAATAGAACTATCCACGAAAAAAAAACGGTTATAATTAGACTCGGCAAAGAGGGGCAATTTCCAATGCAGTACGGTGAACAACGTAGAGGGGTGGCACGGAAACTCGAGCGCTGGACGTATTTCGAAGACACTAGAAAACGTAATAACCAGTATGCCGTATTTAGAATGCGAAGGCGATAGAATTAAATGTGTACGATGTGATAACAATTTGACGTGTATCAGCAGGTGGCATTGTGAACGCCACCGAAAACGTATAAAGCACTGTTTTGCAGTGTGAGTGAGAGCGTTATAAACTTTATTTTGGGTGTAAATGGGGGACCAAACAAGGGTTTGGGTACTATATATTTGTTATTTATCGTGTTTTAGTCTTGTGGTAACGTTTTTCTGTCACGGAGACATTTGGTATTGAACATAAGGGAATGGCGCTTGTTTATTGATTGTTGCATAATGGCAATAAATTCCAATTAGTACCTGTGGCTCTCTGTGCTAATATGACAAATTACAGATTATGAAAACTTTAAATTTATATAGGAAAAACTTGAATGTGCATTCTGTGAATGGAATATTTGTGGTGATTTGAAGATTACTTAATCTTGGTCTGCAGCTTGGCTATATTATATATGTACTGTTGTTTTTAATGTGAATGTCCTAAATGCGAATATTTCATTTCTAGGGAAAAAATAATGTGGACAACAACCGTGGACAATATTAGTTTCACGTACTTAAAACAGAAGTTTTTTAAACTTAATCATACAAAAATTAAAGCAGGAACATTTGTGTAGATAATTGCGTCCACTAGAGAAAGCAGTTTGGCAAGCCTTCAAAAATGTTATAACATCTTATAAAAATTTGGATTGTACTCTATCCTAAAAAGTACACTTCCTGCACTCACACCTAGATCTTGGTCACCATATTTCCCGGGTCTTAACGGACTCGTTTCAGCTGCTACTGTGTTCGTTTTTTTTTCCTTTCAAAACAATTACGGAAATGCGGAAATACTTAATATTTTTTGTATAAATTCTCTACTTACTTAAATACTTAATACAGCATCAGTGAGTTTAGCTTCATACATAAGTATTTTTTTATATTAAAAGTCTTAATAAATATTAGTATTAAGAAGTAAATGATCAAAATTTAGCTTTTTTATATATAACTTTGTATCATGTATCTACCGTATATAAAATTTATTGCCGTTTCACACACGATATCATAATTGCTGATGCTGCGTAGTATTAACCCAAGTGAACTTTCTCAATTTACTCACTCGTTAAGTGTGTTAACCAGACATCTGAGTACCTCTTCTCTGATTTTGGCGTTTCGGTGTGAAAAGCTGGGCGTTAATTTTTCCAACAGTGTCTGCGGCGTCAGCACTTCCCGTTCTAGGATCTTCAGTATGAGCAATTGCGCCTTTTCCCGGACCGTATCTTTAGCATCGCCCAGCCTGTCGACCACAGCCGGTAGAACTGTCTGTAGGTACGGCTTAAAATCGTGCCCCAGTCGATTCACTAATTCCGTCATCACCTCGATCCCATTGCTCGATACCTAGAACAATAACGTATGACGATGAAAACAAAGAAATTACATGGATAACTTGTTATTGTACGCTACCGTAAGATACAATTTACTTATTGTAATTATAGAATCATTATCTGACATTATTTACTCAATATCTAACGAGCAAGCTAGATAAATAATTCAATAAATAATTGGAATATTACTATTCAACATATTTACGATAAGTTTCGTGTTTTTCAAATAGAAGTAAACATATTAATAAAAATAATTTGAAACAGTGCTTTCTTCGTTTAAAAAAAATCAGAAATTGTTACATCTATTGTCTACTTCACAATTTCTATCAGTAAAGTTTGTTTCTTGAAGTTCCTCCGAAAAAAAGCTTCTTAGAGCTATTTATCTAATCTAAAAAGATAAAATATGCAACATGTTCAACTAAAAATAACTTTTCGTTAGTCGTTTGCAAAGCAAACTGTATAGTTGTATAGTCTACAACTTTTCGTAAAGATTTCGAATCTTTACCAGTTATTGTTTTCCTTTATGCTCCATTTATTACTATTGATTTGAGAAAAATCTTTAAATCTAAAGTCGAGAACAGTTTACCGTTCCGAAACCTGATCTCATCAGCCACCCAAATGATAAAAAATAGAAAAAACACATTTGAAAGATCACTAGATCAATGAAACAAATAATTATTACTTTTACGTGTTAGCAAATACAAATTCTTAGATGTTTTTGAAAGTTTAGAAATTTACAAAAACAAGTCAAGATTAATGAATGTGGCAATCGCTCGACTGCACATAGCACATTGTTTACTTTTCCCGAAAAATTACTTCAAACTTAAGAAAACCCTGACACTTTCTGAGAGAATTTTCGTGAATGGATTTTTAACCAAAAATTTTAGAAAGTAATGGGTTGATAACGGAGGTCTACGTCGTTGACCACAAGATCTAACATTTTTTGATTTTTTCTGCGTCTTCATTTTTTTTTGTAGTATCTATTAACTACAGCACAATATTTTATTCTGGTTCGTCATAGGATTAAATCTTTCTTGTTTAAGTAATACAACATTTTTGCAAAATACTTGGAATTTTGGAAGTGGAATATTTAGACTAAAAATAGAAAAATAACTAAACCATTAATAATTTTTATCGCAAAATTCGATAAAATGAGGAAGGGTGGTTTATTTTAAAAATTCAATATAATTAATGTGTCATGGCTAAAAGTGCTTACCACTTTTATACATCCTCCTGTACAGTGTTCAACACTTTTTATGATTTTTAATATTAACTTCTTCACGATTCTGGAATAGTTGTTTCGTTTAAAATAACAAAGTTAATATTTACTTCTAGTAAAGTAAAACTGGCAGGACTTCTAGTTGTAAAAATCAAGGACTATTTACTTTAAATACTAGATAGTTTTTGTTAAAGATCCACATGCTTCTTTATCTATTGCTATTACAAAGTTGTTGTGAATATAACCAAATATGGTCTATTAAGCGGCAGCTCCAATATGCGAAATTACAGATACAGATGCATATGTGGGTATATACTGTACTAATATGTTATGCGTGATAATTCACTATGGGAAGGGTTTCCAGGTTGTTTTTTAATTTTGTCTATAATTTGTATTTTATCAAACAAAGATAAGTCTTTTCGTGGCATTTTAACTAACGAACTTGTGTTGAAGTTGGTGTGTCAATGCTATGAGTCAACACAGCTCACTGTTCAAAGGAATGAAAAACGAACGAACGGTTCGTAAATAAAATTATTTACGACTAACAAAGCGTTTCTTGAAATATGTATATGACAAGCACATTGTTCTATTAAACGAAATTATGCTCTAATAAACGGCGTAAAATATTGAAGTAAGCATACAATTGTTTATGTTTCTCACGAAAATGTTCTTATAAGCGGCGATATCTATTAAACGGCTGTTCTATTAAAGTCTCTCCAGACACATCAGTGCTGTGTTCGTTCAGTATGTGTCAGTGAAAAATAAAATATCGTTGCGTTTGCTTCAACCAGACTTGTTCACACACGTCCGACACAGTGACGTGTTGAAGTAGATAGTATTTTTCACTGACACTGATACTGAACGGACGCAGCACTGATGTGTCTGGGTAGACCTTTAAGCGGAATGCACTGTACATATTTTTGTATTCTGGTCAAAATAAATAGTTAGAAGATTAACTAGTTCCTTTATTTGCGGACTCAAAGCTTCGTGTATCCTCTAATAATTAGGAAGAGTTGCCGATAGCCTATGTATGAAGAAGGCAATAGAGATTTGTCAAAAAAATTTTATCACTTTCTGCGAACCACTCTGTATAAAGAATTTTTATACAAGTATATTCTTATTAGCTTGAAATAATACCCAGTGTAGATATTTTGAAACAATACCCGACTAATCTTCCTTCCAGGCATCATTACCGAATTCTGCACAATATTACTACTTATAATTAATATTAATAGTACTGGTAGAGCCATCTGCTTACTACGGCCTTAGTAAGAAAAGTTCTTGACGTTTGCGTATATGGAGCAGTAAAAGTATGCCTTGTATGTTAATAACACAACCATAAAAGGTTGTCTGACTCAACAGTTAAGACTTGGAATTTCTATAATTAATAAAATGATTTATAATTTGGACGAGTAAATAACTATCTTTCTGTTATTATTGACACCCACATCTAGTATACGTAGAAAAATAAATCCAAAACATATGAGGTTATATAAAAATATTGCATAAAGCGATTTCTTCAGAATTGTATTATTATAAAAACCCTGAGAAACCTGTATTAGCATTATTATTTCCAACCATTCTCAAATAGGTTAATCGCAGCATCTTTACGATTTAACTCTTTATTAGGTATTGCAACATTATTAATAATATTTTTAAACTGCAAAAACTTTACATTCAGTGAGTACTAAAATATATATCTTATACGTATAGGTTGTAAAATTTAATGGAGTGAATATATACGAAGGCAATCACAATAAATTGCCTACTTATTATTCACGTAAAGTATGCATAAAAACATAAAACTTTGAATTGTGAACTGAAAACTGTTTGATATATTTTAAATTACTCATTATTTCAATACAGTTTGCAACGGTAGTGCAGCGCCTAAGTAAACATTAAATTCCTGAATCAAGCAATATTTATTCCTCAATCCTTCAAAATGATCCAATAAGTGTTTTTGAAATCATTTAATGTCCATTGCTGTCTACAGGGTAGAGCTAATTTGGCATACATGGAAACAATTGGGATCTATTGTAGGCAAAAAATCAACTGTAAGACTAAGAACGAAGAATTAATAAGAAATGTGATTATTGTTTGTACGAAAACATCATTTGTCCTTGATTCGATCACTCAAACTAAAGACAGAAGCATGTAGAGAATGTCGAAATGCATCAATTTTCATTCTTACAAGATCACAATAGTTCAAGTAATAAGTGATCAAGATAAAATTAACGAAATTGAATTTTGTCTAATTCATGATAATCACCAAAATATCGAAAATATTCTTTACATGAATAACGAACCACATTTTTGCATCAACGGTGATGTAAATAAGCAAAATTGCCGTTCCATAGAATTCCCGTAAAATTCATCAGCGACCTTTATTTGCGTTAAAGTAAGGATGAAATGGTGTACCGTTCATTTTTCCGTGTTTCAAAAGAATCCTCTCCAAATAGACTCATTTCAAAAAGTGGTACGATTCCGTGGCCAGAAACATTCCCAGATCTGTCAGCTCCAGATCGTTTTCATACAGGTTTAAAGCTTAAACTGTTTCTGACTATTCCATGTCACGTTCCTCAAAATGTTATGCAAAAATTTGGTAATCAACTAAAAGAATGCATTGAGAACTATGGCGGTAATTTAGGAAACGATATATTTAAATTATAAAAAAATCATATTTCTAGTGTAACAATATGCAGGGTGTTTTAAAAAGGCAAACAAAAAAGCTCTAATAAACATAGGTTCGCATAGGCCATGGATAGAGGTGATTCTAGTTTAGGCCGTAAAATAATTGTTTCTTTCTAGAAACTGTCAATAATTTTCAGTTAAGCGCTGTCACTGTCACGTTTGTCTTTTCTATTTAAACGATATGGCTTTCTATACAAATTGAGAGATGGTCGATATGCATTTCATGTGCGGTCGTGCTAATACTTATGAAGTACGGCGACTATACGCCGAAGCATTTCCTAATTGTGCAATTCCATCTGATAAATTATTTTCACGACTACATCAACAATTAAGTGAAAATGGTTCATTTATTGTTAAAAAACATAATGCCAGACGATCAAGATCAATGGCAAGTCCAGGAAGTGAGGAAAATGTTCTAGCAAGTAGAAGAAAATGCAAATATCAGTACCAGAACAATAGCTAGGGAGCTGAACATCAATCCTTCTTTAGTATAGAGGATTTTGCGAGAACAGCTGCTATATCCTTATCACTTACAACGGGTACACGCTTTATTACCCCCGGATTATGTTTCCAGACTTGCTTTTTGTAGAATCATATCAGAAAAACTTATCCATAATCAAAACTTTGTTGCTAATATTTTATTTACTGACTAGGCTATTTTTACAAACAATACAATAATGAATATCCACAACAAGCACATTTGGACGGATGAAAATCGTCATGCTGTTATGGAGACAAGACATTAACACCGATATTATGTGAACGTTTGGCTGGGTATTTTGGAAATTGTTTGATAGGCCCGGTGTTTTTACCAAATCGTTTAAATGGCTAAAATTATCTGAACTTTTTAATTAATATTTTACCCCCATTACTAAAAGATGTTCTTCTAATTGACAGAGTTAACCAATGGTTTTTGCACGATGATACACCACCACACTTTGCTGTCGCAGTAAGGTAATTTTTAAATGAAACTGACAACAACAAATGGATAGGACGGGGAGGTCCTGTGCCATTGGCCACCTAGATCCCCTGATCTAAACCCCACTTGATTTCTGCATTTGGGGATATTTAAAACAGCTTGTATATCCAAGGCCAATTAATAATGTGGATGAACAACAGCAGCGAATAGAAAACAAACGCCACACAATCAGACAAAATCCAGGGGTGTTTGAAAGAATACGAGCTTTCTTTCGGCGAAGATGTGAAGATTGAATACAAATGGCAGGTGGACATGTAGAACATCTTCTTTAGGCTGTTTTTTTTTTTGTGAAAATATTTAATGTAGTAATATACTGTTTGTTTATAAAAATGTAATTTTTTGATGAGAATATAAATTCACCTTTATTTTTTCACAGAAATCACGGGTTTAGCTGATTGGATTTGAAAACTGTGGTAACAAAATATACTAATTGCGTGAAGAGCATTAACCAGTACAGACCCTCTATTATTCACAATACACAAAACACTTTTAAGCAAACATCAATTAACAAACTGATATAGTCCTATTTTTTTTCCTTTTTTGATATTAATTAAAACCCTCGTGGAATGCGTACAAATTATTTCTGAATTTGTAATGCAAAATCTTAACACAAAATTGATGATTTAGATAGCATAATCCTAAACATATTATTTTTGTTTAACAGCAGATAAATTTTACACAACTACCTATAATCTCATGGAAGTTGGATATTCGTCAATATTTTAACAAATTGTCAGAATCACATTAATTTTTAATCCTATAACAGTTATTTCGAAGGTGTAAATTTGAATTGGGAGTAATATACATACAACATGCGCATTTTTCCTTGCCAGTGATTTTTTTACGTAGGCATGCTTTTGCCGTGATATAACTGTTGCGTCTCTAAAAGGTCAGGCACAAATGCATATCAAATAATGTTTACGGTAAATAAACTCTTTTTTTACACAATATTCCGTCACATCTAACTCATGTTACACCATTAATTATAACAAGATTTTAAGCAAGTTGGTAACTTATTTAAAGCATATATATCAATATGTAATAAGTAATAATTCTAGTTCCTCATTGATTTTGTGTAATTAAATTTCCGGGTATTTTTCGGCATAAATAATCAACAGAAATATGTTTAGGTCATTAACCTATGTAATTCAATTTAGGATAGATCTAAATACATACTCCTAAATTTCGCCGTTTATACATCTATATAAATAAAACTGGTATATTGTGCGTAATAATAAAATAAATATATAGGGTGTTTCATAATATACGCGCAGGACTCAATACAGGGTGTTGAAATTTAATTAAAAATATCGTTTTCTGGAAATATCTCCGGAACCGTTTATCGTAAAGAAAACAGCTTTTGTAACCATTTTCTACTTATAATAAGCTATGTTGTGTTTGAGAAAAAAAAATTTTTAAGTCAATTAGTGAAGATTTTGAAGGGGTAGTGGTTGTTTTTTCCCCAACTTCTACGCCACTGGAAAAAGTACGGTTTTGACACGCCCATTTGAACCGCCAATGTTTTCTACACAAAAAAGGTCCGGTTGGTCATAAGCTCTAAGTTGACCGTTTTCGAGAAAAATCAACTTTTATATTGAAAAACATGGTAATTTTTTTGAAATAAAAGTTTTATTTTACTAAATCATTAGAACAAGTAAGAAAAGCAAACGTTAACAACATAAAAGTTAATTTTTCTCGAAAACGGTCCACTTTAGAGCTCATGACCAACAGTACCTTTTTTGTGTAGAAAACATAGGCGGTTCAAATGTGCGTTTCAAAACCGTACTTTTTCAAATGGCGTAGAAGTTGGGAAGAAAAACAACCACTTACCCCTTCAAAATCTTCACCGATTATGACTTAAAATTGTTTTTTCTCGCACACAACTTAGCTTATTACAAGTAAAAAATGGTTACAAAAGCTGTTTTCTTTACGATAAACCGTTCCGGAGATATTTCCAAATTTCAACACCCTGTATCTCGAAAATGGTGCATTTTAGAAGGTAAGTTGATAGAAACTTTTTTTCAAATTTTTGGACAAGCTATCACATCCTGAAGTCCTGCGCATATATTATGAAACACCCTGTATAGACTGAAGCTTTATTTTCATGATATGTTGTTTGAGACAGGCGATAGTACTTTGATCCATGGACTGCAGTTCTATTCGGTACAAGAACAACTGACTTCATGACACGTAAAGAGCGTATAGGTAAAACAGACAAAACCAACAATTTTTCTTTGGTTTTTGTGCTTGTTTGACACTTTTCTTTTCGGAACTTGTGTTTAATTTGGGACAATTTTATAAAAGAGACCAGAACATCCCTGTAAAATATCTCTCCTTATGCTGGGTCAAACTTTGTCAGGTTAGTCGTTTGTTGTTTCTATACAGAAACACCCGTGCCTTTCCCATGAACTTACTGGATAAATATACTTCCTCTTAAGAGTCTATTCAGCTTTGGAATAAAAAAATGATGTTTCATTATTAAGGGACATTGTCTTGAAAAATTTTTCTGCCTTTTTTTTGTAGTGTTAGATCATTTATGAACACATTCTATATCCTTTTCACTTAAACGTCTCAAATCATGCTTGATCAACCTACTTGTTAACTGGTTTTAAAATTCGTTTTGTTGGATAGTTTATTGTACATATTTCTAATATCCGTAGCGATGTTTGTGATCCTTACTACAGTGATATTCTAGAAAGGTTACTTCTTAGGAACATCAATATTGATTTTAGATCTAACGTATTGTAACTTTTGTTTTTATTTCCTTTCTATGAAAAATTTAAATATAATCAACAGTGTTCCATTAGAAATATCACAACTATGGTTAAATATGACCTTATGCAACACTCCATATATACGAAAATAATTTTAAAATTCGCATACATTAACACCGTTGCCTTAATGTACTATCTTCTGCCTCCGCAGGAGTGCCTAAAGAATCTAAAAACAAAATACGGCCATGTCTATATCCAAAATATATAACGAAGAGGAAAATCTTGTAGAACGAGCAATGTGTTGGCTGGGCCGAAGTAAAAGCAGTAAAGCAGTTTTCCTGAATATAATGAATCACTTCTGAATTCTTCACACATAATCAGGTTTTTTTTGTTGTTTGTTGTGGAAATAGAACTGGCAGATTATTAAAAAAATCTTCTTTATTTTAGAAGAGAGTGATGTTTAGCTCACACTGTATAATAAATAGATATATATAGACTTACCGAAAATATAGCCAAAAATAAATTTAATTAGACCCAACACACCTCCATCGAATTTAAAAAACAGTACAGTAACTGTAATATAAAACACACGTGTAATGAAAATCTTTCTAGTACGAATAAATTATTACACGTGTGAAAATTATAACAAGTGCTAATTGATTGCAATTTATACATATGTATATCTGTCCTTAGCAAAACAGTGCTGTTCAAGTAAGAACGCGCGTAGAATAACAAAATTGCATGCGAACGAAACTAAAAATATTGAAATAAGAAAAAATACTACTTTTAAAGAAAAGCCGGATTCAATTTAAAAAAACAAGTAAATTATGCTGTTGTCCAAAAAGAATTATCGGAACATAATTTTTTTTTACAAATTACTTCAAATTTTTCAATGCTGCTACGTACAAAACTTATTAAAACCTCAATTTACACAACGTAGGAAATTATAACCAACGCTACCCTTGAGAAACTGTTAAACAGTTGCTAGTTTACAGGTCATAAAGGGGTAATGCGTATGCTCCAGAATTCAAATCTTGTTGGTGACAAGTGTCGCAACGTCAAACTGGTTCAGTTAACAGTCACTGTTAGGACACAATTAACAATGTAACATTATTTACAAGGAGGTAATGTTGTAACAAAGCCAAAACACATTTATCCACACAATTTACACAGTAAAAGCTGTAGTGGAAATCTTGGTACGCAATACGGTTTCGAAAATCATTGCACGGATTGCATAGATTGTTTTACTTATTATTACTACTATTTTACTCTTGTTGTAGGGCAGAAAAATAAGTGTCAACCTTTTATACTGGCACTGTGAACGTCCTATAATTCACCTTGAGGTTAATATTTTGTTAATCCCACCACTGTAAATTTTTAATTTAATATATTCCTTATACAAACAAAACAGCTGAAATATTAGCACAACTTCATCAACAGTACACATATAATACCAAACGCATTTTTTCTTGGGTGTGTAATGCATCGTTATCTTTCTTAATAGACCAACATTGCGAATTACGTCAGCGCCACATCTCGAGGTCGTACTTACGTCTACAACCAAACAAACCAATTGTCGAATTTATTAAAGTCAATTTAATTCATGACCAAACCTTTCCTACGCTGAAAAACGTTGCTATATGATTTGATGAGGTTACACGTGTTATACAAAAGTAGAAAAAATAAACGTCTCGATTTAAGCAATTGATTTCTTTATCCTTCGGAAGTAAATGGGTAGATCGCGATTAAGTTGGCGCTTTGAATTGCTCAGTAGGAGGATAAAGACGTACATTTTATCGGTTACAGAGATATTTTTAGCTGCATAAAAATACAGCACAACGTGGTACCTTTAATACTAAGTGTTACTGAAAATTCTAAATAGAAATAATTTTATATAAAAAATATTACAAGCAATAAGTTTTGAGTAACAAGACTGTAATTCCAATGAACTATTTTTAGTAAAATAATAACTGCAAATATTAGAAAAAGTTCGGTGGAGCGGTGAAGTGGCACAGGACACGGAAAAAACAGAAGTTTATACACGACATAAAAACTTGGCATATTCCACTCAAGCTACCCACAGATGGTTAATATTGCTCAAAATATTGCACAACAATATTGGTTGTCGTCACCAACAATACAATATATTTGCTCGATAAAATGCTTATTTTAGAATGTATAATCTAACTTTTAGTACACTATTAATCACACCTGAAATAGAAAACTAGAAATTTGCACGGAATCTATGTGCAGAGTTCCTAACTGTCCTTCAAATAAAATGTACTCCTAATTAACTTTTTTCGCAAAGAATTGTTGTTTTGGTTTTATTTTTTGAAATTCAATAACCCAAGCAACAATCATTTTGTCGTAATCATTGTCATTGTGTGGCTTCTCCGAATATTTAGAAGCTAGCGAGACTATCTCTTTGAAATCATAATTTTTTCTGCTAGTTACCATTTATACTGTAAAACTGTTCAATACCAAAGGTTTCATTTACATAAACAAAAGATGAATATAAGATTGTTGTAGAAAATGGAATAAATATGGAGATGGTGTTTTGTTATTTTGTACATTAAACTATTATTAAAACTAATTTCTAAATGAAGTGTTGTAGTCGGTGTGAAAAGAGCAGCCAAAGATGGGAGCCAAGCGATTTGCGGTTTTATTGAATTTACAGTAGGTCTGAAAAGTGTTTATGCTGAAATGACCTCCCCCTCTCCCTCCCCTCCCGAATCCTTTACAAATCCATTGTATTTGCAGGAAATACCGATTTGGTAGGTATTGTACAACAAGTGTACGAGATCTGCATCTATACAAACCTGTATCTGCTAGAAATAGAACTTAAATAAACAAAAAAACAGGTGGAGCGGATTGTAAGGTAGTATTTAAGGTTGTTGATTTTATGAATTTACTACTACACTTTATGACCTCAGTGTCAATACAATATTTATCTTTATTTTCGAATTCATTGTAGATGCAGCGTAATGCTTTTTTCTTTAAATTGAGATAACTTACACTTGCCTAAACTTTTATGCAATAATGCATAAAAAATACGAAAAATAATGAAGTTTCCAACATTAAAAACGAAAAAGAAATTCTACAACTTATTGCTAGTAATGTATGTATGCACGTCGCTATCGTACGAGTCATTCGCGTAGACCAACAAGCAACGAGCTTAATAAATAGCACTTCTTGCTATTTATAACGAACATATTACGGAGTAAATATAAAATGAACAGTGGTCGTTGAACGTCAACAAGAAATTTGGCCTATTTCGTTCGAAATCTAACGACTCAAACAAATTACTAATAACACGAACTAGATTTAATTTTGTCTACTTTATTCAAAAAGCTCTCCTAATATTTTACGACAACGTGATCATCTGGCATTGGTAAGAAGTCTCGGAGAAAAATAAGAATGCTGTTAAGTGAAAATGACAAGCAATTAACAGTTTTTACAAGAAGCAGACACATCTTTACGAAGGATAGCTGACTTATTCGTTTTCAAATAGAAAGTGGAAGAGCACTTTTTGTAAATTTCGCTTGCCTTAAATACTTATAATTCTATTCAATATCACAGAGGAAACAGCTACACGTTTAAAAGTGGTCAAGGTAATAAAATTTAATGACGTTGTCTTCCATTGAAGTTGCATAATTGATATTCTACTGCGATCAATAATAAAAATGCAGTGACTAAACTCGACGAAAATATACGAGGCGCATTCAAAATAAGAACTATTCTGATATTTATAATACATATTATACAGAATTAAATGTATCATTTCAGCTTATAACTGATAAAGCAGATAAAGTGGAATTAATTTTTCTTATAAATTTACAGAAATTGCTAGTGAGAGACGTGAAAACACACTAATCGCGGTTTGTTAAGATTGGGCAAGTGATGCATGCAGAAACTACATATACAGGCTGTTACAAATTCGCGGGTCACCATTGGGATCTCGAAAACGGTAAGAGATTCAAAGTCGGTTAAATTGGGGCAAAGTTGCGTTTTTTGCTGCTGAAGAATAATCCGTTTTAAAAAATTTTCTAAGATTTGTAGTTTTTGAAATATTTCCGAAAAACCGAAAAACACACTTTTCTTTTTTCTTCTGTTCTGAAGTTATTATTGCAGGGATCAAAACAAGATTAATACATTCTACAAGCACTTTTTTGAGCTCTTTACGAAGGTATTATTAGATTTTGCTTAAAGCGCTTAGTCTCGCTTTGACCACCGTCAACTTCATTTTTTCTTATGGCCGTCATATTCGATCTTGGCATCATTAAATAGATCAATTTTTTCTGATATTTTTTCATGTATCACGCATCCTCATTAAAGAAAGTTAAATGGCTATAAATGGAGAAAATGTTAAAAATAACAGTACTAAGAAAAATATGGTGTGCTGTGACGACAAAAATTTAACGTTTTGACATATCTCCGCATAGTTTAGTTTGTTTACTGTTCAACTCAAATGCAATTCGTTTTAAACTTATTCAAATGATTCGGAAATTACTCGTTTAAATGATCACACACCGCCCTTGCATTGTGCGCTAGTGCACCATCATGTTGAAACCATAATTCTGGAAGTCTCCTTAAATTTATATTGTCCAAATATTCGGCAAATGTAGTTCTAAGAAAATTTAGGTATCGTTCTGACGTTAGGTTTTCCTCATAATTAAATGGGCCAATAACTTGTTCTCCCACAATTCCTGCCCAAACATTTAAGCCAAATCTAACTTGATTTCGAACTGGTCTATTGACTCTGGGATTTTCAAGCGACCAGACGTGCTCATTATTTCCATTAAATAATCCACAATTTGTAAATTTACTTTCGTCCGTCCAAATACTGTTATTAAAAAAATTGCCGTCTCTGTTGCTAAGCCAATAACACCATTCTAAACGTCTTTCGGTATCCCGTAAGTAAAGCGTGCGAAACTGTATTTTGTATAGCATTTATAATATTGTTCTTTCTCAAGAATCTCCAAATTTTAACATGATGCGCGGCATCGATAGTGTTTGCAACTTGTCGAGTAGAATTGGAAGGGTTATTGTTAATCTAAAAGAAGAAATTATAAAAGAAAATTGAAACTGTTAAAACAGCTCTTGACTGGACTTTTATTTAAACTATACGTTTTTATAAATAAAGTAACAATTAAGAGAATATTATGTATTTAAAAAATAAAAACTATTAATTACGTCTTCTAAAATTTGTTCATTCTCATTATTATTAGAGCGATCTCCATACTTCTTTCGAGTTTTACGAAAAGATCCATAAAGAGAAATGTCTAATTTATTAAAGAATGTTCTATGTGGTTGTTGTCTTTCTGGATATTGTTGAAAGTAAATTGCGCTCGCTATTACTGAATTGCTATAATTAGCATAATACCTAACACTTTAACATGTCGCATTTTTCTTCATCGGAAAAAATCCATTGTAATAAGTAAAACGATTTTCAGTAGGATTAAACAGTAGACAAACTAAACTATGCGGAGCTATGTCAAAACATTTAATTTTTGTGGTCACAGCACACCATATTTTTCTTAGTACTGTTACTTTTAACATTTTCTGCATTTATAGCCATTTAACTTTCTTTAATGAGGATACGTGATACATGAAAAAATATCAGAAAAAAATGATCTATTTAATGATGCCAAGATCTAATATGGCGGCCATAAGAAAAAATGAAGTTGATGGTGATCAAAGCGAGACGAAACGCTTTAAGCAAAATCTAATAATACCTTCGTAAAGAGTTTAAAAAAGTGCCTGTAGAATGTATTAAACTTGTTTTCATTCCTGCAATAATAACTTCAGAACAGAAGAAAAAAAAATGTTTTTCGGTTTTTCGGAAATATTTCAAAAACTACAAATCATAGAAAATTTTTTAAAATGGATTATTGTTCAGCAGCAAAAACTGCAACTTTGTTTTCCAATTTAAACGACTTTGTATCTCTTACCGTTTTCGAGATCCCAATGGTGACCCGCGAATTTGTAACAGCCTGTATACAGATCTGCTGTTCTAGCAATTATGATGGATATTCTCGTCTTAATTTTAAACCAGTCTGGACTATACGGTTTTAGTCTGTAACTAGTTAAATAGAAATAAAAACATAATACCAGTAGCCGTAGTGGTAAGGTAGCTGCCCATTAATGTGAGAGATTGCTGTAAACCGGGGTTCAACTCTGCGAGAGAACGGTGACATTTTTCTCGAAGAATCGTTTTCCACTCGATCTATCATTCGTTGTTGAGGGGCGAAGTAATTAACAACGCTGCATTATAAACGATACGGCGAGCTAGTGCTGTAAGCAGGTCATTGGACACATTTAGATACAAGTTTCATGGCAAGAATTGCGGCGACAATCAGACAAGCAATACAGCTTAAGAAGCCGCTGCGACTAACGCCCAGCGCAGACAAAAAAGTTTTATATGTTATCTCAGTTACCTTAAAAGTCATTATTGCAGATACCGCATGCATTACAGTCATTATTGCAGTACTGTGAATATGTATCAAATATCACATACACTGTGCGAGGCTCAATGTTTAGGAAAAAAATGAAAGGGCGCTTATTTATTGTATCTGTGGTTTCCATAATGTTTATTCTCATTTCCATTTATTATCTCATCTTTAATTTTTCTTCTTTAATTGAATTATTATTTTATCAGAATTAATATTAATTAAAAATTGTTTAATTAATTATTCCTTGGTACTTAAAATCTCAAAGCAAAGCATGATTGCAACTTTACAAATTCAAATAGGTAGGTATTACTAATTTTAAGAAAAAAGTGCCTAACGCATTTTTAAATACATATCTTTAAACATTCACATGTTACTACAAATTACTTGCAGCAACTACGGTGACGAATCTTTCGCATTTGTTCGCACACTACCACGAAACAATGCAAATTATTCGTAGCAGTACTAGCAACGAGAATTTAGTGCTTACCGCAATACTATCGCTTAATTTACTCTAAGCGCATTCGCAGGATGAAAATATCAATTCATTACTTTCCCGATTTTCTCCGTGTTACTAAGTCGCAAAATTGTAACGGTTGCCGGAAAATGCGGTTCACAGCGAGTTAAATTTGACAAGCAAAAAGGGCAAGCTACAAAACAAATTTATTGCCGTTGCTATGAATTTTTCGTACCAATATGATTACGTCGAACTTCTTGCAAAACTCCCGTCAAAAGTCTTGGTCCCGAGTTGAATTTAGACTCTGAGGGCCAGTTCTGCGCGGTAGTTTAATCTAAATTCTCTCAAATAACCTACCGAAAATAAATATCGAGATAAAGGGTTGGATTGTTGACGGTATAAGTTACAGGATTCTCTGATACGTAGAAGATATCCCTTAGAATAAATACTGACATTCTATTGGCTAATATTCCATGCGTAAGCCGGATCTTGGTTTATGTTAGTGCAAACCGTAATATTTTCAACAGCTTAATTATTGGGGTGATTGTGCTATTGTGAAAATTGATTAAAGACTTTGATGATGAATAGTGAAAAAAGAGAATGCGTTCACAAATTTTTTATTATTATTATTTTTTAATGTGTCGTGGGTGCTTAATTGCAGTGACTCCGTAAGCTGTGTTGCTTGTCTAGCTATCACTGCAACTCTCGCGGTGTAGTTTTGTGTGTGTAAGTTGTGTTCAATTGGCTTTGTGACAGCATCAAATCGCCTTTTATGATGCCGCGCTGTTAATCGCTTTGCTCCCAACAGCGAATGGCAAGTCGGTCCGGGATTAAACTCAGCGAATGGCAAGTCGATCCGGGATTAAACTCTCTGAAAAAATGTCACCGTCCCTCCAGAGAATTGAACCCCGGCGCCTATCGTCCTCCCACAACGATAGTCAGCCGCCTAACCACTGCGGCCAGCGACCCGTTTGATAAACTTATTGCATTAATTTCATTAATAGAAAATACAATAATGTTGTTGATAAGGTTTACATATTTTCTTTATTATAGAATCTAGTTGAGAATATTTTTTTTAGAATACAAAAGTGCATTGTAATCAGCAAACACAATAAAAAAGAATTTGGAGAGAAATTGCAAATAATTTGAATTCTCCGAAAGAAACAGCTAGAATAGCAAAAATGTTAAAAATAAGTGAGAAGTTCTAAAAGAAGCAAATAAATGCGGAATATAATCAAATTAAATGCTACAATAAGGGTACGTGGGTGGTGGTGCGTGTAATAAAACAAAATTAATACGCACAACAAATCAATTCGATAATTATGCAGAGAAAGTTTCCAGTGGTAATAAAAGAAGAAATTTGGTTGTATTGGTGCAACTACAAAAATCATATTTCAAACAGGAGCATGAACAAATGTTAGCATGCATGAAAGAAAAACATGATTTAGAAATGGAATTATTAAAAATTAAAATTGAAGCTGAAAAATCCATAACTGTACATACACTACTGTTCAAAAATGGGTGTGGGGTGTAATTTATACAAAATCGAGTTAATTTAAAAACTAACATAGAACTGTTAAAAATATGTATGCATAATTCATACGCATAAAAAATAACAGGATTAAATATCCACTTATACAAACTTATATAATAACATAAATTATTGAAAGTAACCTGTGTAAAATAATAAGTGTGTATAACAAAAAAAAAAAAAACAAATGCAAATAAAATAAGTATAAAATATAAACTTTACAGGTAGTATAATGTATGAATTAATACTTCGTAGCATATCCATGATTTTGAAGAACGGCTGCACATCGGCGTGGCATAGAATCTAGTAAATCGCTCTTTTGACATCACCCCATAGATTTTCTATGGGGTTTAAGTCTGGCGACTGAGCGGGCCATGCCATTACACGCACACCATTCTCAGCAAACCAGTGCTTTGCTGTCCTGGACGCGTGTTTAGGATCGTTATCCTCTTGAAACGTTCAGCACAGCTGCATTTCCTCTTCAGCATAAGAAAGCATGGTATTTCGTAACATAATGAGGTAGTGAATTTGTGTATTTTTTTCTTTTATCCAGAAAATTGGACCTACCCTATACCATGTGATTTCCACCGCCATGTTTAATAGTTCTTATAGTATATTTAGGCGCATATTATTTCCTTATAAGGCGTCGCACATAAGTTTTAATTCTACCTGAACCAAATAAACATATTTTTGATTCATCACTCCATAAAATATTGCGCCACTTTTGTGGCTCCCAATTGATGTAAGTAATTCTTCGCAAATTCTATTCTGTGCAAAACGTTTCGTCAACTCAATAAAAGGACTTTTCTCGGTACTCGTGCAGGCAATTTTAACTCCAACAAACGTCTCCTGATCGTCGAGGAGTCTATATTAAAACCTATCTCATTTCTTATTTGCCTCGAAGTGGTAAATGGTTTTACTTGCACCCATCGCTTTACCGCATGTCCGTTTTTCTGTCTTCCTCGTTTTTCAAGTCTTAATTTCCGTGTCAATGCATTTATTACCATGTTTTGCGAACAACCTACGTTTGTGCAATAAACTTGTACGTTTTACCTTCATTTCTCAAATTTAAGACAAGGTTAAGCATTTCTGGCGTACAATGTTTACTGCGATCCATTTCTACAATTAAACATTTATTTCTTTTGCTGTATTTTACGTTATGAAATTTAATGTGCATATACTTACTAAGTACATACAACTAATACTGTATGTTGTTCGATATAATAAGGGGTTTCTCTAAATTTACCGGCACAAATTGATGAATATGACTTCGTTTAGTTAGACCAGATAGTTACACTATCGTACCAGATATATCGTTGAAATCGTACTAGAAAAATAATATTTACAAAGAATTTAATTTAAAAGAATAGTTCACACCTATTTTTTTGCACAATAGTGTAAGTATTATATATGCAAGGAGATATAATAAATGAGGAAACAGTTTTATTTTCAATAGTGTAACAAATATTAAAACTACGAAGCATATTTTAAAAAATCAGTTCAAACTTAGAAGTCATATTTGTAGCTGTCTAAATAGATTTGTTCATGTTTCACATGTATGTACATTAAGACTATGACGATAAAAATAAGTGATCATTAAAACTGAGTTAGTCCTTTGAATTTGATGACTCTCGTATAAGTCTCACTCGTTATTGCGCCATTAAAAAGATATCTTCATCGGGATCATGTGATTTCATTAGTGCTATATTGTGCGAAGTAAAGAGGTCGTGCTTCGGACACACATTTCTTATTTATTTACAGTCGGCCTACTGTGTTACTCCAACGACAAGTTTTAGAATACGTTTCGTTTGTTAAGTTCTTTATCATTATGGATTCATTCAAATAATTCTAAAAGTAATTGTTGTTTTCTGTAGAAATGTGGATATTTTACTAACACAAATTCTACAAAGTCAATGCTAATTTGCGATCACAACTGTAACAATATTAACTAACTAATTTATTTTATAGGCTTGATATTGCTTTAACACATTTTTTACAATCATCAATCAACATTTGCAACACCGCACGCTGAAATGTAGCCACCTAGTATGGTGACCACATTTTAGCACCTTATTTTTCCTTGTATCATAAGATGTTCATTGACATTGCTCCTAGCGATGAATATGTAGAAAAATCGCTAGAAAGCTGCGGTTGTTGCATTTATGAACGCCAGTTCTCGAAAATTGTTATGCGAAACCTAAATCCTATATCCATACGTCCCTAATATTATTTTAGAGAAATGTTCTACGGTCAAGGGGTAATAAATTTACTCGGTTTGGATCTAACGATAAGTCTTGCGTGAATAGTAAAACCCTACGTATACAAGTGTGAATGATAAAATCACTGTGAAGGTAATGATTAGGGGTTACCTACCGTCCGTGGTAATAGCCCAACAAAGAAAATTCAAGTTTTTTTTGTTTATATCCGATAATAGCCCTAATTAGATTACCAGCATAGTAAAGAACTAATTCCGGGAATCAAACTTAAAAATTAAAAACAAAAAAATGCAGCAGCAGCAAACAAATACAACGGGTTGTTAGCCGCACTGTTTGGGCGACTACCGAGAGATGTGGCAGAGTCCAATTCAAGATTTGTATTTGGATAGGTCTACCATACAGTGTTGGGGGCAAAGTGATTAACGGCACAGCAATATAAATGGCGAGATAATGTTGTATCAAGGCCACTAAACACATTTACACACACAAATTACACAGCAATAGTTGCAGCGGAAGCCAGGCATGCACTGCTTAAGAAGCCGCTGCAACTAGCATCCACTAAACTTTGTTTTCTGTTATATTTTATGTGCAAAACCGTCTGACTGAGTCAAGTTTTTGCCTCTAACGTGGTTTACAAGTTTCGTTATTGTGACTTTATAATATTCCTCACCTTCCAGAAGGTTTTTATCTCTAATGTGCTTCACATATCGAGTTATCATGCTCCTGAAGAAACTATTTATATTAGTGGGAGAACGTTCAGTTAGTAGATTTTGTATTTTTTGTGCTTTTATTTTTACATGATTGTCCTGTATTTTCTCGTTTGATTTTACGGTCTTCGGTTTTCTTCATTTTTTACTAACTTCTCTCTTCCTTTCTTTTGCACAATTTCTAATCCTAAGCTGGAATATAACATCAGTTTTTATTGTAGTTGTAAAGCTTCGATCATATGACATGGATGTACCAAGTTGATCATCTAATATTCGAATATTTGATTTCTTTTTCTATCACTAGACGAGTTGCATTTTTATCTAACTCGACCACTATTACGCCCAAGTACCGTCGTCTTAATAAATAAAAACATATCTATACAATTCAAAAATCGCATAGTCCCTTTATTGCAAAATGCAGTGCAGGTTTTCTTTTTTTCTCTCAAAAGTTTCCAGATTTGAGGGATCATATGTCACTCTTGTCCCAAAAAAAAACCAACATTATCTGCTAATTTTAATACGATGGTCAATTCATTTTCATCTCTTAATTCAATTTTTTGGCGCTTCCTACTTTGGTAATTTTTATCATGTTTACCAAGAGTTAATCGAAGTATAAGGATGTCTTCACGCGTTCGATCAAAGGTATTTTGATTATAATTTATACAAACCCTTTTTCTTAAATATTTTCGTGGTATTTTTAATGAAAATCTTTTATTATCTCCAATAATAACTAAAATGGGATAACAAGAAAGTATACTACCAACTATATAATAAATGAAACTCTCGCTATACCTACAACAGACAAACTATCAATTTTATTATTTCCGTTCAACTATACTTCAACTTAAATATATTTAAAGGAAGACTTACCAAGGTAGAAATTTTTATTTCACAATTTTATGTTGTAACTTTAAAACTACCGCTAAAGTATGCGTCCATCAAAGGTCAAACGAAGACTATACACTTTTTAAGGTAGGAAAAGTAACTTAACGATAAAAATATACAGTGAGGTTTTTAAAACCCCGTACATAGCCCTATGTTCGATTTTATATGTCTCATGTCAAGTCATGGGCAATTATGCAACCAACATTACTCCTATTTGATTACTACATAAACAATTTTATCGATAACTGTCAAAGTTGTGACAAGATAAAATAATTCATACAATGTATTCTAAAGACCAAAAATTGAAATTATAAATTTGTATCAAGCTGAAAACAGTATTAGAAGTATACGAGATTGCGTTATACGACTTGCTGCAAAGTATCCCGAAAGACCAATACCGGCTCCATCAACCATCCACAATTATTAAAACATTTAGTATGGATGGTTGTATAATATGCACACACAAAAAGAAAAATAAACCTTCCCATGTACTACGAAGAACTAAAATTAAATGTTTTATGTTTCATCGAAGAAAGGCCAATAACAGCAACAATTAAGATTGCACAGCACTTTAACATTTCAAAAACGTCTGTACGTTAGAATTTTTAAAATGTATAAATACAAAGCGTACAAATTTAGTAATCACCAAGAACTCTTCCCTGAAGATAAAATAAAATGCATAGATTTTTGTGAAACGTTATTTAATGTAATTAATGAAAATGAAAAACATTTTAACAAAAATATTGTTTACCGATATTTTCTTTAAATGGTTCAGTTAACTCTCAAAATGTTCAGTTTGTATAAAAAGGATTTTTTTCACTGAAATCTAATTGATTCGTTTCAATTGCACTATTAGGTATTGGTCACAGACTAATGATCATCGTCAAAATTTAACACATACGCAATATAATGCACGGGTCAATGTTTGGGCAGGTATCATTGGTACTGCACTTGTAGGACCACACTTCATCGACGAAAATCTCAATTCAACCAAATTCTTAGAATTGCTGAGAAGACGAATTGTTTCTCGAATTCAAGATTTGAATATTGAAAATCCCTGGATTCAGATGGATGGGGCCTCAGCACATTCTACTGCAGCTATTTCACACCTTTTGAATGTAACTTTTCCTGATAAATGGATAGGCAGGTTTTGTCCGATAATTTGGCCGGCCCCGTTCACCAGATTTATCGCCTAGCGATTACCTATTTTCTTTGGGGATACTTGAAATCAAAAATTTATAACAATATAAATATAACGGATATTCAAGACTTAAAAACACGCATACTTACAGCATTTGAGAAATTGCAAACCAAACCTCATTTTTTATCAAACTGTTTGTAAGAATTTCATAATAGACTTGCATATTGTATGGAATGCGAAGGTGGACATTTCGAACATTGATTAAAACGTTGATACTCTTCTTTAGATATAATTTTTGTTGCTTTTCTATTCACTATTTGATCAGATCTTTTAATTTTATTTGACAAATAAAAGGTGATTTATTTACGAGGTTATGTTTATTACGTGGTTATAACGAGATTAGATGTATGTATACGCCGCATGTTTGCAATTTGCAATAGGAGTAATGTTGGTTGCATAACTGCCCATGTGTTGACATGTGACATATAAAATCGAACATAGGGGCTATGTACGGTGTTATAAAAACCTCACTGTATATGGTAATCCTGTTCATTGCGTTGTATATCTTAGAATTTTAATTTTATGGTATTATTCACTTATTACCTCATGCTACCATATTTATAGTTAAATGCTTTGTAAATAATGGTATTAGGAAGTAAAATTCGAAGATCTACATGTCACAGGGAGGTTTATAAAGTGTGATTCATCTCTTTATAAGACATTCTTTACAAATTTAAGAAAATTGTATTGAAACAGGTAATAATCTTCCTAAAATGAAAAAGTCTTTTAAACTGACGTCAAGGAAGAACCCCCCTTTCGCATGAAATTTCATATATATATATATATATATATATATCAGTTATAGTCTGTGGCAGCGTGTCGACAAAGACCAGAAAACTATTTGATTGAAATAGCTGTGGATACAAACACGTTTTAGATGAAATTGTTTCACCGGCCATAAATGAATATTTGTCACTAAGATTTTCTGCTCCATAAGAGCGGTACAAAATGCCACACCTGAAAAAAGCCTTAAAATGATTGAACAACAATGTATGTACCATTCATGGATGGGCTTCAAGTAACCTCGGTTAATCTCCATTCGAAATTTTGCGGTGCCAGATGAAAAATATGTATGTTATGGAAACATTCTATTGGAACAATATCTCCACTGAAGCAAAAAATTCAAGAAAAATAAGATTTGTTTACATTTACATTTAATGTAGTCTTCAGGCTTTCACGGCCGCTGTTGATGGCTGCTCTTCGGTTCTCTACAACTTTTCTACACGGCAGAGAACCCGAGCAGAAATCCATTTAAACCTTAAAACTGCGTCTTAGCAGTTTAGCTTAGCTGCGCTACTAAATGAACGAAAAATCTATCACAACCCGTTAAATAATCACGTGATCGGCGTAGTTTAACGCAGTTACGAAAGTTCGAGCCGAGCGATTACCATAAATCTCAAAGATCGTGACTGTATCACTATTTTGATTTCGCTAAAATTGATGAAATTGAAAAATTTATCAACTTAATAGACATAACACCTTCCTTCGTTGTTGATTCATGACTATTTCGTGACTACTTCGAAAAGAATTCAATTTCATAGGTTCATAGCACTTCACTCGTCAAATACCAAAAATTCGCTAAGACTATGTACGAAAAATTAGCAGAGCTGAGCTTTAGTAACGAACTGAGCAAAGCTGCTAAGACGCACCTTAAAGTTTTTAAAGGCAATAAAAGGCAGAAAGATATCATTTTTGCAGAGTATGGAAAAATGTTAATTTGAGTTAGACTTACTTGAGTTGAAAAAAACATGGAAAATCGTGTATATTTTAAAGCTCAAATCGGAATAATTATTGAGAAAACAGTATTTATGGCAAAGGTAATTCAAGCTCCCAAAAATGTTTTATTTGGTATATAATTACACACAATATTAATTTCGTAACTTATACTTTCTACACCCCTCATTCTGAACCAAAGAATCTAGTACAAAGCAAGTTTTAGATATAGGTACTACATATTAGAAATACATGCACACCGAGAATTTGAATATCATTTGATTTTAACTATTCGCGTGACTGAAAATAAATGAGTTTTCAGCCGTCGACTACGATAAACAAACGTATATAATAGACGTTATCATACCGAATTTTATATTCAGGTAAACCCCTTTATTTTTTCTATTATATTACATTTTAAGACAGATGTTAGAACTTTTGAGCCAATTATAATGGTAATATTTATGTATGTATGCATATCGTGTTTACATCTACATCTCCTTTAATTGTACACAAGTCTGAAAATTTATTCTCAACTGGCGACTGTATTTATCGATAAAATTCCATATAAATAGCAATGGACAAATAGGGTACATGATACAGATAAAAATAGGTCACATTCTCTGCGTATAATTTCTAATTAGGTATCAACTTAATTGGCTCAACGTGTGTAAATTCTAAGAAAGTGGTTCGTTTACTTCTTAAAGTATCGGCGTACAATCACACAATCGAAAAGAAAAAGTTGCTGCGTGACGTGTTTTATTTGTACATAGGTATACGCAGTCGGTTTCCATTAAATAAAACTGTATCACATTTGCTATTAATATAAACTTATCCTACGCAATGGATTATTACAACCGCCATATACGGATCAATTGGATATGAGATTCAAGCCTGGCTTTGATTGATTTCTGCATTATATATTGGAGTCTTCTATTAGATTTATCGACATTTTAATACTAATCGCTCTAATGTAATACCCAAATTCATTAATAAATATTGCCAATATATTACGATACATATGTGCTATGTTTGACATTGTTTTACAAAATTGATAAGTTTATTTGGAAATTACATAAATTGCGGTAATAGTTTCGCAAAAGTTTAGAAATTTTAAAACGTGTCGAAGTACCACGCAGACCTAAATAACACTATAACAATGTGACAATGATATTTTAAATATTCTGTAGCGATCCAGCGTACTAATTAGTAATTAAAGCAATAAATGAGAAAAACGGATTTCTAAGAATGAGACAGGCAGCGTAAGCAGTATCTGGTCAAAATATTAGAGTCGCCTTAAAGACATTATAAAATTCTTTCTTGTAAAGTAATACTATTTAAAAGTATCGGATTTGTATGTACAGCCTTGACCATAAGTATTGAGCACCCTACAAATTTTGCATGAGTGCGATAACTATAACAGTAAATAAACCCTGTTGTTTACGAAGTATTTGGCAGCCTCTCTCTGTCTCCTCACTTTTTGGCGATACAAACATGGACGGCGGCGGCGTTAAGTTCCAACAGGATAACGCAACCTATCACAAAGCTGCCTACCAAAACGCTTAGTTTAGGGAAAATTACAACTGCTGGACTGGCCTGCTCAATGGCCGGATCTGAAACCCATCGAACGTCTAAGGGATTTATTAAAGCGAAAAGTCATGCATTACACAATCAATTCAAAAACGAAGTAAAGGATCGCTTGCGCCTAGAATGGAACGCTGTGTCCAGAAATCCCGAACCGTTCGACCTATAGTCACCGGTAGGCACCGCAGCCATCAGGCTAAAGCTTCATTTACATAGAGGGTAGTGGGAATTGTAGTGTAAGAGTAGTGGAGTGCCGAAGTTAGTTCTCATGTATTTAAACGAGAGCATTTACATAAACAGTGCGACAGTAACGGTAGTGGAGAAGTAGTGGCAAAGTTCGCAATCTCCAAACATTCCCACTACACTACCGATACTTAAGCTTCATTTACATAGAGGGTAGTGGCAATGCGCAGAACAATCTACCGATAACAGCTGTTTTGTTGTGTTTACATTTGACTATACATCCATTACCAACTATCGTCGTTACGCATGCGCAACAAAGCAGTCGCATCGCCACTACTTTTCTTATGTAAATGCATTTCCGCACTACAATACATCTTCCACTACTCTTACGCTACAATTGCCACTACCCTCTATGTAAATGAAGCTTTATTGTGCCACATCTGTTTGTTCAAGTCACCCACTCTAGCACGGTGGTCCCCTCCACTAACCTGTACAGGTCCCTAACCGAGTGGGTAAGGTATATCTCTGGGTCTCCTTTCGTTATCCCAAATACATTCTGCCTTTTGCGATCTAGTGCCTCGCAGTCGCGTAGTATGTGATCGGCTGTCTCCGGTTCTATCCCACAAAGTCTACACTTTGTGTCCCCGTCAAACACTCCGATTCTGTGTAGGTGTTCTTTCACCGCAGCATGTCCGGTCATTAGTCCCGTTACGATGCAGAGCTGTTTCCTATTAATATGTAGTAGTTCTCTAGCTCTTTTCCTGCATGGCTTCCCTATAAAGGTTTTGCCATGTACTATACCGGGTGAGGCTCTCCAGTATTCCTGCTGTTTCGTACGAACCCAGTCTCCTATATGTCTCCGGGCCGTTTGCCTTGTGACCCCAAAGAAAGGTTCTGGGCCGTACATTTCCATCTCTGACCCTCTCTTCGCGAGTTAGTCAGTCCTTGCGTTGCCCTCTATCCCCTGATGGCCCGGTATCCAAGTCAACCAAACCTTGTTCCGGTTCGACAGTTTCACCAGTTCGTCGAGGCATTCCGTCACCAGCCTGGACGACACCTTCCGGCTTCAATGCCGCTTGGCTATCAGACATGATGTGAATTCGTCTTTTGGTCACCGCTTTCACATTCATTGTGTGTGCGCATTGGAGAATAGCATATACTTCCGCCTGAAACACAGAAGCATACTCCCCCAGTGCGTAACTGTGGCCCTCATTCTGAGAGCATATCCCTGCACCGGTACCATTAGCCGTCTTAGATCCGTCCGTGTACCAGACTAAGTATTGCTCTTTGATTCTCAGTGCATACCTGGCAGCCTCCTCCCGTCCGTCCGCTATAGACACCGTGAAGGGATTCCCATACCTATTCCTTACCGCCATGTGGTCGGTCCGTATTTCCAACACCCCCTTTCCCACATGCTCAGTTATCGACATATGATTTGTATTGACCCTTTTCGGAGTCGCTGTGTGTTGCAGCCTGTATGCCCCCATCCCTGCTTCCCCCTGTATGACCAGGTGCAACGGTGGCAAGTCCAGGAGTGCCTCCATGGCTGCAGTCGGTGTCGACCGCATTGCTCCCGTTATTCCAACTCAGCATGTCTGGTCTTAGCCCCCATTTCTTTCCATATGTGCGTCTTACCAGCGTTAACGCTGTCACCGCTTTTTTGGTAATTCTGTCCAAATGTTGGTTCCAGGTAAGTTTGGAGTCTAATGTTACTCCAAGGTACTTTACCTCCCCCACCATCTCTATGGTAACCCCCTTCAACGTAGGCGGATTTAGGCCATCCTGCTTTCGTCGGCGGGTTAAGGCCACGATGTTGGTCTTATCAGCACTGATACTCAGTCCCGCCAACTCCGTCCATCTACTAACCATGTTCAGAGCCCCTTGCAGTCGATCTCTGACCGTGTTGTTGTGCCTGCCTCGCGCTATAATGACCAGGTCAGTCGCGTGATCGTTAAGCACCTCTAGTAGCCCGTCTACGACTAGGCACCACAGGAGAGGGGACAGCACCCCACCCTGCGGACACCCTCTAGCCACCCGAGCCGCCAGTCTCGCCTGCGACTGAGGCTTCCACCACTCTCTCTAAGCATAGAGTCTATCCAGGCGACACAAGTGCCGTCCACATCTCTGCCTATGAGAGCTCTGGTAATTGAATCAAAACCCGTGTTACTGAATGCCTCCTCGATATCGATGAAGGCCCCCAGCATCACTTCCTTGTTTTGTAGTGTGTCCTCCACTGAACTGACTAGTTCGTGAAGTGATTTCCATGTTACTAGAGACAGAAAACTACACCCAAGGAGAAATTGAAGAAGTTTGTGGACAAACAGTCCAACGTACGTAATGTATATACAGGAGATCCAGTTGTAGTAGAAATACCAAAATGTCTATCCGAGAAGATCTAGTCATATCATCAAAGTTGTCACAGCATACCGTAGGCTATCAACGAAAGAAATAAAACATTCTTTGTGCATTTCAATTCAGAAGGAATGGATATACATATACATATATGTAAGTAGAACGCATATATTAACTTCTAAAATTCTTCTTCTTCTTCTTCAATCAGAATAGTTGGCGTACAAGTCGACAGGCTTTTTAGTTTCACCATACCCGAGTAAAAATAAAACCAAACAAAACTGAAATAGCGCTGTGGCGGGAAATTGAAAGAAAACAAAAACTCTTCTCGAGCCGGGGCCCCAGCGACTCATTACACACCCGAAAAGGAGCCTAGGAACAAGAGAGCCATCACCACAAAGGATAAGAATTGAAAGAAAGGATCAAATAAAGGAGCAATTATTATAATTGACTCTTAATGTTAGAAAGAAAACGGAATAAACAACCATAAACTGTAATTGAACCTAAACCTAATAAAAACCAAATAGAAAAAGGCGGAAAAATATCTGACCTGATAAGATCAGAAACCAAATCCATACTCTGCCGACGCCTAATTTCACAGTTAAAAAAAAGATGATTAAGATCGCCTAATTCCCCGTAGTCACAATCGGGAGACTCCAAAATATTGATTCTATGAAGGTGATAAGGAACAAGACAATGACAAAAACAAAGTCTGCAAATAGTAGCAACAAACGGCCTGGACAAAAAAGAAGCACTAACAAACCAGGGCCTAAGTGGCACATCTTCCTGAACTAATCTATAAAATCTACCACAGGTTACAGAAGAAGAATGCCAAAACTCACGCCACGAACCTCTCAATTCCTCCCTCAGGGAAGGAACTATATCTTTAAAGGAAACTTCAGACCAAACCACCGGCCCAAACCTACCAACTTTAGCTAAAGCGTCCGCTCTTTTCATTATAAGAGATACCAGAATGACCAGGAATCCAACATAAAACAATATTAATACCACAGGAGTGAGCATCATCCAAAAGCTCCCTAATCACAAAAATCAAACGACAATTTGAGTTAAGACTACCCCTCTCTAATACCATAAGGGCACTTTTGCAATCCGAAAATACAATATTATTCCCATTTTTGGAGACCTAATATACAAAATAGCAATATAAATAGCAACAAGCTCAGCCGTAAATGCAGAAGCCCACTCATTGACCCGGAAATAGTAAAATTCACCGCAGGAGAAAAAACCCCACTGACGCAGAGGGAGGATTAGAGAACTCTTAAAATTAAAAACCACGTTATGAGTAGACCAAATAAGTGAAAAATTACAGCAAAGAAAGGTTCTGGGGCTTGCACATTTCATCTCTGACCCTCTTCGCGAGTTAGTCAGTCCTTGCGTTGCCCTCTATCCCCTGATGGCCCGGTATCCAAGTCAACCAAACCTTGTTCCGGTTCGACAGTTTCACCAGTTCGTCGAGGCATTCCGTCACCGCCTGGACGACACCTTCCGGCTTCAATGCCGCTTGGCTATCAGACATGATGTGAATTCGTCTTTTGGTCACCGCTTTCACATTCATTGTGTGTGCGCATTGGAGAATAGCATATACTTCCGCCTGAAACACAGAAGCATACTCCCCCAGTGCGTAACTGTGGCCCTCATTCTGAGAGCATATCCCTGCACCGGTACCATTAGCCGTCTTAGATCCGTCCGTGTACCAGACTAAGTATTGCTCTTTGATTCTCAGTGCATACCTGGCAGCCTCCTCCCGTCCGTCCGCTATAGACACCGTGAAGGGATTCCCATACCTATTCCTTACCGCCATGTGGTCGGTCCGTATTTCCAACACCCCTTTCCCACATGCTCAGTTATCGACATATGATTTGTATTGACCCTTTTCGGAGTCGCTGTGTGTTGCAGCCTGTATGCCCCCATCCCTGCTTCCCCTGTATGACCAGGTGCAACGGTGGCAAGTCCAGGAGTGCCTCCATGGCTGCAGTCGGTGTCGACCGCATTGCTCCCGTTATTCCAACTCAGCATGTCTGGTCTTAGCCCCCATTTCTTTCCATATGTGCGTCTTACCAGCGTTAACGCTGTCACCGCTTTTTTGGTAATTCTGTCCAAATGTTGGTTCCAGGTAAGTTTGGAGTCTAATGTTACTCCAAGGTACTTTACCTCCCCCACCATCTCTATGGTAACCCCTTCAACGTAGGCGGATTTAGGCCATCCTGCTTTCGTCGGCGGGTTAAGGCCACGATGTTGGTCTTATCAGCACTGATACTCAGTCCCGCCAACTCCGTCCATCTACTAACCATGTTCAGAGCCCCTTGCAGTCGATCTCTGACCGTGTTGTTGTGCCTGCCTCGCGCTATAATGACCAGGTCAGTCGCGTGATCGTTAAGCACCTCTAGTAGCCCGTCTACGACTAGGCACCACAGGAGAGGGGACAGCACCCCACCCTGCGGACACCCTCTAGCCACCCGAGCCGCCAGTCTCGCCTGCGACTGAGGCTTCCACCACTCTCTCTCTAAGCATAGAGTCTATCCAGGCGACACAAGTGCCGTCCACATCTCTGCCTATGAGAGCTCTGGTAATTGAATCAAAACCCGTGTTACTGAATGCCTCCTCGATATCGATGAAGGCCCCCAGCATCACTTCCTTGTTTTGTAGTGTGTCCTCCACTGAACTGACTAGTTCGTGAAGTGATTTCCATGTTACTAGAGACAGAAAACTACACCCAAGGAGAAATTGAAGAAGTTTGTGGACAAACAGTCCAACGTACGTAATGTATATACAGGAGATCCAGTTGTAGTAGAAAGACCAAAATGTCTATCCGAGAAGATCTAGTCATATCATCAAAGTTGTCACAGCAAACCGTAGGCTATCAACGAAAGAAATAAAACATTCTTTGTGCATTTCAATTCAGAAGGAATGGATATACATATACATATATGTAAGTAGAACGCATATATTAACTTCTAAAATTCTTCTTCTTCTTCTTCAATCAGAATAGTTGGCGTACAAGTCGACAGGCTTTTTAGTTTCACCATAAGTAAAAATAAAACCAAACAAAACTGAAATAGCGCTTGGCGGGAAATTGAAAGAAAACAAAAACTCTTCTCGAGGGGGCCCCAGCGACTCATTACACGCCCGAAAAGGAGCCTAGGAACAAGAGAACCATCACCACAAAGGATAAGAATTGAAAGAAAGGATCAAATAAAGGAGCAATAAATTATTATAATTGACTCTTAATGTTAGAAAGAAAACGGAATAAACAACCATAAACTGTAATTGAACCTAAACCTAATAAAAACCAAATAGAAAAAGGCGGAAAAATATCTGACCTGATAAGATCAGAAACCAAATCCATACTCTGCCGACGCCTAATTTCACAGTTAAAAAAAGATGATTAAGATCGCCTAATTCCCCGTAGTCACAATCGGGAGACTCCAAAATATTGATTCTATGAAGGTGATAAGGAACAAGACAATGACAAAAACAAAGTCTGCAAATAGTAGCAACAAACGGCCTGGACAAAAAGAAGCACTAACAAACCAGGGCCTAAGTGGCACATCTTCCTGAACTAATCTATAAAATCTACCACAGGTTACAGAAGAAGAATGCCAAAACTCACGCCACGAACCTCTCAATTCCTCCCTCAGGGAAGGAACTATATCTTTAAAGGAAACTTCAGACCAAACCACCGGCCCAAACCTACCAACTTTAGCTAAAGCGTCCGCTCTTTTCATTATAAGAGATACCAGAATGACCAGGAATCCAACATAAAACAATATTAATACCACAGGAGTGAGCATCATCCAAAAGCTCCCTAATCACAAAAATCAAACGACAATTTGAGTTAAGACTACCCCTCTCTAATACCATAAGGGCACTTTTGCAATCCGAAAATACAATATTATTCCCATTTTTGGAGACCTAATATACAAAATAGCAATATAAATAGCAACAAGCTCAGCCGTAAATGCAGAAGCCCACTCATTGACCCGGAAATAGTAAAATTCACCGCAGGAGAAAAAACCCCCACTGACGCAGAGGGAGGATTAGAGAACTCTTAAAATTAAAAACCACGTTATGAGTAGACCAAATAAGTGAAAAATTACAGAATTAACGATTGAATGAAGGTACAGTTCAATTCTTGAAATGTTTTCCTTCACGTCACAATCAACCCTTACAAGTAACAACTGATTCTTGCTTATAATTTTATGCAAATACACATTGTATGATAGAGAAGTACATTGAAACGTATGTCTTGTAGGTTTACGTGTAGTATATAATTAGCATTTTGCATGCAGAAAAGTAATAAACGACTAGCGCAATGAATATGGTAATCACATCTGTCAAAACTTCTCTGTTTTATCACAATATTAGCAAAATTAAACTTGCATAGATTTTGCTCTACAATGGTATATAATAAGGAAGTTTCGTTGGAGATGGCAAATTGTAATTTTCTTTCAATTAATTTGCTTCGCATTTCACTTTTTATTTAAATTTATCCAATCTGTCATTTTGTGTTTTAATCTGTATTTTGGTATTAGTTTTCAGATGCTAATTCGACTTAAGCGAGTTCATTTAATTCATACTGTAATGGTATAATAATGTACCGGTAAACATTCAAGATTTAAACTGTAACATTTGGGATTTAAACAGCTCGATAGCCGCAGAGGTAAGAGAAATTGGCCGAAGATGGGGTAATACTTTTGGTCGGAGATTCAAATCTTACCGGTGACGTTTGAAGCAACGTGTTGTTAGATTGGCACTCTACTTGAGCTACTATTCGCTGTTGGGACATAATTAACAACGCAACATTATTTAAGGCGTGGTATTGTTGAAACAAAGTCACACAAACGTATTATACAAACCATTTACGTAGCAGGAGCTGCAGTGAATAATCTTGATAAACTGCATAGATTGGAAAGCCAATGCAGCTGCATCCACCGAGAAAAAAATAAAGCTCAAAAAAGCCCTAACTAAAGAAAATCTAATGAATTTCGATTTTCTGTTTAATTTTTTCGATTGTACTCAGCGACTAAATACGAATAGAGGCATATTCTGAATGAGTTTAATTTATCAGGACAGGTCCTTCAATACGGTTTCAAAACTGTGCTAGAAGAAAAGGGTGGAATTATAAAATATCACTTAACTTATGTATATATACAGGGTGCACCACTAAGAGAGCGGCTCCAACAATGCATTGAGTGTGATGGACGACCATTTCGAGCATTTAAGGAGGCATTAAGTTTTGTTTCAAAATCAGTCCTTTTGTCTTATTATGCCCCTACACATTTTTTTAATTTTTTGATCTAAGAATAGTTTTATTATTTAAAAATTATAAATTATGCAATTGAATCTTGAAAAAACACAAATAAGTAATAAATACCGGTGTAATAGCGTCTTTTTAACATTATATGATAACTAAATCTTCTTTTTGCGATATTTTAGGCTACGAATAAGATATCGAAATATAGTTTTCACTAGCCTATTTAGGTACCACTTCGCTACATTTTTATGAAAAAAATGTCATATTACTGCATTTAATTTTTTAGAGAATTTTGCAATTTTCTGTTATTATATCAAAAAGCATCATTAAGAAATAGACATATCGCAGGTAAGATAGGTTTGATGGAGCAATAAATAGATACTTTTTTCAACGAGACCAAGTTTGTTAAGCCCGATGAACACATACAAGAAAAACTTTAAAAGTTATGTTAAAAGTTTTCTTTACAAGTCCGTATACACAAACAAGTTTTTAATGTAAAGTATTCGGTTTTATTTCTTTTCAGTTTGTATATATGCGTTCTGACGAATTGCGCATGCGCGACTTGTAGCTTTTTCATACTTGTCAAGAAAAATACTGCATGTACCAACTTTACTTGTACAGTTTCGACTTTCAAAGTTGGACTTATAAATTGCAGCGTGCTTTTTTTAACTCATATGAATCGACGAGAGAGAACTACCTTTTAAAGATTTTCTTGTATGTCTCCATCGGGCTTTAAAATCAGTTCAGTCGTTTAAGAGTTACAGCTGTTTATTTAAACAAACATTTAATTACCCCCCAACCACTTATTTTAATAGATACGTCAAAAAGTGTTAAACAAAAATTACTCGAGTAAAGCTTAGCTTTAAAAAGCATATATTTTTTGGTAACATTTACTGGGTGGATTTCAGTGAAAAATTACTTTAAAGGTTTAAGATGCCGGTTACGCCCCCTGGCGACCATCTTGAAAATCTGAAAATATTTTCCACGGTCTTCTTTTGACCACTTTAGTGTTAAAAATTTTTACCGCAAGTCTCTACGACGAATAGTTTCAGAGATACAGCACTTTGCATTCTTATCTGACCACCCTGTACATATATCTTAATGTTATACAATTTTTAATAAATCTTTGGATATAACTTGTTTGTTATTTTGGCACCCCTAAAAACCTAAAAAACGTGACCTTTACCAGTCTTCATTTGTTACTCATAGAATAAAGAAGCTTTCGCGTATAATCTACTAGTAAACTTGACATTCTGTTCCCTCTGAAATGTCTGAAGTGAAGTGAACTTGAGTGCATCGAAAAACGAGTGAAAATTCAGCGTCTACGTGAACAGGGAAAATCTGAAGTTGGTGTCTATACAATCTGCTATTAGACAGTTTACGGTGACTAGTTTCCACAAAAATAAAATAAAGATAGATAAAAAACGCCTTACTACAGGACGCAGCGCTGGTTGCTGCCCTACCGGAAGATGAGCGGTTAGTGCTCGAACGGTAAGAACAAGCTTCACAGATGCGGTCCTGAAAAGATGTAATGCTAGAAAAAAGCGTGGCTTTTAGTAAACAAACAATGTCGCTTGGAATGGGTTCTTCGATGGCAACATTTCGCGAAAGAGAATTGGTCAAATGTTTTGTGATCCGATAAACTCAACTTCAGTGTAACCCGAATTACTTTTTTTTTATAATAACAACCATTGCATCCTGCCCTAGTTCGCTTTCCCAAAAATGATGAAAAGGTTTTTAAAACCTTCTTTTTTCCTTTCTTACAAGGATTCGGAACACCTAGTGTGACTTTCGCGAGACGACTTGTTGGAGAATCGTCCTGATTGCTTGGTGTCCACTGTTGCAGCATTATGACGTGTGGAACTGCATAGCTGCCGCTGCGGCACATAAATATGCCAGAACTGCACTGCTTATCATAAATCAGCGACTACGACGCGCTGGTTTTAAGACAATGGCATCGTCTTATTAAACTGGTCAATGCAGTCCCTAGATCTCAAAGCGCAGAATCACTGAGCAGAGCAGGCAATACAAGACAGCGTTGTAAACACTTTTATTCATGAGTGGAACGCCATAAATATATTTGAATATTCAAAGTTTGTATGCAGGATACCCCAGAAGATTGCTATTATCACAAAATCAAAAGGTAGACCAACAAAATACGAATCTATTTTTTTTTAATTTAATGTAATTTAAAAAGAAAGAACCTTTATTTTTCACTTTGAAAACGAAAATTCAGTAAATTATAGAAACCTAATACTTTTGACCAAAGCTGTATCTTAGCCTAGTACTGTATATCGCACAAGATATTTAAACAAATATTCAACCTATGATTAACAATTTAACAATACCATAAAAATGTATTACAAAATAATCACGTATTATTACAGAATGTATGAAATACTTATTATAAATAATTTGTAAAAAAATGTAAGTAATATTACGCAGGCTGTAAATTATTTCAAAAACAGTAATGGTGGCTAATTTAATGGTCAGTCAGCGTTTATTTATTAAAACTATTTAAAGATATGTAGGTATGTACATATATTTGAAAAAAACCAAGACATAATATACCAATGGAAACTGAATTTTTTAATTATATGATACATATCCAGTAAACACATTGATATATTTTAACGAAATTTTCAAGTTTTATTTAATTCGAATAGGAATACTTGCTGATTGTGTAAGGCGTAATTTTCCTATAATTGTTCTCTGGTGGCGCAGATAGATAACATTATGAGAAATGACGATGTTTAAGGTCTATACGTCCAAAGCGCAGCACTCATCGTAAAGATCGTGTTCTAACGCAAAATATGATTGTACGAGAGACCATCTGCCATAGAGTTTGACCTCTTTCAGTACTAATTCAAAGAAGATTAAAGGCCAGTTCTTCAGTTATGACTTAAGCATGAGCATTAAATTAAACTTAATTTTATATAAATTCTACATATTTTTTTAAGTTATAGATTAGCAACAAAGCCAAGATTATCATAAGCCTATATTGTAAGTGACTTAAGCAACATGCATAGCTTGTTTGCATACAGTTTCATAAAATGTCAACTTGTCATTTCCCATCATTGCTTCTCCATATTCCTTTGTTCGGTGTGTTTAGATAAATTGCAATCCGAAGTAATAATTAATATGCATATAAAATCAAAATTTAAAAACATTGACTATTTACCATTAATTGTACGTGGTTCAAATTTCACGAGCGTCTCGTTAGTGAACATAATAAAAGATGCCCAAATCAGTTATTTTCTGATAATGGCTTCATTCTGCAGAAGTCTATAGTTGGGAGCTGCTACATAGCACTGTTGGTCGAAATTACTTTTTTACCAATCATAGCAGAGTGCTTTGTAGCTGCGCTCAACTTCTACTGAATGTGCAAAATGACAATTCAACAAATGCATTGCCAGACATTTCATATTGACTGACAGCAACAATAGCAGCACATACAAATATTGATGATGATAGAATACAGTGATAAACAAAGAACCCATGCTATTAAAAAATAAATGACACATCTCAGAAAGATATAGCAATCAATACAAACATGACGTTATAGGAAATAATTACTCAAAATATTTAATTGGAAACTTTTTTAATAAATTCTACTTTTCTTTTGTCTTTGACCGTACACACATAAAGTATTAAATATGGACGACGAAAGTGTGCTGTTTGGATCATATTCGCAAAATGGTATTCACGCCCATGCTCGTGAAATGCTATAAATATTCATTTAACGAACTAAAAAAAAACTGCAAGATCAAGAGTCTTTTTCCTCCTTAAAAAAACTAGTTTTTCCAAAATCTTGAAAAAAGAAAATTAACGTCAAAAAACCAATATCTCCGTTTTTTCGAAAATAATTATCATTACCTTTGAGTTTAAATCATATGCATACCTACTTCAAATTATATTTAATAACAAATTACCGCCAGTATAATTCTACCAAGATAAAAACAAACATTAAAATATAAACAAAGATTACGTACACATATGCTCCGATGTAAATATCATATATTGCCGGAACAGCATGGTGCAAGAATTAAATGTCAACACCTATCCACGAAGCGAAAGATGGAAACACACGGATCGACTAAGCGAAAAGATCAAATAGTCTTCATCGCCATCTGGACAGAAATTACTAACGACTAAATATCATCGCTGTCGATGAACTAGAAGACAGTAATGCACTACCAAACACTAATTCTATGTACACATAATTCCGTACGATTACAGTGCAAGAAATGTCGACTTGGCTGAGCATCCAAGCTACTCTCTCTAAAAATATATTTGCGGAAAGTTTGTCCGGGAATAAAGGAGATGGCATATGTGTTGGTATATTTAGATAGAACGCCGAAGTGCATTTCCCTTTTACTTTAAAACTTGTTATAATACACTTCAAAATGGGTTAAAAGCGAAGCGATTTACTGCTTTCATAAATAGTATCCGTTGTAAGAAAATGGGAAGCTTTATGTGCCTGCTGTGATAATACAAAGACAGGGGTATACTGATTAATGCGGAAACAATCGACTAATTCAAGTATTGTAACATGTGGTGTTCCTTCTTTTTAAATTGTTCCAGATTATTGTAGGTTTTTTCTACATTGTTCCAAAGTATTGCAAATTAATGAATATTCAATACTTCAGCATTTTATCGTATAAAAATATATATTTTGTTTATAAACATCTTTCAAGCTCTTTGATTTATTCATATTTTTCCTATCATGTACAACCATCAAGTGAATAAACAAATAAGCACACAAAGCAATGATACTTTGAAGATTATATTTGTAATCAATATTTGTTCTTTATATTTCTTCCATAATGTGATTTTATTGTTTTAGAATTATTACTGGAATCTAGTTTAATCTTTGCTTTACGCAAGTTGTTCTGATATTATTCTGATAAATATTCTTAAAAACACACACCAAAAATCCTTACGCGACACCTTGGCAAGATCCCCAAGTTTGCTATTAAAAAAAAAAAGTTGTAACCTTTGTACTTCGCGAACTATACAACTTACAAGTCTAAAATTTTGGAATAATGTTTAGAATAACCTAAATAGCTTTTAAAATTTTAAATTTCAAATAAGGGCGTCTGACGAAATCTGACTTTTCTCAATTTGTTCGTGAATCATACATACATCAGGCTGAAATTTACGAATATTATGCAGAACCTAAAACAACTTTCAAAATTTTGAAAAAAGAAACGCGACCGTTTCGTTTTTTCAACAATTTCATTTTACAAAACTCTCAAACAACATTAACAAGTTTCTAGCAGAGGCAAAAGTTTTAAAAATTTAGATGTGAACAAATTGCTAGCGAAATATACATATTTACAGACTGTTCAAACTAAAATAGAAACTTATCAGACAAGAAATTTGCGTGAAATTTTTTGAAAATTATCATGAACGATAAAATCTTGATATTATCACCGGGATTCTTCAACGAACGCTGTCTGCATAAAAGATCTAATGTAAAAGAGCGGAGAAATTGAGGATAAGGGCTTTCTAAGACAACCCTAATATTTCTACTAGCTAAAACTAATATATTCATTTCATAGTTCTGATCTATCTCCCAACAATTTCTATTTTTCTGTCAGTTGGAAAAAGAGTCAATGTATTTTATCTTTAATTTTTGGTAACCAAAAAACTGACTTAGCATCGGACAGCATAAACAATAATAACTTCATACTGTCAGTAATGTAACAATAAAATTTATATTTACAATGATATCTTATGTCGTTATATAATTATTATTATAATTGTTTGATTTTAGTTTTATACGAAACAAATACGCCGGAAATGCGTATCAACTTCCTTTCTTCAAATGGAATTACCAAATTTGTTATTGATTTGTATTTCCGAGACAAATCTAAGACTACTATGTCGAATAGATCTTAGCTTAAAAATAGCCTTTTTGAATTACATATTTCAATTTTTGCAAAATAAAAAAATTGATAAAAATTCATCGATGACCAGCTATTACAAGCAACCACGTTTCTAAAAAAAATTAATGTACGAGGGAGCGTTTTTATATTCGCGGAATGAGCGGGTTGTAGGGGGGTGATTAGGCGCATTGGAGGCGTGGCCTGTGCAGCGACTCATAATTAGTATAAACACGAAGTTTCATTGTTATTAGACAGTTAGTCTTTGAGCTATCGTCAACCAAGTAACATAATCAGGAGTGAAAGGTGAAATATGGAAAAAATCGAATATCGTGCCGTTATAAAGTTCCTTACCAGGCAAGGAAAATCAGTCGCGACCATAATGAATGAGATGTCATTGGTTTACGGCGACTCTTGTCCAGGAAAAACCATGGTGTACAAGTGGCATAGTTTATTTAAACAAGGAAGGGAATCCCTTGAAGACGACCCGAGCTGGGAAACTCATGGGAACGGTATTTTGGGACTCGGAAGGAATATTGTTGATTGATTATAAAGATAAAGGTGTTTCTATAACCGGAGAATATTACGCTTCAATATTAGAGCGACTAAAAGAAGCCATTAAAGAGAAAAGACGGGGAAAATTGACGAAAGGTGTGCTGCTTTTGTACGACAACGCGCCCGTCCACAAGAGCCGCGTTGCGTTAGCTGCCCTGCATAAGGTGGGCTTCGAAATCGTGAATCACCCACCCTACAGCCCAGACCTGGCCCCGAGTGATTATTACCTGTTTCCGAAAATGAAGAAAGAGCTGCGGGCTAAAACATTTACTGCCGATGATGAAGTCAAGGAGGCAGTTTCGGCGTATTTTGCAGATAAAGAGAAATCACATTTTTATGAGGGTATAAATAAATTAATTGAAAGATGTGAAAAATGTATCCGTCTTGCAGGTGAATATATTGAAAAAGAAAAATAATTTGGTTTTTTATTTCCACCCCTTATCCTCCATTCCGCGAATATAAAAACGCTCCCTTGTATGTACAGATTAAAAATTTGTTTGCCGTCTTTCTCTGCTCTGTAATTTTTTTTCCCATCTCCCAGGAATGGTTAGCTGCACTATAACTGCAATAATGTTTTCATTTGTTTATGCAAACTTTTATACATCAGGTGATGTTACAAAATAAAATTTATTACATTCTTTTCTTTGTTACATTATTCTATGGCATTTAGCCGTAGTGAAGTACATACATACTACCAATTGTTTTATACTCGTATAATACTAAATTTAATACAACAGAGTAAATAATTAAAATTTTAAATCTGTACATGAATCATTTTTTTTAATGTAGTTATTTATAATCTCCCATAATTCTCAATTTTTTTGGAAAAATTTAAAAAGTTTTAGAGGCAAGGTTTATTAGACAAAGTATTCTTAAATTTATCTCAGCACTAAAGTCAATTTTTTTTTTGTTGACTCTGATTCCATCATCATTACTTGCAAAATTTCAAAATGCAATGTTTACTGTTCCCTATATTCTTGATAATAGTATATGATGATTGTGAATAGTTTCACAAATTCTTAATGCACGAGAGCAATTCATTGGTCACAAAAGTATCCGGCCATTACGCATTTTAACGAATCGATCAAAATATTTCGAAATGATAAAAAAATAAAGAACAACCAATGATTATATTACATTTATTAATTTAATATTCCTTATGTCTAAAGGAGTTTTAAATTGAAAATAATAAAAAAGGTAGTAATAAAAAGTATAAAATGAATATACCTGTATGCATTTTTTACACGCACAAAAGTAGCCGGCCATTAAAGGATTACCTCAGTGAAATACACGGAGAATCACTTGACTGTAAGATTCTTCTTAAAGTTATTAATGTATTACCAGACTAACATAGCCAAAATTCGGGAAAAAAGTCTTGCAAGAGGCAGAGATGCGGGCATTCGTGCATAAGTTTGCTATTCACAATAATTTAACTAATAGGTCGCCCACTGGGCGTCGAACGTGTGGCGAGAAAAAAGGAAAGTTTTGCTTTGCAGATTATTAAGAAAAATCCGTTTTTGAGCAGACGAGAGGTGTGGGCAGACGTGCAAACAGGCACAGTGTGGAAGCTATTCGTCGCGTAATATGATACAGTGGATATAGTGGACGTATAGTTCGGAAAAACCCCTGGGTGAATAAAATGAAAAAAAAGATTACAATTTGTTACAACTTACGTAAATCAGTCTGACGCATATTGGAATAAAGTTATTTGGGCCGACGAGGCAAAATTTGAATTATTTAATACTTCTAGTAGGAAATCCGTGTGGCGAGCATAAACTATAACGTTTAGTCACGAAAATCTACAACCAATTGTGAAATACGGAGGCTGTAGTTGAAAAAGTAGAGTTTATTGCTGGTAAAATGGATTCCATTTATTATAGTAATATAGTGAAAAGGAATTTAAAATCCAATGCAGAAAAATTAGGCTAGAAGTTGATTTTATTTTTCAACAGGACAATGATCCTATACACCGCGCTCAAAAAACTAAGGAATGCCTCCTAAATGATGTAAGAAATCAATTAAAAACTTTAATGCAATGGGACATTTATGAGCAATATTAAAAACTAGTCTTAGCAAAAAAACAGTTTTCTATAATAAAAAAATGCTAAAACAACAGTTGTTGGAAAAGTGGGAAGCGATAAGTCCGAATATAACCACAAAATTAGTAAAATCAATGCCGAACAGGTTAAGGAGCCATTATAAAGTCTGTTAGTTATCCAATTAAATATAAATTACCTATAGGTATAAAAAAATATGTTTACTATTTTGTGTTTATGTTTCTATTTAGATGACTGAATATTTTTGTGTGCTTGCCATAATGTATATTTTTATGTTATGTATTTTATTTTTGTTCCATTTGTTATTTTCGCATTCAATCTTAAACTTAAATAATATAAATAAATGAATAAAATAATTCGCGTTTGTTGGTTCTTACTGTTGAAGAAATCCGAGATATTGTGTTTGTGTCAAAATATTGCAAGTCGGCCGGATACTTTTGTGAGCAACTGTGTAACAATACTATTACAAATATCAGCATAATTTAATTTCACTTCTAATAAATTTGAAACAGATAGAAAAATTACAAGGTGAGGCTAATTCAACTGCCAAGGACTGTGCATACACAAACTAATTATTTATCACTGCAATTTATATTCAAATCTAATAAAGATTGTCAATTGTGATTAAAATTACAGCATGATAAGCTACATGTGTGAAATATATAATAAGTGAAACAGAATTAATTGATAATCATTTTAAAACGAAAGAAATTTGTAATTATCTAACAAATACATACGACGTATGTAGAACACATTGTTCAAATCTAAATCAATATCATACTACGTAAAGACATCTGCAAACAGCAACATGTTGTTTGACGCGGCAGGAGAAAGTTAAAGTTAACATTCATCAGTTATTCTGGACATTCGATCCATAAATGTAATCACAGTTTAAATATAGATTGTTTATATCGTATCGATGGTTTCTAGACTGGATTTTGTTTTATAAATAAGACATATCAATCTCCTTTAACGTACAGTCTGTTCATAATTGAACCGGTCATTTCAAATCCTATTCCTTTTGTAGGTAACGTGCGATCGAGAAAAACCATAATTACTGTAGACTTTCGTTGAAGCTATAGCCAGATAGCCAACCATGATTTTCAATGTTTGACTACCTGTCATAGTTTGCGAAGTGTGCGATGAACTTTGAAAACGCTGTTACATTTAATTTCAAAGTCGGATAAAAAATAACGATTTGATCTTTAATTTTTTGTGGTCTAGATATATGAGACAAGCAGCCCTAGCATTTTTAGCGTTTGACCATCTCTCAAAGTTTGCAAAATGTGCGATGAACTTTGAAAACGTTGTTATACATAACTTTACGATTGAATAAAACTTAACCGGTGGGCGGTCAAGCGATGATTTTTGGTATGATCGAGAGGCCTGAAACAACAGGTTGTGTTTTTTTTGGGCGTTTGACCTCATTCTAAAGTCTATGAAGTTTCTTGTTAGATGTTATTCCCATTCGTAAAGAAATTAATTTGTTTTTTACATTTTTTGGAACTAGTATTAAATTTAAAAAAAAAGTTAATTGGTGGCTAATCTATGATCAATCCTACACTGCAATAAAAATTTTGTCTTTGAAGCAAAAAAAAATGTAAAACAAGTGATCAAAGAAAGGCCAATCGTGTCCGATGACAACAAAATTTATACATTTAAATTTTTGGTAAATGGTCAATCTTGGTCGTCATTTTCGTGGACTGTTAACCGCTTTGTGATGCCAACATCCTTATACTTCCAAAAGGTTACTAGTCTCTCAGCTTAAAAATATGTATTTTCTTTTACAGGCATAATTGTTTAAAACGTTGACTGCCGGGCTGGTCCCCTGAGCCCAGCAGCTAAAACTTTTTATACGCAGCGCTAGTCCCATGTTTTTGCAGTTTACATGCCGTAGGTTCGTTATTGTACAGCGATTCTCATGGCACCGGACCAGCACGGTTTCAGATTTTTGTAATTGGTCTGATTTTTGGTAGTGTGGTCCCGTTACCAGGGTAACGGAGAAGAAAGGTGGAGGTTGTTTTATACATTTTATTTGCTACTACTGGCATACATTTATTTACTGAACTTGTTTCACGATGTGATTTTTATGGATTTCATTAAAACACTCTAGGCACATAAACGGATGTCCATCGCAATCCACACAATAAGTGTTCACCTTCTTGGTGCGGTTTGTTGCGAACGTTCTTCCGTGTAACTCATAATGTTTTTTGTAACAAGATTTGCACACTCGTCTAACCTTATGTACATTATCTCCATCGTTTTTCTTCATTTGATGCACTGCGTTTTTTTTCTTTTACTTTGTACTACACCATTACTGGTTTGTTCTCTAGAATCTTCAAGTCAAATGTTTTACTACTTCTTTTTTGAAATCGGTTATTTTGCTATTACGATCGCCTATTTGCTTATAAAGTATGAAAGCATTGACCATTGAAGTGGTGAGCAACAACTCAAATGCCACTTTTCGGTACCATTTTACAAAATTACGTAGTCGATTTGCGTAGGAGCTCATCAGATAAATCAACGGATCCTTTTCCCCTGTTGTACTCTATAACTACCTTGGGTTTTCGTTTGTCATTTGGATTGCATCTTACATTAACCATTTCTCTGTCATGTTTTATGGAGAGTATAAGGAGATTTTTCTGATCTTTCCAGTTTATGATTGCAATTCTATCTTCATTTACTTTTCCACATATTCCCCTTTTTCATTCGTTTATCAGTTACTTCCTTTGGTAGACCACGACGATTTTTTCGAATTGTTCCAATCAGATGTGTGTCTGCATCAAGCATTTTTTTGGCAAGTGAAACACTTGTGTACCAATTATCCGTTATCAACGTTCTTCCTTCTCCTAGTACATTTTTTGTAAGAAAAGTTAGTTAGGGAGTTACTTTCACGGCATTAGTGATGTCCTTTCCCCCTTATTTTGAAAATAATATCGCTAGTCCAGTAGTCGGCGATTGACGGCATTTTAACCATCCCCATCCAAGTTATAAGAACCAAAAATCGTTTGATTTCTGCTTTTGTTGTAGGGTACCAGTCGTGAAGACGTGAACCTTGCGACGCCGACGTATCGTTTTCTAAAATCTTCCATATATATTTGCCTGATCCACGATATGTTCAAGAATATTGTTGTCGCATTAAAAAATTCAGCTGGACTTTTCCCGACAAATAAACCTGCGACTTCCGGTTTTACTCCTCCTCAAATTGTAAAATCCTTTATTCTTGTATAATTTCCTTTTATTGGACCCCAACTGGCTTGCTGTTCTACATTTCTTTCAGTGTTTCAATGTTATTTTCTTGATCAAAATTTTTTTCTTAGAAAACAAAAGGGCAAGAGCAATTTGTTTTTAAGAGAAATACTTGTTTCAATATAAAGAATCAAAATATGTTCTTGGCCCCATAACGGAAATTGCAAAATTGTTCACGGCAGTCAACGTGTTAATACTGTTACACTTTTATAGCAGAACAATATCGCGAAAACTATGTACAGGGCGATTCAAAACACAAACACATTATGTTTCCTTTTTATTTAATGTATCTCTCTATATTAACAAATGGGAAGAACACTTTATGAACTTTAATTTTTATTACGCACTTCCTATAATTAATTTAATTACTGAGATATTCAAAGTTTTTTTAATGAAAGGTAACCTGGTGTGTGGTGTAATATAAGTTAGATGAGCTTTGAAGCGCCAATTTTTCGCCCTGTACATATAAAAAATAACTAACAATTTTCGAGAGGACAATTTCACAAAGGGTAAAACAGTATCTGCTTTATAATGAAGCAAAATAATTGCTTGATCCGTGAATCCATGAATATGAGTCAAAGTCAAATCTTCTAATTTTTAAACATTTATTTCTTTCAATACAAGTATTTAGAACTACGAAATAATCTGTAATTAACACGACAACATAATATCTACGAGCTAGCTTCATAAACATCAACTTTAACATGTTCATATTTAGGTAGAAATTAGGTTTAGCTTTGTAAATATTAAATTAAACTACCTGTATATATGTATGTGTATTACAAAGGTGACGTGTTCAAACGCTTCTCTCTTCCTAAAGAAGAAGTGCTACTTATTAATATTCACCGAGATAGTATCAGTAATGTACAGAAGCGACCAAGTACTGCAAAATATTCTCATCAAATGCTATTTGAATTCTCTCGATATTTTTTGTATCGTTTGTAATTGTGAAAGTGACACTCCTTTACAAGTTGCTCCTGTAAAATTCCAGTTTCCACAACCTCGCTGTTGCTAATTTAATTGAACCGACCACTTTCATTACACAACTTATTGTAAATATGTGAATTTGAGCTAGTACTAAAATCCGAAAATATAAACAGTTTTCCCAATAACACTCATGCATTATTAATTACATACCTACTTGTTCCCGTGTATCTATGAATTTTAAAATTGTTTACTTCTTACTTTGCGTTTATATACTAATCAAAAGTGTAATATTATTGTGAGATATAAATCTGAAACTTAACATAAAACTTTGCTAGATACGTTGAACAACATAACAATATGCTGTAATAACTTTGTACGATATTTTACATTCAGAGTACTCAGAAAGGAATCCAGCAAAGAAAATTTAATTTATCGATTTAACAACTTCACGTTAACTACTGGGGTGTGTTATTATTCTGGGCCAGATTATAACTTCTATGATAGTTTTAAGTACAAGTACACCCATAAGCAAAAGAAGAAAATTTATTTAATGAAAATTATATAAAATAGCAACAACTTAAATTTCACTTTACTGGAGACAATATAAACTGCATTGACATATACAATAAACAACTACATATTTACATAATTTTCCTTCTTTTTTAGAAATTCGATATATCACACATCAAATCTGTATTTTTATAACTTCAAAAGCTGCTACAAGAATTATATATAGCAGTTCCGAGGAATTTTGAATATTATTTGCTGTTATTGCCTGTGATATAGTCCTTCCAAAACTGCAGATGTTTCCCGTCGCTTCTAAAGCTATAAAAAACCTACAATGTATTTTAAATTCTTGAAATAACACGGACATCTCCCATATTAAAAGTATTTTAGTTTAAAACAGATTGAAATGGTTAATTTATGCTGGAAAGATACATAAATCCATCAAGAATCTCGAATAGACTAACAGCTACACTCGCTAAATTATAGCGGAAAAAGCAATCTTTACTCTTACCTACATATGTTTTATACAAAACTAATTTACTAACTACTAAAACCTGTATAATTCGTACGCGTAAACATAGCGTCTGGACCACAACAACACGAAGACACAATGTTGTAGTTTCCGACTGATAGTGCCCCAGACATGTTCGGTCAGAATGAGGTCTGGAGGACAAGCAGAGCAAATCATCCATATGTGGTGCTATTCCATTAAGGTCCGTACTACAAATAAAATAGATCTGTGCATCACCGAATATAGGAAAATGCGAGTGTATGCAACACAGCGTCTATATAACACCTGAATAAAAGGCATTTTCAATGGCTTTGAAATAGAGTAAATGTGAAATATGTAGGAAATAGAAACAATGTCTTTCATTTGGGTGTTCTCCCCTACCAATAACTTGAGGTCCGCTAAGTTGGCACCACAAAGTGGTCAAAATCGACAAAAATGCTAGAAAGGATTGACCATTTATTGACCACTATTGACCATCAGTGATTTCGATTGACCACCTTTTGTTTAGGCCACAGCCGCTGTAACCATATTTTGGAGTCTAATGGCGAAAATGCTAAAATTAACCAATATAGACACTTTGTTCATCGGATACGATTGACCATCGTTTGACCATGTTTGACCACCCTTCACAGTTTCAAATTTTTTTTTACCACAATCACTAAAATTTTGTTGCAGTATAGGATTGACCAACGTTTGACCACGCTTGACCACCAAATAATTTTTTTGAAAACTTAACAATATTCGAAAAAAATGAAAAAAAAACAAGTTCATATCTCCAATGAAATGACCTCAAACCCAGATAATGTCATAACCTCTTCCGCCGCGTTTTTCACAAATTTTGAGAGGTGGTATTAATTTCAGCGTTTGACCACCTCTCAAAATTTGTGATAATAATGCGAAAAACTTCGAAACTGTTATATGTGACTATAAGATCGGATAAAATTTAACCGGAAAGTGGTCTAACGATAATTTTTAAGGTGATCAATCGAATTCGATGATGGTCAATAGTGGTCAATAAATGGTCAATCCCTTCTAGCATTTTGTCGATTTGTGACTATTTTGTGGTGCCAACTTCGCAGACCTAATAACTTGGCCTCTTTCGAACTCGCTACGTAACGCCGTTGACCATAGCATGTACACATTCTGCCTGTGAAAATTTAGTAACATCTTTTGGTACTGACAACGCGTTGCCCCCACCGCGACAATAATAGCGATTACCTTTCGAGGCCTCTGTACAGATTAGCCGGGCAATTATCTAGGAATAGGTAGCGATCCAATGAGTACGAGTGAATAGAGCGTACATATGTGTTAATATTAAACAGACGAATGCGGCGATACCTTGAGCGCGTGACTAGCAACAACGCAAGTGATCGTTCTATCGGCGCACTCGTCTGTTTAAATCCACACATATGTACACTCTATTCACTCGTACTCATTGGATTGTTTCCTATTTCTAGATAATTGCCCGGCCAATCTGTATATCCGCACTATAGCAGCATACAAATATGAAACTGAAGTATTTCCTCTGTGTCTCCGCTCTTTTATAATGTAGGAGATGTACTCGTGACTTCTGTTCAACAGTGTATAATATTAGATTATTAGATACATATATAAATAGTACTATTTTCATAGGCAATTATTTTTAAAAGGTTCATAAATATTTTATTGAACTATTGTGTATAATTGTAGGTGTAATAAATGGTACACAAAGTAATTGCAAATGCAATGAATGCATTTAATCCAATGAAGCGAAAATAATAATACAATCTCTAGGTGTTTGTTGAGACAACGTATACAGATTATCAGCGGAAATCCTCGTCCTTGTCTTTGTTATGCCATTTAACAACAAAAAAACATATTTAAATAATACTTTAATTATGTAAAACTATCGGATATTTAGAATTATTTCCCATTCTGATACAACACGGCACCTTCTTAAAAACCATATCTAGGTATTTTAGTAGTCGCATTATGTACTCGCCTTCATCTGCTATTCACAAACTCGCAGCCCACAAAACACCTTCGATGATGATTTCGTAAACAATGTCCAAAGTCTGTTTGGAATTCACATTGTTTATATAATTTTATGTATGCTGTCGTTGTATACAGGGCACAATACAAGTATCAAACTAATGGCTGTACCTTTTTAGTTAATTTTAGTCGTTTGTTGTTTTGTTTGTTAGTGTGAATGCTTTACAGTTTTCGACCTACTCTTATCTTCGTTCGTTTTATTACATATGGTAACCAACTTTGGTTTTTAATGGTAATCCTATTTCTTTGTGAAATAAATATATTTTTGTCTATTTGGTCATCATATTTTGCGATTATGACGATGTCAAAAAAAAGGAATTTGAAAAGAACTATTGAAAACGTAACAACGAACCAAACGCAAAAATAAGTTAATCGCAGAAATAACTTTACTAGAGCAATGTTCGAATTACACCCAATTAATAGTAGGTATGATCTACAAAAACTTTTTATGCTGTTCTAATTATCATAGATGGATTCTCTATGAATGAATAATAGAAAATGTTACAGATAAAAAAAATCAATCGAATACCGTTGATGATGAGGGCCCGTGAGCCCTCGAAACACGTGTCCCGAGTTAATTAAAAAATGTAATGTTGGTGCGATTTTTATCTGTATCTCACGAGCTTACAGTCCTTGAAATTGCACGCATAGAAAATGTTAATGCGTATTTCCCAAAAAATCCAGAGATTCGTTGTAAATCGGCTGTATTAAAGACGATGTATGTATAAATCGTTAACAAAACATACAGTGGTGGACAAAAAAATTGGTGTGCACTAATTTTTAGTACATTAAGTTATGTATTAGTACATATTATTATGTAATACAGATGACATCTATTGGTATCTTCGATAAATACGTCTAATGCACGTTAGTATGTTATAAATAATCGAGCGAAATTCAACGAGCTATATCAGCGAAAAGACCATATGCGATATTCAGTTGCAGTGCAGCTGATCATAAAAATAGGTGTCTCATTTTGACAACGAAAAAGTCAGTAATCATCATTTATATTTTGCAACCGAGAATCAACGAGGTAATAACAATTTTAATCTTATTTATATAGAAATAAAAAATTACATAATTAATATTAACAGATAATGCAGAAAACTACATTGTATAGCGAATATGAAAGAAATTTAATAAGACAATTTTGAAGAGAAGGAAAGACGTACAAAGAAATTTCAAAACTCATAAACCATTCAGAGAATATGATTACGAATGCATTAAAACTGCAAAAAAAATACTGAAAACAGGGGCAGGCCTAGAAAAACTACTCGAGAAACGGATCGCTATATCGTTAGATTAGCGAAACGGGACTCATTTCTAACTTCAGTAAATATTTTAAACGAGATTAGAACGAACATCAGTTCACATACATTAAGACGAAGATTGCAGAGCTATAATTTAAATGGGAGATCTGCCAGAAAAGTAACTTGCTTCAGCAAAAAAAATCAAAGAACGAATCGACTTTTCGAAAAAGCATGTAGAATGGTGCAGAGAAATGGAGAAACATACTTTGGAGTGACGAATCCAAGTTTAATATGTTTGGGTCTGATGGCTGAAGTTACTTTCGTCGACCATCGAATAAAGAATTTGAATCTAGGTACACAAAGAAGACAGTGAAACATGGAGGATGCAGTATTATGGTGTGGGCATATTTTTCTTGGTACGGTGTAGGTCCAATACATCTAATTGAAGAAATTATGACCAAGGAAATTTATCGAGACATCTTAAACAACGTCATGCATCCGAATGCAGATGATAACATGCCCATAATTTGGAAATTCCAGCAAGACAATGACCCTCAACATACTTCCAAGTGTGTTAGGGAATGGTTTGAGAGAAACAATGTGAACGTTTTAAGTTGACCAGCACAGTCGCCCGACTTAAACCCTATAGAAATTCTCTGGAAGTACGTCAAGTACTCATTGTTTGGCAAAAAATTTAAAAACAAAACAGAATTATGGGAAGCTGTCAACAAATTCTGGTATTCGACTCCAGCAGAAAAATGTACGCATTTAGTAGACTCAATGTCTAGACGATGCGTAGCAGCCCTCAAGAATAAAGGTTGTGCTACAAAATATTAAATAATTCTTACATATAGTTTTGTGTAACAAAAAAAAATTCCCTTTTGTTTGTAAAAATATTCACACCTATTATTATGTCCAAGCCAAAATTGCTTGAATGTCCTTTCTTGAAACAACATAATAAATTGTTTAGCTTTCATGCAATGAATTGTTGTATTTGAATTATACCAAGCTATTAAGATGCATAAAACATAAATATTTAATGACTCAACCAACATATGAACAACATTCTGGATTATTCTGGATACACCTATTTTTTTGTCCACCACTGTAGATGGTTTTAAGAAAAAAAAAAGAAATATGTATCAAACTCCGCAGTTATTTTTAATAATGTTAACGGTTTTTTTGTTCAATACTAATTACCAATTCATAAGGTGTAAGTCAAAGTTATGTTCAACTGACTACGTTGTAATCATACGTTCACATTCATAAATTGTTAAGAAAGAAGTGAGATAAGAGTGTAAATAATTTTTACAAATTTTCAGAACTGTTAAATTTCGGGCACATTGAAAACTTCAGATTCAAATATTATTAAAATATTGATTTTACAAGAAAGGTCTATCTACATTACGATAAAATAGAAAATAACCTTAAATATCTCGAAAATTACGCTAAATAGGTGGAGATTGATGTAGGATGAGATGAAGAATCACAAAATAAAATCATATACTGAATGTTCGATTTATTAATATAACTAAATTGTATTATGTAGTAGCGAAAATAAATAAATAGCCTGTACAGTCGAGTATAATTTTATGTTGTGGATATATTATTAGTTAGATTTTACAAACAAATAATTATTTAACTAAAATAAAAATTTTAGATACTCTAACGATTTAACTAATGACAGAAATTTCTAAATATCACAATAGTTCAGTAAATTTAGAAGTAAATAAAATTCAACTAATATAAAAATTTACAGCTTTAAAAATATAAAAAATATAAATACATTACTTGCAATAACAGATGTTATACTTAAAGGCATAACTATTAAATATTCTAGTTTATTAAACCTGTAATATTTCAATCTAGAATTAAACTATGTTTAATTTATCTACAATAAAAAAACATGTCTGTCAATTAAAGACTGCGACTAGTATAAATATTTTACTATTTTACACAGAATAACCTTCATGCAATTTCTACACATGTTTCACTAAAACATTACGCAATCCTTGAGCATCTGCAATTTGTGAGAAAAAGCAAATCGTGACGAAGAACTGAATGACGTAAAATATGCATTCAAATTGGTTGTATCTGAAGAAGAGGAATAAAAATGGTATTTACTTATTTTTCTTAGCAAAAAAAAACATAAGTTGCTTTCTTTACAACAGTTATATAAAGTATAAGCAAATTAAATCACCTGAAAATATTCTGGATACTTGTCTCCTCAACCGCCAAGGTCATACGGTAAAATCATATCATCAACAATTAAGGATACCACATTTGTAACATTCTTTTAATTATTTTACTATTTTAAATAAACAACTTCTTTAAAACGCGTTAAAAAACAACACAAAGACAAAATGATGATAGTAATACAATTTAAAAAAATATATCTGCATGAGGATTTCATTCAAGTAAATATTATTGTTTTAATATTTACTATAAGTTTACCTAATTTTATTTCACCTACCTTGTAGTTGCTGCTTTGCATCCATGGAATTAGACCATCAATTACTTGTCCTATATCTTGACAAACAATATGATTAGATGGTTCCGCCAAGTACTCCAACAAATCAGCCCCAACTTGTTGACGAAACTTCGTATCGGGGTTCGGCAAATGTACCATAAAGCCATCCAAATCTCTTGGGCACGTATATGCCATTTTGGCTACACTAAAATGTACTAATCATGTAGGTATTCTCTTCCTTTTTTTTTTGGTAAACGCGAATTTTCCTAATAATCACTATCATAGATTGCACCCACTACATTTTTAAACTGAGTATGAAACTTCACGAACGGTATTTTAATAAGAACGCGAAATTGTAATACAAGTTGTCAAATAAGGATAACGTCCTTCACTAGCAATAAATAAAAAATGGTGTGTTTTATATATTTTTTGTCTTGTTCGGAAAGCCTATTGCAAGAAGGGGTTAATCTTAAGTATGTTATAAATAGAATAATAGAAATAAAACATAAAAACCGCCTTGCCACTTGAATTGTAAAAATAGGTTGTACGTGATTATGAAGAACGGTAAAAATATTACTAAAGTTTCATACAATTTACAGTGTCTTAACTAACATAGACAAACGCCGACAAACAATTTTGCACTATTTAACTGTGTTTTTAACCGATATTCTTTAAAAAGTAACACTAATCACTGAAGCTTTAATGGAGCCATATATATCACTTTTGACAACACCGTTAGCATAGCTCCCAACCGCATTGTACTGTCAAAATCTAAACAGCAAGTGCGATATGATTGTCGGTGCAATAGACCTCTGTTGGTGGAAAAATTACATAAATATAAAATGCAAATATGCTGTTAATTTTATTTATTATTAAAAAATGGAATATTTGAAAATATTTAAGATATAAATAAAAGATAGATATCACTTTGGTAACAAATATACTTGATTGTATGTGATATAAAACGATGTATGGTTATTTTATACTAATTAACATTATCAACAACAGATAGCACCACTAACAATGTACTTACTACAAAGGGGAAATTTCAAACATAACATTGGCTGCCCTGCAAACTTTCTTCAACAAATGTCACTTACTAATTTTGAGGTTATAAATTTCATATCAGCTGTTTTTTGCTTTGATAACATTCTTTACATTTCATAAAATAAATCATGGATCCCGCCCTTTTAAAAGAAAGGGAGTTATTTAAAAAAAGAGCATTAACTACACCAACGTAAAATACCATCGTTTGATATTAAAATTTTTCATAATACAATTGTTTTTTTTAGAGTCGAAAAGAAGAAAAATGAAACGAAATCAGAAACCATTAAAGATGACAAAAAGAAAATTAAATCAACAGTTAATTCTGCACCAAAACTTGATATCAACACGTAAATTGATGTGTATACTGTATTACAATATATTTATATATATCGTATTCACTTTTATAGGTATAAAACAGCGACTGGCAGTTCACAATATAGATTTGGAGTATTATTAAAAATAGTAAAACACATGAAAACAAGGCATCAAGATGGTGATACGCACCCACTTACCTTAGAAGATATTTTAGATGAAACTAATCAACTAGATGTTGGTGTTAAAGTTAAGCAAGTAAGTTTGTGGTTTTCATTAGTATTGCTCAATTCAGTACATTAACATTTATGTAGTGGCTTGCAACGGAAGCTTTACAAAATAATCCAAAGATAGAGGCCACGTCCGATGGAAGATATATTTTTAAAGCGATGTATAAGTTGAAAGATCGGAAAAGTTTATTGAAATTATTAAAACAGCAGGATTTGAAAGGTTTAGGGGGTGTTATGTTGGAGGATATTCAAGAATCTTTACCGCACTGTGAAAAGGCTTTAAAAGTGTGTAAATGCGAAAGAATTATCTACGTTCAAGAATGATTTATTTATGTATTTTGTAGACTCTACAAAATCAAAATGAAATAATATTTGTTACTAGACCAATGGACAAGAAAAAAGTATTATTTTATAATGATAGAACAGCCCAATTACCAATAGATGAGGAATTTCAAAAGTTATGGAGGTCAGTAGGAGTCGATGTAATGGATGATGCTAAAATTGACGAATATTTAGAAAAACAAGGTAAGAATATAATAAGAAAAATAATATGCATGGTTATTAGTTATTAGGCTTTTACAGATTACGGAAAAACCTGGATAATTAAGTTTTTATGATATTTTGCTTTCTGTTATAGACACCCCTTCTATCAAAACATTATTTGATATCGTGCTATTAATGTTTAATGTATCGACCTCTAACTGAAGTATAAGTTATATGTTTAACTACCTCCCACACAGACTAAAAATAGGAAAATTTGCCCATAATTTATATCATTTTTATTATAAACAATTTATACATTAAATTAAACATTGACTATTATAATAACACCACGATTTTGTATTAAAATAAGTATTTATGTTCAAATTTCATGTCCTAAAAAAGAGATCGCATGCGTATTTTCAATATAATAATTTAAAATACTTATTTTAACACTGAAATTACTGTAGTGCCCCTAAATATGATTTTACAATAATAATGATTTTTCTATTATTGTCTAGGTATTAGGTCTATGCAAGATCATGGAATTAAGAAACAAATTGCTCCAAAAAGAAAGAAAGCCAATCAACGAAAACGACAGTTTAAGAAGCCTAGAGATAATGAACATTTGGCTGATGTATTAGAGACTTACGAAGACAATACTTTAACTCAAAAAAACACTGTGTAATTAATTTATTATATTTATCTGTAGTTATATATAATTTATAATTAATTAATTATTACTAATTGTTGATTATTACTCAACTTACCATCTTAAGTTTGTTCATCTCGTTCCATTTTTTGTGATACGTTGATAAGAAGATAATTATAATATATGTAAATAATTTTTTTAATTCGTGTTTTATTGAACAGGCAACACACTACGAAACAGACTCACAAATATCGTCTAAAAAATCAATAACTTTCTTATTTTCAGGTTTGAGTTGAATATACACAAGGTAATGGCTGTGCCCATTATTACTGATGTGTTGTAATAATGTGATGGTTTTGGAGTCACATACAAAGTGCCCAAAAATTAGTCAAAGCCTGCAAAGGCAGGCCTGCTTGGGCGTAATAAGAGCGATGAGTACACTAACCGCTAATATGGATGTACCTTAGTCTTGTGCTCTTTGCATCTCTTAGTAGAAGTAGTATAATTTTTTTCATTAACTCGAAAAACGCATGAGACGGACACGGTGTATAATGCGTGTGGACAGTATTTTTAACAATTTTTCTAAGAGTTCATTAAAAGATGAAGAATAATATTCCCAAAAAATTTGATAAAACTTTAACTGTTCTGTAATTGTTCTGAATAACTTAATAATGTTAAGAATGTCCAAACCTTTCATTAATAAATTTGATTCAAATAATTTTTGCTTCAATATTCTAAATAAAAAGTTCTCTTAATGACGATAATTATTTTATTGCTTGTATATTCAATCTGGTTCTTCTAACATTAAATTATCAAGTAAGAATAAGAAGGTAATTAATTTATAAACACTACTAGTTTTAATTTTAATTGTAAACTATCTTAAAATTATTTCATTTATATTAATAGAAAAAAATGAATTAGTATATAAAAGTTGATAGAGCATAATTAGGGAAAAAAATGATTACATAGCGTGGGCAAGAGATAGTGATAATATGTTTCCTTTATAAATTTGTCAGTTTTTTTTATTAGGAATTCAAATATTCTAAGTTGAGCAAAATGTATGCTACCATGCTTTTAGTCTTATTATTTACAATTTTGATTAATTATAATGTAGAAAGTAGAAGTAACAGAATTCGCAGAATTGTCGGTGGTATCGAAGCTGATGTAGCGCCTTACAACGTACCTGTAACTTACGTAAATTATGGCGAAAAAACAGCAACTGTACATGGATTATTAACGAATTCCACTTATTACAGTTTCAGAGGACTTCGATATGGGCAAAGTCCTACAGGTGCTCGTCGTTTTCAGGTAACAAAGCTCTGATATTGATCTAATAAATGTATAAGCTTATATTTCTATAGAGGCCAAAAAAATATATTCTAGAGGGTAATTACAATGCAACAGAATATCCTCCCCCTTGCATTCAACCAGAACCTGGCACCGGTAATATTATTGGGAAAGAAGATTGTTTATTTCTTAATATTTTTACTCCAGCATTACCGGAAGGTGACAAAGGTAAGAATATGAAATTAAAAAGAGTCACATAAGACTGTCTATCAAAAAAAAATGTGCAAGTTATATTATTTCAAAGAATTTTGTCGTCATATTGAGATATTTTGATTTTTTTTCCTTTACTATGTGTAAATATCCGTTTTACCTTTTTTTTTTATAATATACTGTTCGTATTTTAATCGGGCGCGGTAGATAAATAATACTTTAGGCACACCAGAGTTGTTATATATTCGTTTTATTTTAACTACATACTACTCTTGTTACAATACTTCTACACTTCTGTCATTACTAACCATTTACTAACACTACTTTATACTTATTTCTTGTATATTTGGTTGCATAATAAATGTATGTGAATTCCAATTATTCTTAACATATTTATACTTCATAAGATATTCTATATTGATCAAACTCTTCAATTATTTTAAATATTCTTGACATGTATTTTGAAAACATTGGTTAGATAGGTGCGTTATTATTTGATTCAGTCACCTACTTATTAAACCTTCATTCCATAGAACTATAGAAGATGAAGCCGAAAAGAATTAATCATTATTAATTCTGTTCGTTTTGAATGTGTGAAAAACTGCTATAACAAAGACATTCTTCATGCAATGTGATATTTAGTTTAGTTTTAAAACTTGATTATTGCTTTGTGTATCGACAGATTGATTATTATATACAGGGTGCGGCAAAACGATCTGACAGTTAAAGTAAAAACAACATAAAAATGAAAAGTGATAAAAATTGTTTTATTGCTTATTACAGAAGGGAGTAAATGTAAATTAATGAAAATTATATCAGAACAACCGATTTCGTCCGTTTAAGACCTGAGTAGGTGGTGGAGGCTGGTAGGGACAGGCGCATTTCACAGCCCACACGTGTACCCCAGGTAGCATATAACGTTTGTAAAACGTTTTAAAAAGGTTTCCTAAGCGTTAGCAAAAACGTTTATATAACGTTTAGGATACGTCTTAATGTCACAAAAATAAAACGTTATAATTTAACGTTCCATAAACGTTCTGTAAACGTTACACAAGAAACATTTTATTAACGTTGGAAAATGCAAAAATATTTTTATAAAGGAATACAACACATTAACTTTTGACGCCACTTAATTGCCATATCTTAGTTTCTGATAACGATGAAACTACAGAAATATGTAAAATCCGAAATAAATGAATAGCAGTAAAGTGAAGAATACGATGTAAATTCGTATTCCATCAAAAAAATAGGAAGGTAAAGTTATAAGTTAATTTTCTAATTTCTACAACGTAAACTCCGTATCATTATTCATCATCTATTACAACGTTTATACGTATCAAACTTGGGTTAACACGTTATATTTTCACCGTCAAAGTAACCAAACATAACGATTTCTTTTTAACGTGACATTAACGTTTAGTGAGTAACGTTTACGTAACGTTATTTTAACGTTTATAAACGTTGAACGTTGCAAGTTACCTTTATTTAACCTTTTAAAAACATTTTCATGCTACCTGGGACATTATATTAGTGATCAATGTTCTGTGGTGATGGAGCAGTGGTCGGCTGAGCATCGTGCGTTTGTTGTCCATACGCTTTTTAAAAGTGGCGATTCCTGCGTTGCTGTTCAACGGCAGTTTCGTAGGCGTTTTAATGTGGGTCAAAGACGAAGAGTCATAACTCGGAATACAATTCTGCTATGGGTGAGTATCTTCAGAACTACCGGTTCAACGTTAAAACGGAATTCGACATACCAGAGAATATCGATCGGGCAAGAGAAGCCGTGGAAACCAATCCCCCCAAGCAGCAATTTTTGTTGTCTATACGGTCCTATCACGGTAATACAACCTACGTTGCGCAACGGATTAGTTGCAATTTGGTGTAAAAGTCATTATATACACTACTCTCACACGTGCCTGCAACTGTATTTGCTACAGGATTTTTGCAACCGGTAACAAATATCACTTTTTTTCCTGAACCCGTATTAAAACGTTGCAGACGGTACCGTCACATGGTACTACAACGGAAGTTACAAATGCAACTCGTCTACAACTAAAATAGCATTGATTATTAATGATATTTATTTCGTATTATATTATATATAGTAACAATCAGGTCTTAGTATGACGTGAGTTACCATATTGACTATAATATTGCGGTACAAAAACGTTACAACATGAACTTCGGTCGCATTGTAAGCTCGGTTACAAATTGCTACTTGAATCGGCGGCCGGTCCGTAATCAAGCTGCACTTTACACATGTCAGACCGCTCGTTACGACAAATATTGCGTTTTGATCTGCATTTCCACCTATATAACATGGCGATTGTCCAGAAGTTAAACCCTACAGACTATGCGAACCCGATAACATTTGACGTAAGGACTGACGAACAAATCTTGATGATGAGCGATCAGGCACATTTACATCTTGACGGCTACTGTGTAGTCTGGCGTAACGAAAAGTTGTGTCATTGAGCCATACTTCTTTAAAGAGGATAGTCGAACCGCTACAATCAATTCCCACCGTTATCTGTTAATGTTGAAAAAGATTCTGATCCCTGAACTTCAGAGAAATCGTTTAGTACGCAGGAAGCTGTGGTTCCAGCAGGATGGGGCAACTGCCCATTCAGCCAATGAGGTGATTGACATTTTGAGAAACAAGTTTCGAGGCGAGTCATCGCGTTTAGGGAACATTGCATGGCCAGTTGGCTACCCAGACCTTAGCATTTGCGATTTTTTCTTGTGGGGATTCTTTAAAGCAAGAGTTTATACAAATAGACCCCACACACTGTTCGAACTGATAGAGGCCATAAGCCAAGAAATCGCCAACCTGTCTCCTGCATTATTAGTAGAAGGTATTCGACAACTTCATAATTTAAGGGACGTTATCTTCAGATCTTAAACGGACAAAATCGGTTGTTCTGATGTCATTTTCATTCATTTACATGTAGTCCTTTCTGTAATAAGCAATAAAACATTTTTTATCGCTTTTCATTTTTATGTAGTTTTTACTTTAAAACCGTCAGATCTTTTTGCCGCACCCTGTGTAAAGAGAAAAACTGAAACACATACTATTCAGGAATAATGCCCAAATTTAAATTTATCTCGTAACACAGTAAACAGCCAAAGTGCTTTATACATACTTTTCTAATAAATGCTATATTACACAACAATTACGATGTGAATACCATTTTATGAAGCTGTACTGAGTGCAGCTGCATTGGCTTTCTAAGCTGTATAGTGTATCAAGCCCTGCACTGCAGCCCTTGCTGTGTAAATTACTTCTATGGCTTTGGTCCAACATTACCTCAACGAAAGTAATGTTGCGCTGTTATTCATGTAAAAACAGCGAATAGTTCAATCGGAGTATGGATCTATCGTTACCACAAGCGTCACCGATAAGATTCTAACGCTGGACCAGAAGTACTGCCCTATGTATGGCCAGAAATTCTTACCTCTGCAACTAGCAATCCGTTTTCAAATGTGTTACTCAAGTGCCACGTGCTTCGTTGCTTTATAAGCGAATAAACCGTTCAAGAGCTACCAACAACTGTTGCAAACCAAACAAAAACTGTTTTTAATACAATTGCGACTAGTAAACACCACCAATATGACGATGACGTTAATTATTACGTCTAACATGCAGTAACGATCCCATAAAAACATTTTCATTTCATATTATACATTTTTAATTTCAGGCTTACCAGTCATATTATGGATTCACGGTGGTGGTTTTAAATATGGATCGGCGTCTCAATACGGTGTAAGTAGTAGTATACCTACATTTCTGGAATATTCTCAACTTTTCATTTATTTTATTTGTAATGCCTACATCAACATTATTGACATTTCTAGCCTAAATATCTTATGAAGAAAGATGTGGTTGTAGTCACTATACAATACCGACTAGGTACCTTAGGATTCCTAAGTGCGGGTAGTTCTGATTTTCCTGGAAATGCAGGGCTTTCCGACATAGCATTAGCTATAGAATGGACTAAAAACTACATTGCATTTTTTGGTGGAAATGCAAAGAAAATAACAGTTATGGGTCAAGGCACCGGGGGTAGTTGCGCTTTATTAGTTGCTATGTCAAAACTAGCAAAAGGTAATCACATATTGCTCATATATCTGCAATGTCCCTGCTGTACATAAACACTATAAAAATTATTTTATAGAATAATAGAAATTTTTATCGGGAATACTATCGTGAGGTTTAAAACGCACAATTTTCTAGGTATTCCCCGCGCTGTGGCAGCGATGTCAGGTACAGCTATTTCTAACTGGGCAATTGATAAAACTCCAACCGAAACCGCAAAAGAAGTTGCTGCGTATCAAGGTTGTCCAGTTAATAACACTGTGAGCATGATAAAATGCATGCAAAAGGTAGATGCAGCAGCCATTGTAAAGGTAGGTATACACTACCGACTAGCTAATTTGTTCAACGAGTTTTTAAAATTCTTATATCTAGGGCGACGATCACATAGAATCGGCACGATTGAAAAATAGAGGATTTTTATCTGGTTTATCGGGACTTCTTGGGTCTTCTCCTGCAATTGAAGGCGTCAATGATGGGAGATCCTTACCAGGACTCATACAACGCGATCCTCTAGAAGATATGTCCGCTGGTAGAAGACCTAGCATACCGCTCCTCACTGGTACAACAAGAGACGAAACTAAACGAGCTGTAAACGGTACTAAAAATCATAATTAGTATACTTTATTGCGTAATGCTCTAATTCAATTTAGATAAATTCAAGGAGGAAATAGAATCCCAACTCAAATCTATCCCGGGATATATAAATGAAGTATTGGTTGAAGAATTACAAACTCTAACGGGTTTAGGTTTAAGCAATGCGAATTACACCAACCCATTTTGGAGCGTATTAGATCCATTAAATTTCCGTCCTTATCTTCAATCGGCATCAAACTCTATTGTCGATAGTTTCAGTAAAGTATCGGAAGCGACAAGTAATGTTAATTTTTTGAGTGTATTAAAAATTGTTACTAAGCGATATTGTAGCGGATGCATTATTCAATTTACCGGCCTTCATGACTGCAAATTTGTGGTCTAAAAATAATACACCGACGTTTATGTACAGATTTAATCATTCTGGAATGGCACCCAAAGGTAATAGATTTCTAAATGGATTACCGCTTGTTAGTAGCAATATTACAAGTAAGTACACATATATTTTGTTTAAAAATTTCATATATAGTATTTTCTCATAAATGCTTAATATGTTTTAGATAAATGTTTGGTACTATGTTACTCGACAACGAGCTCATTAATTCAATCATTAATTTATAATTTTCATGTAGAACTTTATTATCATTTTATATAACGACAAATTACTCACTAAATGTTTTAGCTGATGAAGATGATACAATCTGCCATGGTGACGAATTAGCCTATCTATTCGAACCTTTAAATCTAGACGGTACGCCGCTTAAGGACTCTCAAATATCAAACCAACAAGACGAAGTAGTTCGCGACATTTTTACTCAAACCATCACCGACTTTGCAAAAGATGGACAAATATATCTCCACGGTAGAGCTGTACCAGCATTTACTGGCGATTCCAATAATTTCGTCGAAATTAGCTCTAATCCTGAGATTTCGAATAAATTCCGCTATTGCGAAATGGCACTATGGGCTGGCCTAGGTGAACGATTAAAGGATGCTAGCTGTCAAGCCCAAAATACCCTTTTAGGTGCTTTGGGAGCGCCTGTTGCTCCATTAATGAACATCCCAGTACAACTAGGAACTGGAAAAATGACTAATGCCCAATCGATACCATTTGGCACATTAGGTAAACCCCAGACTCCCTTCAATATTCTGGGCTAAATATGGATAGATATTTTACAGAATATATATGTATTGTGGATTGTATTATTATAAATATGTTAAAGTAAATGTTAAATACCTGCATTTTGCCCTTAGAGACCTTTTATTAATCTACTGTTGTTACAACTGACAAGCCTTTTTAGTATCGTATGCAAGAACTACAGCCTTGAGTTAATAGTTTAGATAAACGGCAGAAAAACAAAGGAGCATCCGAAAGTCAATATCAGTAACCCGTTGTTCTCTGTTACTTGATGATACACTTTCCAATCAATGATTCACTTTCCGGTCGATAATGCAATTTTGCAGGGGGCGAGGAGACATTACACGGTCTTCTAGGAAGTTAATTCTTTATATAATGATTTAAAATTAATTTATGCAGAAAAAATTGCGGCTGAAACACTTCAAGAGGCGACGATGTAACGTCCTATTTTTAAGATTTTTTTGCGACGGCCAACAACGTCCGGCAACGGAGACTCTTGCAGACCGCGATATGTCGCATGCTGGGGGTACCGAACTTTTTTCAAAGCGTTGGAGATTTATCGAGATAAGAAGTATAGCCAGTCTATGCTAGCAGAATCTGGACAGGCTGTTTTGCCAATCTCCGACATGCAGATTCTTGATAATGCTAGCAGCATGTTTGCGGACGTTTAATAAGCAATTTTAAAAATTAATTCAATATTCACCGGTGAATTTACAATGCAAGACCGAGAGTAATTGAAGCAAATAGCTACTACAAATAAGGCTATTACTATGGATACGAACTTAACACAATGGTATAATGATAAAAAATGTAATCAGCAGGTAGATATAGCCAGGAGTACAAAAAAGGTTGGTGTATGAATTCAAAACAGACACAGGAGCGGGAATAAGTATTTATATGGGTCGAGATGTAAGGTCTCGATGGTATTTATGTACAAGCCTAGCAATTTTTCATGCAAAAATATAGCCGTGGCCATATGTTATAGTCCAGGGAGCAACTGTCTATTCGTACCGTACGTGCTGAAATTTCAACACTATGCTGGTCTCAATAAAGGTCTGCAGAGAGTTCTTTCGAAGTTCTTCTTCTGTCTCGCAATGCAATTCGCTCTAACATTCTGTCTTCTCTACTCGATGTCAGTCTCTTTCTGCCAATTTTAAGTCGGTTACTACACGATCCTGTTTGTAAAAATCGTTTTACGGTGTTTTGCACTGCACACTTGGAACATTTAATTTGTATTGCAATGTTCCTTTGCGATGTCCTCCGACTGTGTAGTAAAACAATTTGGCCTCGCGCAGCTTCACTCAATTGAGGTTTTTTAGGCGTACTTGTTGTTAAACAAATGTTAATAAACAAATATGAATATTAACAGAACTTTAATTTAATTTAGAAGCAAAAAGGGAACACAACGATGTCTACTGTTTCACGACTTACAATAAATTAAAATATTATATTTGCTGCACTCCCTACATTTTCTTATTTATCTCGGTTTCTTAGAACTGCCATTTACAAATTCAGTACGTTCTCACGGTTTACAACCACCCAAAACTAGACGTTTTATTTGGAATTTCCATAATAGCATAAAAATCTGGATTATAGGTATTTTTCGAAGTGGACATATGACCACGGCTGTATATGCTACTGAACAATTTATGCAAAAATATTTGAAAAGATATTACCAAGGTGTACGCACATGCTTTTTCTCAGATAACTAAACAACACAAAGGATTTCTAGAGGCATTTACCTTTGAGTCAATGCTAACCTGGGGCTGCCTGCTCACCTTCAAAATTCTGGCGCCAAATAAACACAATCATACTGAAGTGGGTACCAGGTCACCAGGGGCGTGAGAGTAACGAGACTGTTACTGGTCTTACAAAGAAAAATGCGAAGTTGTAATTTAAATCAAACGAACGATTTTGTGGCCTTATCAAAACCCACATACTCTTAGAGGTTCATTTTCAATAGTGGGAGACTGATCAAGATATCTCGCACTGGGGTAACATTCCAAAACTAAGATTATCAAAAAAGTTCACTAGTTTTTCAGCCACTAAGAGATCTTGTTGAGCTTAGCACCATCATAACTTTATTAATTGACGACGGCCCTCTGAGATATCAGCTTAAGAAGATGGACAGCGATAAATGCCGATTCTGTAACGGAACACCATGGCAGTGATCCGCTCAAAAAAATCAATTGAAAAAAAATATTTAAGGTATTCATGATAGATCTCGTTAGTTTCAATAAAGAGTCACTGAGTCATCTCTATTGTATTGTTAGACTTGTATTGTCAATTTATTGCTGGTAGATTACATAAAATATGTGGACATCAACAATATTATTTTTAACACTTGATGGTGTTCTGAAGAAAGAATTTATTAACAGTTAAATTATTTAATCACATTTTTTTATGAAATACGATAAAGCGTCATAAAAATGGTAAAAATATGTAGTAGCATTAAGTCTTATACCTTAACTATCATCACATATTTCATATACAACTTCACACTATTAGTTATAATTATACTACTTCTTATTACAAGTTACACACTAAATATAAATTGTACATTTTCGAGTTAATATATAGGGTCATAAATGATGAATACCTATTTATAACATAACATATACATATAAAACACAACGCACTCTAGAAATAAATAAAACCCCTTCATCTTCTAGTAACGAGTAAATGTTTAACTTTTTTAAATGTAAAATTTGCGAACCATATTCCTCCCATAATAAACTGACAGAACGCCATCAAGCGAAAACAATTAACATAACTAAGATCTGAAAAAAGATATGTTGTTTTATTTCGAGTAATAGGGCAGGCAATAATTTTATTAAGAATATTCTGAAGGAAAAGCACTTACCTATTGCGAAAAATATGAAGAATGATAATCCAGTTATACTACTTAAAGTTAAATAAACTATGTTGGATTCACCTCTACGACTTAACTTCAATAAAGGCATTCCAAAATATTGTAAAGATTGGATACTAATAACTATTTGAATAGCTCCGACGATAAACCAAATTTCACTCCGAACATCGGTGATTACTAAAACAAATGAATATCAAGTGGCTTTTTGAAATTCTTACGCATCTAAATCATTGCGGAGATCTAAACGGAGTAAATCTAAACAAAAACTAAAAATTCCTATTTAGAGACAATTGTTGTTGTTTTTTTGCATAATTTTAAAATCATAAGCATTTTAATTAATCGTAGTATGCTGTTTCATTTGCATACATTTAACTGTAGTTTCTTCATAATGCGATTATGATGATTTTGTGCCTAGTTTCCCTACAATACTTTTAAAGATAAAAGTTAATAAGGACTGGGGTCTGTAAAGTTGGCCGCCACACAAAGCCATCATTTTGTACTAGGTACCTACCTACTAGTGATTGCTAATTGAATTAATTCATTTACTGTACATTAAATATGCTTTTTTGGTTTCTTGATGGCCACATTTAGATTGGGAAATATATTTTTATATTTATATTTATATAATTTATTTACAGATGCTATGTGAAAGTTGAGTAAATACGCCCCGTAAAAATCACCCGTATGGGAATGCAAGTGTTTTATATAATACATAGTTAGTAAAGAAATTATTCTTGTTCGATATACATAATTCATTTCACGCAACTTTCACTAAAATGTTGATAACCGTGATGTGTATACGAAAACAAGCGACATTTTCGATACAACGACGAGACAAACTGAGTTTTATTGGAAACCGACCTATTTTTCGTAAAAACGTGTTTTTTACAAGAAATTAAAAAATAAATCAAACATTTATATCTTTTTGCATTTGAATCATTCAAATTAACTTAAGTAATAAACATATACATTATAAACCATTTTCTCTTGTAGCACTTTTTAAAATTTGAAGCACGAATTTAATTTTAAAAAAGTGGCTCTATATAGAAAGATGGTATTTTAAATAATAAAATAATAAAAAAATAAAAATGGCGAAACGCGCATTCAAATATATGGAATAGTTATAGAGTACCTATCTAGTTTATTCACTACGAAACCTCTGAAAATGTAAAAAAATTTGACTGAATGTAAAGCCTTAAATTGAACCGCAAGTGAAATTGTAACTTTTATTAGAATTGAATTAACGTTATCTAGTGACAAATTTAGAAAGACTCGCATACAGAGAAGTGGTATTACAACTTTTCTAACCACCAAAGAACATACAGTGAAGGAAAAAAGTCTTCGTACAGGTAAAAACATCGCTTGTTTTATAAATAGAATATGAAAAATGATTTCTTTCGCCACAAATCGATCATTAACGACAAGAACAGCTAAAATGTAGAGTATTTCTCTAACAAGTTAATCCAAAATTTCAATTGATTATCTGCAATGGTTTCAAAGTTATAAATTTTTACAGTTCAGCCTAAATGGTTATAGTAAATTGTAAGAGTAGACAATTGGGCATTTTCGCTATATACAGGGTGTAATAATAGTCCGATATTCTCCATTTTTAAGCAAAATACAGCAAATATTTAAATACAAAAGTTACACATCAAAAAATACACATCGTGACAAATGGATTGGCAGAGGAGGGCTAGTGCATTGGCCACCAAGGTCACCCGATCTGACCAAATGTGATTTTTCTCTTTGGGGATATATAAAAGAGCATGTTTACCGAACAGTCCCAACAACATGAGAGAGAAACTTTCTTTCAAAGAGCACAGCGACATAACAACACACAGTTATGAGAAATAATTTGAAATATCTCTGAAACCATTAATTTTAACTACATACACGCTTTATTCAAACTAATAGATAATTAAATTTTGCTTTCAACTAATGCATAAAAATATAGTGTTTCAATTTGAAAAACTGAAGATTTTCGCATTTCAATTGTTTCAAAAAGATACTGATTTCTGGAACACTCTGTATAACGTATTTAAGTCTACATCTGTTTATTGTTATCATAGGAGATGCTTCTAACGTTATGCTAAGTTTCGTAATGTTACATTTTTCCGTTACCGAAATAATGGATTTTTTCTGAAGAGAGCAAAATGTCAAATTTCAAACCAATGTCAATATCTTGTAAAGTAATGAAAATAATTGAATATGATCATAAAGTTGCCTTAAAATTCCTCAGGAAATTAAAAATCTGATCATATATAGGATATTCCATTTAAAAATCTAAACATACTGATGGTTACGGGCAAACTAAACACACTGTATATTGTAGAATAATTTTGTGTTATAAATTTAGCAAAACTAAACAACTTTTATATTTAAATATTTGCTGTATTTTGCATAAAAATGGAGATATGGAAGAATATCGCACTATTGTTACACCCTGTATATAATGAAGAGAAAGTCTTATTTTGGATTTTTTTGGCTAAACATATATCGATACTTTATCTCAAATCATTTATTAATTGAAATCCGTTTCGGGGAGAATCAAGGTACCTACTGAAACATTAAAAAAATGTTTAACATTGTTTTACTGTCCAATATTAGAATAAGTTTTTTTCTTTTAGAAGATTAAATTTATATAAGTTTTTAAATAAAATATATAGATTGCAGAAGAACTTGTAGCACGCTTGATTAATTTATAAGTGGGTGTTTGTCACGGAATTTAGTATAAGCTTTAGTTGTAGGCATTTTCTCATGTTACTATTTTCGTTTGTATCAGGGTGTTGAGGTAGACCATGTGTGCTCTTATGACATACATGAGATACATCCTGTGGTTTTTCAACACTACTTGTTAATGTTTTTTTTCCATTATTTCTTTCTATTCTTGGTCATATGAGTGTATTGTTTGAAAAATAAACTCTATTATTATTATTCTTATTACTATAGCTAGAAATGACCTGAAATTTTGGCACTATACTAAAGTCGATGGGGACCATTTGCCTAAGACATTTTTCAGATGGCGGCACTCCGGAATATACCGAAAATAGGCATCACTTTCTTAATTTTAAATAGAGTACCCTATACAGAATGGTTGGTTTTTCATTGTCCAGCCTATTAGCTTTATTATCGAAAATTTTAAAAAATGTTACAGGAAAATGTTTTTTACCTCGAAATGGTCTATCATATTGGATCATTAGTAATCTTTCATAGCTTACTGATTTTTAGCAGCGATAATCAACTTTAATTTTTTTAATGGAACACCCTGTATATTTTCTGTAAAAATGAATCCTCATTAAATTATGTTTATCATAATACGTCGTAAGTTGGCATATGTGTAGCATTTGTCTACGGAAACGAAATAATAAGTAAAAGTATGGAAGAGTGATTTCAATGACTGTGGGCTCGTAATAACAATAAACATCGGTATCACCTCACACCACAACTTTGATTAATTATTCGGGACACGTGTTTCGAAAACGCATAGGTTTTCATCATCAACCGAATACCGAATGGTGATACCGATGTTTATTGTTAAAAGTATGTAAAATTAAAATTTACTTTTTCTAATATAAATTAAAAAAAAATACTACATATAGTAAGTATGTCTTATAATAATTGTTCAAATTGTCCACCATTACTTTCTAAATATTTGTAGGCTCGCGTAATTATGTTCCTCTTGGCGTTTTGCAGCATTGCAGGTATAATTAGCAAGCAAGCTGCGGTAATTTTATTCTTCAGTTCCTGAGTTCCTCCAGATTTTGAGAAGGAGTATCATAAACTTGGTTTTTAAAAAAACCATACAAAAAACTCAAGAATTGATAAATTAGGCGATCGGGCAGGCCACAAAATCGGTCCACTGTTGCCGATTCAGTTTTGACTGTCAGGACATAAATTTTGATATAAGATAGCAGCCTGAAGTTTATTGTTGTTTGATCTGTGAGAACAGCACAATGTATCAATTTTTTCACTGTTTGTGAAGCTCATGTTCACTTTCCTTATACAAAACACTAACGTTTTCTTAGTTAAATAAGAACCTCAACGCAATACCTTTATCACTATCAAACACTTCTAACTGACTTATGTCAAATATTTACAGGTATCTATAAGCAATAGAATATCACAGTCGACTACTATAATTTTATTTTTCCCATTATTAGATATAATTTAAAGGCAGATTCTTACTTGTTATACATCGTTATGAAGAGAATAGAATCATATTCCGTCAAAATATACAGTGTGTTCCATTTAGTTGATAATGGTTACTAAAAATCAGTAAGCTATGAAAGATTACTAATGATGCAATATGATAGACCATCTCGAGATAAAAAACATTTTCAAAGCATTTTTTTTTGTATTTTTGATAATAAAGCTAATATAGGCTAGACAATGAAAAACCCAATTGTAATGTATATTACCACGTTTTTAGATTCTACGTAAAATTCTATTTCATGTATAATGTCATTTTATATCTTTAGTCTAACCCTTTTTGACTTTTTGACGTTTAAGATTAACACTTGCAGACAGAAAATAAATTGTGCTTTTTCCATATAGAGGAATATATTAGGTATTTAATTTGATGTAAGTTTTTATGTAAGTAAGTAGATAATTAAATACTATTTGTGTAAAAATTGTTACAATTATTAATATAGGGTGTGCAAAATATACGCCTGAAAACGAAATCGGAAAAATTGTCGAAAGTCTTTTTTTTTAATGGGAAGCGGCAATTTTTATAGTTTTATCTTATTCTGCATTAAAAATATGAGTCACTTTGAACAGAGATGTCTATTATGGGTAGTTTTAGAAATATTGGCAAGTTAGTATTTTTATAGTATATCCACAATAGCCAGCACAATGCAATACCATATTTTTTTTGTAAACATAAAAAATAACTTACAAATAAATCCCAATGCACCATTCCATGAAAATATCCATAAGAATAATGCCTTCCTTCTGTGTGAATTTTCAACAAATGGAGTCAACGCCGCAAAAATAAGATGCGCCAAACTGATATATCCGACAACTAAGCATGCGTGTTGAATCCTGAGATTTTGAATCCTCATATAAATATAACTAGGAAATAAAGCATAGAACATAAACACAGAATACTTGGTGGTAATTATCTGCAAGAGAGATTTATAAAACGACGGCTGCTTTAAGAAGTATAGGTGTTTGTTGCAGAATCCAAGTTCTTTATTAGGAACAGGCATAAACACAACTGGTTCCTCGCTTGTAACTGATTCACCGCCATCAAATGAATACGTATTATTATTATTAATATGCGTTTCAGTAAATAACGGCTTCGGAACGTGGACGAAAGAATCCTCGAAGGTATCTATTCTATCCAAATCTTGACTGGCACTTGAGGAGTGGGCTTTTTGTACTTGATTTTTTCTGTCTGGTCTTTTCGGTTGATTATCCTGACCATCATCTTCAAATTGTACCCAGTTGGTCTGCATTCCATTTTCTGCTGCATGTACTTCAATATCTATCATACCATTGACTTTCTTTCTCCCTCTTGCTGTAGATTCGTCTTCACTTAATGCACTTGCGGCTAGCTCATCGGCAAGAGAAACGTCTGATTTACCGTTGAATGTAGATCCCATATGAATGCTCTCTTCAATGTTGCTATAGCGAGGATGTGCAAGTTCTTTGGAAGTTGTACTTGGGTAGATATCAATTTCATCGTCATTGCTACCCTAAAATAAGCAGATTGATTAATGTGCAATAATTTATAATTCCATGTTTAAATATGAATTTAACTACTATTTTTTTATGTAATTACGTATGTAAGAAGGTTAATCTGTAATGTACAGAATGCCGCTTTCTTTTGCACAGAAGTGTACGTTGAATTATTAGTTCTAAGTCGCAAAATTGTAGTTAGCGCAAAAGATCTGTTTGTATCAGAAAGTATAAGTTATACAATTCCAGTTTATATAGTTGAAATTTTACCTGTATTAATTTATATGGATTTCCTACAGTTTTCAAATACGATGGTTTCTTAATAAACATGGCGACTATCATTCCTTGCAAGATAATAATTTGATACCATATTATGGGAGTTAACAGACCATGAATAAATATTTGTGATCCAAGTGTAATTGGTGTTATTATGAAACCAACAGCGACCACTAATTGAATGAATACATTAACACTTTTTAATTTTAACTTGAAATATTGACTGATGAGAATTTCGCACTGGGAAATTATTAAGGATGCACCGGTACCTAGAAAACGAAATTTACATTCAGGTTACCAATTATGGAATTTATTTCTCTATGAAGATATTCACCAGACAACACTCCCGCTGCCAGAAACCACGGAGCAGTTCTGTTTCCATTAGCAATAGCAAACCAAATTAATAATAATCCAGCACATGTTAAACAAACACCTGAAGTAACAACCAGTCGAGGCCATTTGCTTGTTTCAATTAGTTTTCGTATCCATGGATCTACAAATATAAAATTTAATAATATCATGATAAAAATTATTTAATGCTTTAATAAAGTAAAATAATGCTATCCTTTTTATATTACGCAAACATACGAATCTACACAAGCAGCATATTAACAATGTTCATTTATCGATTTTAAAACATTTTCTAACATTTTGGACTAACCAACACACTATGGTATAATAAACGTTGGATTGTATGTATTTGGTATATTAGTATATGAGATCTCCAGCAAGCTCTTTTGACTTCTTTAAGCGGTTATTACTTATATGTATATGTGTATTATGTGCAAAGGAGTGACAAACAAAAGGAATTATGAGGAGGGTAGAGGTCGGGGCCCGATCTCTATTCAAAAGTTAAGTTGGTCAACACTTTTATGCACTATTAAAGAAATAGTAAAATGTTCTTTATTTACTATTTCTTTAAAGACGTCAGTTGAAGATTCAAGTATAATTAAATGAGTAAAACTCCATCAAATTTTTTAATAAAAAGTGTTTCGATCATCAAGTACATAATAAGCCCGTCACTAATTTGCACTGTTATGGTACAATTAACTTGGTTAAAATGTTGTTTCTTAAGCTGTATTCCCAATAAACCAACATATGTATGTTATATCTCAATAAGGATTCAAACTGATTACATTGTAATATTACCCAGTTATATAACATAAATATGGATTTATACATTTTTTTGTGCTCTTGTTGCTACATAACGAAGTTAATATATGTACTTAGATGTTCTGTAAATTTGCTCTCATAGTGTAACATAGTATATGATATCTAAAATTTTAACATATAAAATACGTGAATGTCATTTAATTAATGCTATATCAATTACGAAGTATACCTGCAATCGTGCTAAAATTCAAATTTTAAAGCAAAGGCCCCACTATTAACATCATTACACGAATTACTTTTTACACCGTTTTGTAAATGTTATATCTATGTTATAAGTTACAATTTCAGAGATATTACATGGTTTGGAAGTTACATATATATTACAATTAATATATCATACAGCATAAATATCGGCGGATATATAACATTAATATATTATATACATAGTTGTGTTTGCTGGGTTACTTGTCTGGCTATCGCTGCAACTTTCGCGGTGTAGTTTTGTGTGTGTAAATTGTGTTCAAATGGCTTTGTGACAGCATCATACCGCCTTTTACAATGCCGCGCTGTTAATCACTTTGCTCCGAACAGCGAATGGTAAGTCGATCCGGATTTCAACCCTCTGAAAAAATGTCACCGCTATATTAACAATGATCACTTTTTCTAAAAAAGGTTTCATTGTAGTGACCTTACAGATACTTAAATACATTCAAGTAAAGGCAGCAAAACTCAATTAAATTAAAAAATAATGATATACCGCCGTATCTGTTTAGCAGATGTGACCCATTTTTTGAATGAAAATATATCATTTTAATTTTTTTACTTTTAACTTTTAGAATGAATTCTAATTGAAATTAAATTTTCCGCCCTTCGTTATAAATTAATTCTTCAAAAAAAATTCTGAAAAAGTGCGAGAATGAAGAAAAAAATGCGTTATTCAGTAATTACCGACAAAAAATCTCAAATTATTATACAGTGTGTTTACGATTGGGGTTTGCAAAAGAAACATTTTTTTGTTACGTGATTTATTGGAAAAAAAATAGATATAGAGTTATTTTTTTTGCCAGGGGAAAATCCTTTATGGACGCCGGACGTAGATGTCAATGGCCGGTAGTGTGGGACTCGTGACTAACATACCCACGAAAAACCCCTCAATTCTTCATCTGCTGTGCCACCGGAACTGCTGTTGGCGTATCTTCAGCTGGCACAGGTGTCACTTAACTCTAATTTCTACTTTAATTTATCTTCTGCTGACTTGCAGTCTACCTCTAGTTCGCCGTCATTATGTTTCGTATGTAGGTACTAACTGCTCTCCAATTATCCTCGCTCTCCATCATAAGCCCAGTCAAGTTTTGTTTATCTACATATATCGCAGCGCAGTTGTTCTTTGAGAGTGGCTCTGTGCAGTCTCCACTTTTGGCATTCGAACATTACGTGTTCCGGCGTTTCTTCTATTCCACAATATGGACAGGAGTCGTCTTCCACCAGCGCAAACCTCTTGAGGTAGCTTTTAAAATTACCGTGGCCCGAAAGGACTTGTGTGAGGTAGTAGTCTACCTTTCTGTGCCTGCATTTAACCCAGGGTTGTAGGTCTCTGATTAGGGCTTTCGTCCAGGACTCCGTAGGATCCCGTGCCTCCCACTTCCGTTGCCATCTTTGAAGAGTAAATTCTCTTTCTTCTATTCTGGAACCCTCCCTCTGAGGGCTCCTGAAGAGAAAAATTCTCCGTTGCTCTTCCGCCAAAAGGGACATGGGCGGTATACCTGCTATTACCTGCGCGGCTTCAGCAGAAACTGTTCTGTACGCACTTGTTACACGGAGTAATGTTCTCCTTTGTATTTTATCAAGCGCCTCCCTATTCCTCTTGATGTCTAACGCATTTGCCCATGCTGGGACTGCATACAGTATCTCTGACTGTATTACACCGTATAATATCTCCCTCTGCTTGCTTCTAGGTCCTCCAATGTTCGGTAAAATTTTTAACGCTGCGAGAGTCTTATCCGCTTTTTCCACCACTCGCCTTACTTGTGATCCCAATGTTAATCTGTGGTCCAGGACTACCCCGAGATACCTCAACTGCTTTTTTGGAGCGATTTCCTTTCCCAATACAGTGAACTTAATGTCTTCGTATCTGTATGGTCCCTTAAGTATGACCGCTTCCGTTTATTCGGGAGCTATCTGTAGATCAGCCCGCTCCATCCATTTTGCTATCTTTTCCAGAGAATCATTTGCTTTAAAGACAAGATCTCTTGAATCATCTGCCTCTATAACTAGTGCCAGGTCATCGGCGTATGCCGTCGTAGTGGATCCCTCTATGAGGTGGATGTGCAGTACTGGCTCGTATAAGATGTTCCACAAGGTCGGACCCAACACCGAACCCTGCGGCACTCCGGCGTTGACTTCCATCCCTATCTTGCTGGAGAGCAAGATCTTTCTTGTGTGAAAATAGTCCTCAACAATATTAACCAAGTATATTGGATATATTTCTTTTCTTCAGCTGGGCAATTATTCCACTCCAGGACGCGGAATTAAACGCATTGTTAATATCTAGCGCTATCATCGCTACCCATTTCTTCGAGGATGGCTCAACCATCCTGACTACCTCCTTAATGGCGTGTACCGTTGACCTCCCCTTCACAAAATCGAACTGTTTTCCTGATAGTCCACCCGTCTTCATGATTTCATTATCCAGCCGATTTTTAATCATTCGCTCGTACATTTTCCCTAGTATGCTGAGCAGGCAAATAGGTCTAAAGCTTGCGAATGATACTGTTGATTCTCCAGCAAACTGGCAGCAAAACTACAAAGGCTTCTTTCCATTCCGTTGGAAATCTCTGTTGCTTTAGTAATTGGTTCAGTACATACCTCTATATAGAGGTATTTGAGAATTTGAAAATTTTTGAATTATCAAAAATTTGGTAACATATTTGTATTTGAATTAAACAATAAGAATGTCAGTAAGGTAAAGATGCTTATTCTATATCACCTCTATCAACTTCAACAGACATTTCTGCTCTTTTAATAAATTCATCATAGACATTATGAATACCTGATGCAGACACGTTGTTTCCATTAACAGTTAACAGTATCTGTATTTTTCTAAAAAGCAAAAAAAAAATGCATTGAAATTAAAATAGTAGTTCTTTGAATACATAGGTAGGGTTTGTCAATAAGCAGGAGTTTGTACACAGAATAGTGTTTTTTCGAAAAATTATATATGTATTTATTAAACGTTTCAAACTAATATCTGAGGTATGTATACATACGTACAATATACTATGAATGCCTACGTTTCTTAATGGCAAAAAGGGAACGTTGAATATGCTACCGTGTGTTCTCTGTCATTTGCCGAGAGTGAGAAGATCGATCTACAATTCATTGTTGAGAGCAAAATGACACAGCACAGTGTTATGAACAGTAAAATAGTGCTGTAACAAGGTAATTGAACACAATTTATATAGCAAGGATTATGTCGGTAGACAGGCAAGTAATACAGCTGAAGAAAACGCTGCAATTAGCACCCACCACAGATAAAATGATTGCAAGTAATACTTACCAACAAAGGTCCACGATGCAACGAAAAATAGGGGAGTATAAATTATAGGATTATCCCAAAGGGTGGGATAAATTGAGCCACTGCCTTCTAGTCGGAGAAATACTACTAAAATACCATAACCAACTATTAAACTTGGTATTAAACACTGAAAAAAAAAATTGCATTAATTGCTGAGCTATCTACATTGCATACAAACAAGAAATAAATTAGCAAAAAAGTGGCTCACTTCTCCGTTTTGTATCCCAAATTATTAGTATAGCATTAAAGGAATATATAACGTGTTATTAAAAGAAACTTATTTTAGTAAATGCATTTGTTAATATTATATTATTTAATTTATATTAAAGGACAAGTGTATTTATTCTGAATTTTTTATTGTTTTAATATTATTAATTCTCTAAATTTGTTGTGCACCACAATTATGTTAAAAATAAGTTTTCATCAGTTATGATTTCGGAGATATTCATAAAAATTGAAAAATCACGCAAACTTTGGAACTGTGGCTCAAGATTAAACGATGTCTCCATAAAATAAATGTAATTCTTATATCAAGATCAAGTTTTATCCAAATCAGGACGTCTGATGTTTCCTTGTAATAATTTCTACAAAAAAAATATATTCGGATGATTCAGGTGGAAAAGATGCATCATTTCGATTTTATTTTTGTTTTAAATTCAGTACTTAAACCCAGATTTTGAATTCTTCAGAAACATAATTGGACATAATGGACAGTGTTATGAATAGCTCTTTCGAAGTCTATGATTATGACCGTTTCTCACTTTAACACTTGTTTATTTAGAAGAAATATTTTGTTGTAACTATCATCTTTTTTATCTGGAAGCAAATAAAAAAAATAATAGCCATTGCTAAGTATTTGGATTTTAAATGGTTACAAAAAATATTACATAGTATAACTGAAGGTATACCATTGAAATAAATTTTATCATTGCTACATAAATAGCGGGCATTAGGACTCTTCTTGCTTTCATCATTGATGAATAATTTTTCATTCATCAATGATGAATGAAAATTTATTCACTTTGATTATAGAGATTTTCAAATTTTTTAATCTGCTAATTGATTTTACGGTAGAATGGAGCACTGATGTTACTCCGTTATAAAAATGTTCTGAAATCAGTGTCAGATGCCTTCACAGAAAAAGGTTTAATAACTGTAAACGATAAGTCATGTTTTATAATGGTTTTTACAATACATGTAATAAATTTTATAGTTCTTAACTTTCAGTTGTTGCTGCCGCCTGTAAAAGCTTAAGGCTATATACGAATTTGTATTTTATAGTGCATTCAGAATTAAGAGAAACTAACTTTTAATGTGCTTACAACAGCTTCTGCAGCCCGTGTGGCGATAATACCTGTGACCTCATCTTTATTTGAAGAATGGTTTTGTGCTTCTTTGTTACTAAGTTTACCAAAAGGTAATGTAATAGTGATAGATAACGCTCTACATCGTTCGCGACAACAAAGTAAGGTTCCTGCAAAACGTGCAAAGAAAAGTATTCAAGAATTTTTAGAAACCAATGTTATGTTATGAAGATTATTATACGCAAAACCAATTATTGGAGTCGATGAACACAAAGAATATGCGAAGGAGTATTATGCTGATAATAAATCCAAAGAAGCAGGATATACAGTTTTTGATTGATTGAACGTATCATTGCGTTTTCAATACAATAGAATTGATATGGTATGGCGCCAACTTAAAAGCATCATAAGACGAAGTAATAAAACACAGAAATTGAGTAAAAGTACCATAGCATATATATAAAAAATGCTGTGGAACAGATAAATACTGAAAATTGGAAAAATATTTACACCTTTAATTGTAAATTTGCAGTACGATTCAAACACAGACGCCTATTTACGAGACGACTCAAGAAAGAAAGTTCTATCCCCTGATAATTTTCGTTTGTTAACTTATAATGTTACTTTACATTTAATACTTATGTAATTACATACGGAACATAATTTATATACATTTAATTTTACAAATTAATTAATATAAGATATGTGCTTAGATTACCACACATCTTGCAAATAAAGCTGACGAATAGTATTTCCTTTCTTTATATTTTATTTTTTCCAGTTTACATATTCCTATTTAATTAAAGGGCCCTAATTTGTATACATGCAGGTAGATAAAACATATCCGTTGAATAACAATGAGAGAATTATTATCATAGAAGATGCAACAACAGTGAAAACACTCAATTTCAATTTCTTATAATTGTGGATGCACTAGATATAGCACCTAATATATTAAGTGCATATTCATAATGTTGTTTTTCCCCAGAACTTTTGTCAAATCATTTCGTTGTTGAACCGACACAAACAGTGCAGGATTAAGGGTGAGAGGCAGGGGAAGAGGGGTTTCGGGGACTATAGCCTGGGGCCCGTTGTTGGCAAAGGCCCCGTAATTTAGTTCTGTATTTTTTTCTGCATTCTAGACACTTGAATATATGTATAATATGTAACGCACAAAAGTTGCTAAATTTACAATGGTAACTTACTAACCAATTATACACTCAGTGTGATCTAGTAAATTTTACAAAAAAATCTCTACATTGTGGGTCTAATGTACACATATAAACGGTCATGGTAATTTACTGCCTTGTTTGCAGTTTCTACTATGTAAATAGATTTACCAGCTGTATGAAACAAGGAATAAATACATCCATATGTGCAGCGTTTTGAGAGCTTTGTTTCCAATGTACAGATTTCCATCTGTCATTTCTTTTTGGCTTTAATGGAAAGTATGTGCTGTTAGTCAAATGTCTGTTTAGTGTAGCTTCATCTCTGATGTCGTGAACATCGGAAAAAGTGTACAATTAAAGTTTGGAAAGGCACTTTATTATTGAACATTACTACATATTGTTCTACGTGGACGATGACATCAAGAAAATATGGTTCAGCAAAACATAAGGTAACGAATTAATTTAATATATATACCTGGTGTTCCACAAAAATTTCCAAAGGCTGTAATGTCTTTATTTATCATCTGATTTTAATGATCTATATATGAAACTGTAGGGTTTCGTAAAGACTACAAACAGCACTGCAAATTATCTGTTTATCAGATATAATTCGCGAGAAACGTAATTCAACTTTTTTTTTTCAAATTGCACTATATTTTTTTTTTTTGAGTTTTATAGAAGAACATTTTCTATTCGAATAATGTTATGAAAACATACACTTAAATAAAGAATAATGCAAGAAAAAGTTTTGCAAGTTTTTGCAAATTTTTATATGGCAAAACTAACAGTACCTAGGTCATAAATTGGAGTACGCAACTAAACAATCACAGCGTCTTTTTTAATCATAATTATGAAAAATACAGACAATAAAATAAACACTTTTGTTGTTTAGATCAGACAAAATAATCAAATAAAAAACTCCAAAACACTATCCTATAAATACTGCTCGAATTGGGCACCATTTTGACCAATGCATAATCTGCACCTCCTTCCTACAGAAACAGCTGCATTTCATATGTTGTTGGGCAGTATTTGTCGAAACGCATTAACTATTCTATTTCGTAAGTCATCTACGTTTTCGGGTTGTGTTACATAAACAATTTCTCTTATTTCATTCCATAAAAAGAATTCTAAAGGAGAAAGGTCTGGTGATCGGCCGGGTCATCTAATTGGTCCGCAAGTGCCTATCCACCTTCGATCAAACTGTCTATTTAGAAATTGTGTATTTATCAGAGCATTATGTGGAGCAGCTCCATCTTGTTGGAAGTAAATTTGTGCGTATTGAGCAATGAGCAATTCTTCTAGATTGTCCACTATTTCTTCGAGTAATGTATGATATCTTTCTTGATTTAGGTCAATAAAATATGGCCCAATTAATCTAGAATCGAAAATTCCACACCAAACATTTAAAGAGAACCTTCTCTGGATATTATTTTCAATAAGAAATCTAGGATTGTCATTGCTCTAATATCCAATACCTATGATTGTTTCTATTAAATATGGCATTATTCGTGAAGGTATACTTACCAGACCAGAGAATTTTAGAATAAAAGAGTGGATCTTCTCGAATTTTATTTAAATAAAAATTACAAAATTGCATTCTTCGTGGATAATCGTCTTCCATCAAATGATGGATCAGTTGAGGTTTGTATGGTTTTAATTCATGTTTTTTCAAAATAGAATGTACTGTTGTACTGGAAGATCCAATGTTGTTAGCAATCTCTCTACCGGACGTCTTAGGATTTTCCGCAACCATCAATAAAACGTTTAAATCTAAATTTTCATCTGTAGTTCGTAATTCTTTTTTTGGCTTTTTAAAAGATCCGTACATCCTCAAATTGGCTTCCAGTCGTGCAAATTTCTTGTGATGTGGTGATTCCCTGTCAGGGAAATGTTCCTGGTAAATTCTAATAGCGTCACATGGTATTTTCCCACATTCAAAATAAACTTCAAGCATAGCCGTTAAATATTCAAAATTCATATTTTCTATTAAGATTAAAATAAAATAAATTAAACTTAAACAAACTTGTTCATTATAATGAACGGTGTTTTTGACAAAGCGTTGATCACTCAAACTGACAGTGACAGTGGATTAAAAAAGACGCTGTGATTGTTTAATTGCGTACTCCAATTCATGACTTACTGTTAGTTTTGCCATATAAAAATTTGCAAAAACTTGTCTTTTTCTTGCATTATTCCTGATTTAAGTGTATGATTTCATGACATTATTCGAATCGTAAGAAGATGTTCTTTTATAAAAATCAAAAAAATATATATAGCGCAATTTGAAAAACAAAAGTTGAATTACGTTTCTCGCGAATTATATCTGACAAACAGATAATTTGCATTGCTGTTTGTAGTCTTTATGAAACCCTACAGTTTCATATATAGATCATTAAAATCAGATGATAAATGAAGACATTACAGCCTTTGGAAATTTTTGTGGAACACCCGGTATATACATATATATATATATATGTATATATTGTGTACGAAATTACATTTAATTCTTTTGTTAGAAGAGAGAGGAAAGAGAAACATTAATTAGGTAATCAATTACCAAAGGTGACAACTTTCGTCCGTGCCCTTGAGAATGGAATCAACAAAGATTTACAAGAACGGGTATCCATTATTGAATCGCCAACCAATGGTGATAAAACAAAAGCAAAAGAATAGATCAAGTTGTCAACATAACTATTTTACGAAACCGTTATCAACATCAACATTAAAGAGTTTGCTTCCATTAAAGCAAGAAAAAAACCATTATGAAGTTATTATATTTTAGTGTATTGTTATCAGATTCTTAATAATAATAATAAACATATTTTATAATAAACAAGTATTTTCATTCTTCTAGTTTACCGTAGGATATATTTTTTAAATAGTTTCTTTATAAATTCTGCTAAAATTTAATGATATTCGTTCGTTCTCACAATAACAATTAAATATTGAAATAACTTCTTTCTAATCATTTCATCTCTTCGTATAGAACTAGTTAGTATATAAAGTATCTTAAGGTAACCCTCGGCTCCACAGTACTTTAATCCTGCGCTGGACACAAAGCAAGAAAAGTATTGTCCCTATTAGTCCTAATCGTCCTAATGACGAGATCGAGTAAGCGATTAAAACTGCTAGTGTATGTAGTTTGGTGCGGCAATTGTAGCCGCCCACCTAAAATACAATTTGAAAATAATCAATATCCATACTTCTCTGGGCGGAAGTATCTAGATCAGTGGATAATATCTTTGCTGTTGTTATCGAAACTGATTTATTAAACGTTTGTAACTCACAGCGATCCTTACTATAACATATTGTTTGAATCGTAATATTATTTAACATTAATTACTAATTGGAACCATTCTTAATATAAATTTATTCCCATTTAGATCCAATCTTATTTTCCAACCATTCGCATTCCATTTTGTAATCTTAGTTACTTGTTTATATAACGGGTTTCTCCTGACTGACAATCAATCTAGAGGTAAAATTGTTGATTATAAAGCCGCAAGATTTGGTACACATAGGTCCACTTTGCTCTGTGGTCGTCGTTTAGTAAACGATATCTCTCCAATCCCTTATTTTTCGCTTCATACACGATCCCATGTGTTCTTTCTGTTTTTTTAGGTACATTTTTTGGTCTAACATGTCCCGCGAGAATTGTAAATAAACTGATGGTGATTTTGGCAAGTCTAATCATCGATTGAACTAACAGACAAGTTTTATTATGAAAGCAACCACCAACCAAGACATAAAAACTAATTGATAATAATTTATTTAAAAAAAACATGTGAAGTAGATCATAGCGCTCAATTTTAACCGTCGACCTTAAAAGCAGTAAAATGACGAAGGAGGAACAAATCTTATATAATAAAAATCATATAGAAAAACGTCTGTGAGTACTGTTAAGCACATCTGAAAGAAACAGATTCAAATTATTTCAGCAAAACTCATACAAAGTTTTTGGCTGTTAAAAGATCTGTGTTTGAAAAATATCAATGGGTCCTACAGTTATTTCTTTCTTGCAGAATAGGCGATTTATATACGATATAGATATATTGTACAAATCGTGCACCTATACCTATACCTTAGTCACGAACAAAATTAGCTCTAGAACTTGAAAACCATAACAACTAGAATAGTGCTCTCCTAGACATTTTGTAGAAAATTTCATGCTCTACCAAGAAACTCTTAGAAGTTTTCTTGATATCTTATACAGTTAGAAATAACCCTAATTGTCCATTTCTTTGCAGACATAGGCTTAACGACAGAAGATATCAAAAAACTTTTAAGACTTTTTTGTAGAGCATGAAATCTTCTCCAAAAAAGTCTGGGAGAGCACTATTCTAATTGTTATGGTTTTTAAGTTATCGAGCTAATTCTGTTCATGATTAAGCCAAGCCCCGACCATAGGTGTAAGATTTGTACTGTATAGTGTAGAATTACGCTTAAGTCGTCGTGGATTCAAATTCATGCTCGACAGTGACCTCAAACACATTGAAAGTATGTGAAGATTATATCAAATTACAAGAGGGTGAAGAATATTTGAGCGTTATAATGGCCCTCAGAATAAACACGATCACATAGTGCACATAAAATGTCCTGCATTCAAAGATCAGTTGTGCAAACTCTTTCAACCTGAGTGCATCAAAATACAACAGAAAATTTTCTAGAAACTTATCAAAACTGCTGTGACCGTTAGTGTATTTACATATATTTTAACGATAAACATAGATACTAGTTCTTTTTTTACCCTTGGTAGGTCCTAGTTATCGCAGCTTCTAAAACTATCTTACTTGTCTGACTGTCATCAATGCAATGCTTGCTGTGTGTTTATATTTGTTCAAATGCCCTTGTTTCAGCACTATTTCCTGGTTTATGATACTGTAGATGTAGTAAATCGATAGGGATATAATTCTCCGAGATAAATGTCACCGTTTTCTAGCAGAATTGAACCCCGAACCCAAGCGATCTGCCACATTACTGAGTAGCTGTCTAACCACTGCAGGTATCGACCCTTTTAGTAGTACAGTAATTTAGTGTGACATACACAGATGAGAATTAGAAAAATTATTCTTCTATGGCAACGTGTAAACGAGGTGGAGCAAAGTCTCGGATCCAGTCACATATACCAATATAGTATATTACAAAATATTGTGTTCTTTGAGGATTTGTACTATATTAGGTGTTTAGAATGCTTCACTTCGGTGAACTAATTTGACTATTTGGAAATACGTCCAAAACAAAGTAAACAATCGGTAATTATCCAAACTCAAATTTAGCCGACATTTTTTTTTCCTATAAACTTTAATCTGATCATTTTTTTCTGTAAAATAAAATTTTAAACCCTGTTTAATATCCGAAATGCAAACATGTTAAGTTTGATAAAATGATTTCGATAATGATAGCTGAAATTCTAAAAATCAGTTTATATAACAAGGTAGAGAAATAATTCATGAAATTACTGCAAAAAAAATCTGAATTATATAAATTATTGGTTTACATTTTCCATATTATAAATATTTAGTAAACTGTATATCTCTAACCGGCATTATTTTCGAACATCGTATTTGCGTGTTAATATTTTAACCATATCTTTATTCATAGTAAATTGGAAAAAGTATGCTTACTTTCGCCGGGAATGTTTATATGTATTTGTTAATTTAGAACAATAAATATAATATGTAGAGAGATAGTAAAATAGTTAACTAAGCTACAGTTTCGTATATAGAAATAGAAAGGTATTGCAGTGATTCATTTAGAATAAGTCGGGATTAATTGTATCAATAGATATATAAATACCTGAAAAAACATTGCCACTAACACAATAACCCAGCCATACCCACCATCAGGTATGCTAGGTCCTAATTCAGATTGTGTCGAAAGAACACTATCGATCTTAAGCCCGTTTCTATTTTGAATATCCGCCATGACTTTCTTTACAAATGTACTTTTTCATCAGAATGAAATGTATGCCATGATTCAATGCGCGCACTAGAACAAAAAGACGATAAACCTAGTTAGAAGCTTCACACAATCATTATCTTATCTAGTTATTTTATACTGATAGCATAATGAAGATGAAATGAGATTCAGTATTAATCAGACATAGTAGATAAGTCTGTATAAATACTTTACGTTTTTTTTTCTGTATTATGAATATAGTGCGTGCAGAAAGTTTTACTTTTGAAATATTTTAATATTATGCAGTTTTTTTAAGAGTTTCCAATACATAGTTTTCCAAAACTAAAAGGCTACCAATAAATAAATACCAATAATTAATGTATAATTAAATTTCAATGTGAGTTTTCACAAGCTTTTACAAATTTAATTTACTCAACTCTTAAACAACAATTTGTTTACAATGTTTACAATTTGAAAGACCCAAAAATGTTGTGTTTTACTATGCCATTGTTTTTTAGATATTCCTCAGCTATTGTCTATGTAAAATAAGTCTTAAAAGATTACTATATTCAGGTACACAAACATATTTAGATTCGAATATATAATTTAATATAACAGAGGTATTTCAGAGAGTTGAATTCATATTTCATTCATTACTTAACGTTTTATTTTTATACGGTTATACATACGTATAAGGTATACAGTTTTTTTATGCTTTAATAAAATTGTATATCTAAGTAACACACTGATGTCAATATGATGTCCCTTGACGAACATCACGTTATAATAACGTCATTTGTGGATGCACAAATGACGTCAACATTTGACGTAGAAGTAGCGCCAAAATTTGACGTACAAATAAGCTCCCCCCATGTCGGAATTTCCAAATTTCACTTATGCCATCGTATTGTACTAGTTTTGTACCGTTTTGTACCACAAAGCAAACATTTTGTACCTCGTTAGCTTTTGAGATATAATCGATCTTAAGTAGATTGCTAGCCCCCCTCTCCATATCGGAATTTCAAAATTTCAGTGATGCCATCGTATTCTACTAGTTTTGTACCGTTTTGTACCACAAACCAAACATTTTGTACCTCGTTAGTTTTTGAGATATAATCGATCTTAAGTATGCTCTCGTACTGTACTAGTTTTGTACCAAACGCTTTGTACCACGTTGGTTTCAGAGATCAGTTTTAGTTGGGGAAGGGAAAGAGGGATATGACTGCCTACCTCGCCAGAATTTTAAAGTTCCAACTATGCTATTCTGTTGTAGTAATTTTGTAGAGTTTTGTACTGTAGACGGAGCGTTTTGTACCACGCTAATTGAGATTTAATGAATTTGAGATGAGGCGAGTACAAGATAAACTCGTCATTACATCAGAATTTCAAAAGTTGTGTTATGTTATTGTATTGTAGTAGTACATTTATTACATTACAGTTCGTTAGTACATAACTATACTAGTAACAATAAGACTACATTAATAAATTTGAATATCTTTAATTTAAAAGCAGGACAATATTTGCCATGACATAGAAAAGTGGTGCTTAAAGTTAAAGCAGTTGGTTAAATAGATTATATTTAACTAAAATATAACAAAATGATTTAAAGTAAAAGTGTTATATTTTCTTTTTAATTCTACGATTTAGATGAGAATTTAAAACATACGAGTAAGAAAAACTTATTTATTTAACGCCACATATTTAATATCTATGTATATAAAAAATGGGGCTGGTATACACTACTGTGCAAAAGAAACCAGCACCTTACACAATTCATGATATTTTACTAACAACACATATTTATTCAAAGTGTGAAATATAACTTCGTGCGGAATATGAAATACATCTAATCCGAAGAATAAATATGAGTTATCATAAGAAATTTATTCGTAAGTTCTAGGAAATTCTTAATTGCAAGGGAATGTAATATTTTATGGTCCGCCTGAGGCGATTCCCAGGAGGGATAATCCGTAGAAACTTTATTGTAGACAAAAGTATTTTAATAAAATTGATATTTTACACATTCAGTTCATAGTTTGTCATCATACGATAAGGTTTGGTATATTTTAAAAATACATTTGCATTTTTGTTTGTGTAAGTCTCTGTTCCGGTTCGTTCCGTTCAATTTATTGAAAGTGTGCGGTATCTAATCGTGAAAGACATTAAAAAAGTCACAAGATGCCACGAATATCTCTTGTGAACAGACATAAAATTATTGTGTTACATGAAGAAGGTTTGAATCAAGCCCAAATTGCGAAGCGTGTTAAGTGCTCACGGTACAGCGTACAAAGTATAATTAAAAAGTTCAACGAAACTGGTGAAGTAGGCGATAAACCGAAGTCAGGACGGCCTAAAAAGCTTAGTAGAACCGACGAACGTTTTTTAAAAATGACATCCTTACGAAATCATAAGAAAGTAAGCAGACAATTAGCACAGGACCTGGCAGAAATGACGGGCACATCGGTGCATGCTTCAACTGTGAGAAGATCGTTGAAGAGATCCGGTTTACGAGGATGTGTGGCAATAAAGAAACCTTTACTGAGAAAAGGTAATAAAGCAAAAAGATTAAAATATGCTTTAGATCATAAATCCTGGGGAGACAATGAGTGGCGTCAAGTCTTATGGACAGACGAATCTAAGTTTCAGCTGTTTGGCACCAATAGACGTCAATATGTAAGACGAAGGCCAGGAGAATCTCTTTTGGAGCCATGTCTGCAGGCTACTGTAAAACATGGGGGTGGAAACGTATTGGTTTGGGGGTGTATTTCTGCAAATGGCGTTGGCGATATCATAAAAATAGATGGTAGATTAACTGCAGAAACATACCAAAAAATATTACAAGACCATGCCATCCCTTCAGGACTACGCCTTATAGGCGAAAGTTTTATATTACAACAAGACAATGATCCCAAACATGCTTCCAAATTAGTTAAAAATTACTTGGCCCAACAACAAAGTAATGGGATATTAAGAACAATGGTTTGGCCACCACAAAGCCCAGACCTTAACATAATAGAGCATGTTTGGGATTATCTAGATCAAAAGAGGTATGACAGATCACCCAACAATGTAAAGGAGCTGTGGACAGTCTTACAAGACGAATGGACCAAAATCCCCAATGAATTTATTGAGAAACTACATGATAGTGTACAGAATAGAATCAAGGACGTCATTACATTTAAAGGTGGTCACACGAAATACTAATATTCGCAGTTGTAACATTAAAGATACTCATGTATTGTTATAGATGTATAAGTAGCAATCGTACTAGATACATAATAAAATTTTTATTGTCCTTACAGGTCATTTATTTATAGTACCTTGCATTGTAGTAGCATATTTATAAGTGCTGGTTTCTTTTGCACAGTAGTGTATATAACGAATACCGAATGATCCTTAAAAACTACAACAATTATGATTTCTTCTATTTACTATATAAAGATTAGCTATCCTTAATTTACAACTAAAATCTGCCATAGTCCTTGCAATGTTGTATAGATACGTTATGATGAAATGCCGATATGGAGGGGCTAGCACTGTACTTAAGATAAATTATATCTCAAAAACTAACGAGGTACAAAATGTTTGGTTTGTGGTACAAAACGGTACTAAGTTAGTACAATACGATGGCATAAGTGAAATTTTGAAATTCCGATATCGGGAGGCTAGCACTCTACTTAAGATCGATTATATCTCAAAAACTAACGACGTGCCAAATGTTTGCTCTGTGGTACAACACTAGTACAATACGATATCATTATTGAAATTTTGAAATGCCGACATGGGGGGGGGGAGGCTGGCATGTCTCCCCCTCCCCCCCCATCTAAAATTGATTGAAGAATGCAGTATAAACAATTTATAATATCGAAGAGCGTTGAATCATACGTATTCATACACGAACAGCAAAGCTTTGATAAGCCACTTCCCCTACTGTAGTTGCCCAACACCTATCGATAACACACCTAGGTGATCGATTGCCTTCTACAAAGCTGGCTAACTCTTTTTCGCTGACAGTGAGATATCAACTATATCGTTTTATTTTTTGAACCAGTAGAGGTTATTGCACTTGAATTTGTAGTTGATAAAAGCTGATTCTAATGTTTGTGATCATTATTAGTAAATATCAAACATTTAATTGTTTATTAGTTAGCGTTTAAAAATATTAAAAAAATGTAATTAAACCAAAAATTATTTTGTAATTAATTTTAACAGTTGATGGATAAAAAACAATAAATGGTTTGGTATTTATTATGCAGTATTGATAGTAATTCTTTTAACAGCCTTGTACCTACAGGGACAAGTGTTTTTCTTTTCGTAGGAGTAAAATGGTCGTGGTTCTGAAAAGAACCGATTGTTGATGTCAAACAGGTAGTAATTTAAAGTAATGTGCCTCGTTCGCGTAACCTGAACACCGTGCCCATTATCACCTAATACGACGAACGCCTGCGATTAGGAGAACGTTTCACGCACAAGCGTTCTACTGTGAACCGTACAGACCCATCATATCACATAATTCTTGCATGGTAAAAACCATGTTGATAACTATACGTTAATACACATTCATAGCTTGTAACTTATAATGGACTGCACCTATTAGTCTTGCGTTGTATATCTGGTTTGATATGATACCTGCACGCGTGCGCAGTGTTGGGAGATGATATTGTGTTAATGTCGCCAACTAGGCACGGAAAAATCACTAAAATGGCAACATTACAAAAAAAAAATCACCAAATATTTTATTTTGGTTAAAAACTTGTCTAGTCTTTAAAAATAAACCAAGGAGATTACTGAATTTTAAGAGCAGTGCTCTGCAAGAAAAGCCTCGCAATAAAAGTTTCAATTCGGCAGTCTTTCTTTCATAAGTATGTAATAGATTTCGGGGAAAAAATTGTTATTTTTGATGTACTTGGCACCCAATTAGACTTGCGAAGATATTCAAGTAGTAGTCATTAACTACTACGGTAAATTAATAGGAAAGTCGCTTTTAGTTCTATTTACCTTTGAACATGTCTTCCGCTTCCCATTGTTTTCGATATTTTTGAACATATTTGGACATCTTTACTATTGAACACACAATTAACGCGTTAATTTTCAAACAAGTTAAAAACAATTCACATACGGGTGCTCCGACGTTTCTGTGGATCAGATATAGCCATGGATATAGCCTTATCATCGCGGTAACGACTCAACATGTTATAGGCATGCGTATCTGAAATTTATATTGTGTGTGCATGCCCATAACATGTTCATGTTATAAGTTGTACATATGTGCAGATGGCACACTGTCAACAAAAAAGTCTCCAACAAAATCACTGACAAAAAATTATCTCTAAATTTGTCGTTGATAGCTTAAAAAATCGCTAAATTTAGATAAAATCACCGATCTCCGAACACTGCGAGTGCGGTATCCGTTCACTGGCTGCATGTCGTCCGCCACCCACCCTGCTCTCCCTCTCCCACCCATAGCCGAATTTTGAAATTCTTTCTGGACTAAAGTTTTGTACCTATTTTGTATCGTTTTGTACCAAACATTAAAAATTTTGTACCTCGCAGGGATATGCCAGCCGCCCCATGTCGGAATTTCGAAGTTTTACATGCCATCGTATTGTAGTAGTTTTGTACCACAAACCAAACATTTTGTACCTTGTTAGTTTCAGAGAAATAATCGATCTTAGGTAGTGCTAGGCTCCCCTTATCGGAATTTCAAAATGTCATTTATGCCAGCTTATTGTATACTAGTTTTGTACTGTTTTTTAAACAAAAAGCAAACATTTTGTACCTCGTTAGTTTGAGAGATATGATAGATCTTAAGTAGAGTGCTAGCCCCCCTCTCCCCCCCCCACATCGGAATTTCAAAATTTCACTTGTGGCGTCGTACTGTACTGGTTTTGTACTCTTTTGTACCAGAAACCAAACATTTTATACTGCACTGGTTCAAAAGATATGATCGATTTAAATGAGGCGAGTAAATTTTGAAATTCCGACATGGGAAAGCTGGCATGTCCCTGCTTTCCCCGTTTTCCTCTTTTCCTCCCCCTCCCTCACCCATCTAAAATTGAGTATATCTTTTAAACGGGCGACGTACAAAACTTTTAATGTCTGGTACAAAACGGTACAAAATGGGTACAAAACTTTAGTCCAGAAAGAGTTTTAAAATTCGGTTATGGCGGGGGGGGGGGGGATTGATCGTTGGTTGTTCCGTCCCTCTCTTCGGATGAGCTCATCTTCCAGCTTGACTTCCTGTCCGGATGTCCTTCTGGTGGTCTTCGGGTGTTGTCGGATTGGGTCCTTGGAGTCTTTTGGTGGATGTCCCTCGCTGTTGTATATCTGAAATCATAAAACAGAATTAGGTATTAGTGGTGTGTATTACCGTATGACATTCGCCGGACTGTTCTCCTAGTGGTACGGTGTTTGGTATGCCCCGTTGATTTTTGCGCGATGGCGCTACTCATCGCCGGGTTGTTGCTCGAGAGAGCCTTCCCGAAAAAGCCTCTATTGAGCTTCGTCAGGAACTCGTTCAAGTCCTGGGTGTCTGCTGCTGTTAGTTCCCGGAGGACGACCAGTCGACCGATGGCCCTGTTTCTAGCGCTACCTAGATGCTCGGCGAAAGTTAGCTTCCTGTCGAGGATCATTCCCAGGTATTCGATCTTCTCGCCCCAGTCGATTTCCGTTCGTAGAACGGTTATCTTTTGAGGCGAGGGTTGGTGTCTCCGGCAGAACGCAATAGCTTGCGTTTTCCTCGGATTGATCGTTAGACCGCATATGCTGAAGAATCCCTCGATTCGATCCAACTGTGCCTGAGCAAGTTGAGCAGCGATCTCGGGACTCTTTGAATAGAGGGGGAGGGGAGGGGGAGGCTGGCGACATGCAGCCTCGCTTTATACTATGCTCGTCCAGGCTCGGCGTAAGGCCAATTGAATTTTTTTTTCTGTCGTTTACGTACCGTACGAATAAAGATTTTATATTTTGGATTTCTTTTTTTAGCATTCCAGCTTTCGATTAGTGCTATTCCGTGTTTTATTGCAGGGATTCTCTGTATATTATTGCCAATTTCCTTTCTTTTAACAAAATTTAAAACTTAAAAATTAACACACTTAAACAATGAAAAATTATTATCCTATGACGACAAAATTAAAATTATAAAGCAAAATTCAGTATTTTAAGGTTGTTAAGTGATTTTTAAACAACTTTTCTTGATTTTTTTTGTTCTGAGTTGCTATTAATAAAATGTCTGTTCATACAAAAAGATAGTCGTTGCGAGTCGTTGCCTTACAAGACTGAAAAATTTTATCTTGATTGCTTTCGATATTAGAATTTATGTCTTTTACTTAGTTTCACTTCCAAAAACCAATTACGTATAGTCAGACCAATCACCAATTTTGTTACATCCTCTACAGTTCTATTGTCAAACGCAAAATAAATATTAATTTAAAGTTATTTATTCTTAGAATTTTCTAATAAAAAAATCGTTTTTCTGTTATAGAATTATCATTATGAAATATCTTATTATTTCTAGAGCAATAATTAACAAATAATTAGAGAATAATTAATTATTCATTAAGTGTACACTTTACATGCATCAAGACGTATACACACTTCTGTGATAAGCTACAAATGATATACATAAATATAGGGAAAAAACTCCATAAGTGAATTTTAAAATTTTTATAATGCACACTATTTTGCCGGAATGATTTCTTACCTATTGTTAGTAACGTATGTATTTTTAAATTACATATATCACATTACATATCATTGCATATAGTGCTTCTTCTTCTTGAAAATACATACACATCTAATATTACTGTCGTCTGCCAGACGATTACTTTTCAACGATATCGTATTCTTTGATAAGATCAGGTCAATTTTCCTTGCCGCCGTTTAGATTCTGATTTGCCCTTGTAAAATAAAAATCTCATCTGTGGGTGGTATATTTTCGTCTTCCATCCGTTTTAAGATTTCCTTTGGGGCCTGACCTATTACACCGTCCTGTTGGCACAGAAAATATGATCTTGTTGACAAATATTCATTCATGGCCGACAAAAGCAATGCCTAAGTATCTATTTGTATCTATAGCTACTTCTATGAAAAGAAGTTTTTTATGTGTTTGAATCAGATGCTGCCGCAGCCTATAACTAATGCAGAAAATTTTATTTTTATAAAACATTTATTATACTATTAACAAAGTAAGTCTGGATACGATTATTTCGGTCTGGAAGGTAGAAGGCTTTGCCATCGGGTTTTCTATCTCTCCAAATTCCAATGCCCATGTCTTTCACCATTTCAAAAGCATCCACAAATCGACGGGAGATTTCCGCCTCGTTTTGCAGACGAAGCCTTTTGCAGTCTTACTGCTGGAAATGTCTGCATTGTATCCCCTAGTGAAACTGAACTAGCGAAATCTTATCCGTCTTTATGGACAGTAGTATCGTGTGTGTTAGATGTAGTTGAAAATGTTGGTATGGTTCCCTGTTTCGCTGGAAAAAATCTTGACACCCGCTACAAAAATGGCCGAAAATGTTCTCCAGAACCGCCGTCGGTATGGAGGACATTACCTAGTTTCCCGGGTATAGGATGTTATTACTTGGAATGCCTGGCTTTCGTTAAATTGTTACCCCAGAGAATGCACTTTAACCGCAGCTCGCCACTCACGGGTTGTAAGGGCGTATAGATATGAATTGTTCGCTGACGTTTGTTTTGATTAAACTGCTCGAAGTAGAATTTTTGATTGTGTGTAAAGATTTATGCATTTGAAACGGTTTTAAAACTTGTATTGAGTATAGAAGTGACAGAGGTATCGATGTCGTGTATTGTCTTTTTGGTTAGAGGTTATTATCAGTACTTCGTCTTTCTCGCTATTTGCAACTATATTATTATGTATTAAACTTTAATATTTCTTTCATATTATGATTAGTATTGTATGTACAAAGAAGGGTTATTTCTGGAAGATCCAGCTATTAAATTTAATACAGCAATGAATCAACATTCTGGAAATTGTGAATTTAGGTAATTAAAGAATTTGAATATTTGCATTTTAATATAGGAGTTTCGCAAAACTGATAATTATTCGCAGTAAAGGAGTATTAGTAGTAGGGTAAATAGATGGTATCATTAAACTAAGTATCTAGTTTCACAAAAGCGTAGTGGTATGTCAGGTAAGCTTTGAGCCAACAATGGCAATTTGAAACTAGCAGGTATAATTGATTACAGATAAAGTGTAACTAAGGAATAAACTAAGAAATTAAACAATATAATTACAATTTTTAATCTAAAGCGTAGGTCTTCAAAGTTTATATTTCAAAATCGTTTTTCCCATTTGATTTCTAAACTGTTTATTTAATCTTAATAATTATTTTAGAGTTGTTAGAATGTGTGTACAATTACATTTCTATTTTAGGATTATAAATAAATCTCCATTACCACTATTAAGTCCAGGAGTGAACTATGTCGAAGAGTTAAAAATAGAAGAAAAACCACAGTTAGAATATGAGATAGTTGATAAGTAATTAAGTGGCTTAGAATACATTTTCCATTTTATTAGGGCATTTCATGTCGACTTTCGCATTAGGTATTGCAGGCCTATATAACTGCAAAACGAAAAGCAATAGCGCAAAATTATATACGTAGTTTCAACATTATTTTGACTTCCTCTGTATATAGTTACATTTTAACAAATCACGAAAGGATTTTTAAAAAGTATTTATTTTAAAAGGTACAAAGAAATACAACAATTAGATCACTGTACACAAGCTCCATACATAAACGTACTGTATAGACTAATTCATAGTATTTTTGTTTGTTTTAGTTGAGTAAATATTAATATTGTCACATTAGTTTTGTCAGCACAAATGTGGTGTTAAATTAAATTTAAAACATTATTTACTTTAATGTTAACTATAAGTACATATGTCTCTAATATTAAATAAAATGTTTTGTTAATATACATACATATGTAGTTATCCTATTTGCTACTATAGCCATAAATTCATATTTTTATTGTTTACAATACCTTCAATTTATCAAGTTACTATTAAATTTATTCAAGTTATACTTGATGCAAACTTACGAAGTGAATAAAATATCAAATATAAATAACACACTTGTCAGGCAATTTAAACCTGAAACTTAAGACTTGCCTCGGCGAGGTTTCTTATCAACAATGGTGTCCTATTTTGTTACAATATAAAGAGACTTTTGTAATTTAATAATACGCTTATCATTTAAACCGTCTTGGATATTGAGGTTTCTGTTTCTACTAATAGGATAAAGATGCAAGCTAATTATATTTTGTACAGTGTAATAAAAATAACATTTTTATGGGAGTTTAAAATTTGAATGCAAGATTATATCCCCACCAATCCTCCTATCCCCACTAATCTTACTTCATTCCAACATTCAAGGTGGATGGTATCTATGAATGCAAAAAAATTGATATACGTAATTTAATAGTACATTTATATTTAAATATCTTTATATCTATAGTGTTTATTTATACATCACAGACAGTCTTCAAATACTCTCAAAGAACAACAGACGCGTATCGATATGTTTGACAACACATGGACAACACGAAAAATACGACATCGTTGTCACGCGGTTTTTTAAGCCAATCACATCTATATCTAATTGCGCGCGTAGCTTACACCAAACGGGGCCGCATCATCAATGTACATACATACATACCATCCGTTTTGGGTTGCGTTTGAAAGATATAAATTACACTGGTCAACACGATTTTTGCTGACTTCAGGAAATACATTTTCATTTGTAGCGCTTTCTGCTGTGTATTTTGGTGTGGCTGTACAGTTGTACACTCCAACAGTAGTCGGCCAGCCATGGTATGAAGATCGCATCTTTCTTGGTATCGATTCCATAATTTTAAAATCTCGATCAAATCTCTTACTTTGTTCATCGCTTATAGCACCCAAAATTGGATCTCTTATTAAAGTTCTACTTTGAGGTACATCAAATACCCCAAGTTTAATGTTTTCGTAACTTAGATATGGAAATTTTTTATATATGCACTGGAAACAGTTATCTTGCAAATCTAGAGCTTTAACTTTTATTGCTTCATAAAACCAAATTTGATGTGAATAGGCGGAAAAATTACCTCTTTCCTGTTAGCTAAAGGTCATCTTATAATATTTTTTCCCTAACATTTATAGAGACGCTCTTGACACTTTTGCTGGAACTGTCGATAAGTCAATGCCACTCACGTGGTCATCTTGAACCACGTCCATTTTAGTTAGCAAACCTGGTGCATTATACAATAAACAAATTAAACAAATTCACACTTTTGATCTTGAAACTAGCAATCCCAATGATTTCTCTGATAAACCCAAATCCATTATTATTACTAAATCATTCAATACTATATTTGAACTAAACAAAAATAGCAATATCTATGTAGTTTTTTCCGTTCACGCAATATCATTGAAACGCCTAAAGTTAATTTCTACCGTTTTCCCTTATTCAACTGCCACAAATTTTTCCCGCATGGTTGACACACTATGTGCAGCCTATGACTTGTCCTGGTTACCAAGTTTTACGTCAAAATAGTCAAACACATTTTCTTAACGAAAGCAATAATAGTTGTTGCCGCATTTCGAAAAAAATGATCTGTGTCAATGCAAAATTTGGCAAAGAAATTACGAACGTCAATTGGAAATATCCAAAATGCCAAGAAAAGGAACAACTTATTGGAGACATGTAAGAAGTAAAATATGCCGAAAAGAAGCGCTACACAATTGGAAAAGACAAAATCCCGTGCTGTTCTGTTGAGCAAACTTTTGGTCAACAATCGTAGGAGCCTCAATTCTACACAATGGAAGTTGGAGAGGATATTTCAGATAAGAATAGCAGTGTGGTCATAGAAAAATTCGGCGAGAAGATTCTGGTGTTGTAAGCTATCTGCTCGTATGAACTGGTACAATCAACGGCGAGAACTACCGAGAGCAATGTATACGCAGTGCCTTGAACCACTCTAGCGCAAGCACACATATCAGTGTCTCCAATATTTTGACCTGACCTAGGGTCCGCTCACTATGCTCATTTTTTTCCGATATAAGCACGGTTTGAATTTTTTCATCTGCAATTTGCGATTTTTCAGAAATATACAGAGTGTTCCATATAAAAAACACAAGTTGTGATTATATCGGAAAAAATGCAAAACAATTTAAAACAAAGTTTATGCTATCGGTTGTAACTCAGAAATGTGCCCCACGGATATCTGAACTGTTTTTCGATAACACCTAAGAAAAGCGAGATACAGGATAGAACTGGTTTTGCCAAAAATTTAAAAACAGCTGTAATTCGAAAACGGTTAGAGATAGCCGAATTCGGTTTGCGCTATATTATTACTAGGAAAAAACTTTGGATCTCAGTTGTCTTCTATCTCCCACAGGTTTCTTTCGAGAAAATATCAAGCTTTATTACTGTTGTGTAGTAATGCTATGTTCCATTGGTAATGTGTAAGTACCTACTGTTTTAAAAATTTTGCATTCCACTGGCAACTGGCACTGAAAAAGTTTGCACTGAATTAAATATTTATTGCATTCATCTTGAAAGTCAGTTTCAAAAGATGAATAAATAAAAATTGCCAAAAGTGAGAAGTAACACACACCAGACCTGTTTAGTGTATTCTACTGGCAGCTGCCTTTTTGAGTACTGTGTAGAAACAATAGGCACTAGAAAAGTGTCTAAGGTGAACTCAGTGTGTCTTCAGTGCTAGCAGTAGAAAATAGTATTATTTCTTGTTTAAAATTACCGCGCTGACATCCTATTGAAGGGTCTTAATCACCAGGTGCTTTCATTTTGCATGAAGGGTAACGTCGAACCTTACGAGTATATTTCATTCAGCTGACACGAGCTGCCCATGAGGATATTCTCTTCCGAGTAGAATTTAATTTCTAATTCTATCTTTTAAAGATGAACAAAAGGAGGCGAAAATTGTAAAGTAAAACAATAAATAGCTAAGAATGTGACATGAAGTAAATAACTTAATAATTAATCTTAGTGACTAGCCTACGAAAAACAATATTCGAAACATGATGCAATTAGTTTTAAATTAAATTAAAATACATAATTTATTTAAAATAATACATCTGATATTTTTCTTAACAGAAAGTAAGAAATGCATTGAAGTGAAGTAATATGTTATCACGAATGAATTAGGAAATACTGAACTCTGATTGGTGAAGTTTTAAACCATCTGTTGGGCTTGGGAAGTATGGGGGTAGATATTTGCTTTTAGCTTTTACCGTTATTTATATTGCAAGTAGTGTATTAGTAGTGTTGTTTCCTGTTTCCAGTTTTCTTGTAAGTAGGTTATGTAGATTATATATTCTTTTTGTGCTAAATTTGGATAGCTAAACTAATTTAAAGTAATAATGGTACTTCTGTGTGTAATTGTGTAAGGTTCTTGTAGTTGTATGTATATTTCGTTTTGTTGAAGACCTTATTTTACTACTTTTTATTTTCATAAAAATTATGGCGCTTTCAAGATATTGTATTTTTACACAGATAATTATAAAGATTTTCTAACGTTTGTAATCATATAATTTTAAACGTAATAGAAATCAAACCGACAGTATATTTTTTTTAGAATTCGAAATAAAAAAAACGTAAAAACCAAATGTTATTTATACAGGACTAATTTATTCGAGTATTTTACTTTGTAACGTTAACCTTAAATTATTTCCATGTGTAAAGAAAAATGATTGGATAATTTCTATAATTCTTTATTTCGGATCTGTTTTAGAAATCATGAAATACATGTCTTGTAAATCCTGTTTCTAGAATTTATATTAAATATGCCTAAAAACAAACACGATTCCCTCAATATATTTTCTAGGCAGCGTATTATGTTCTAAGGTTTAACCGGTTCTAACGTGTCTTGTAAACAATTTTCGGATTTTTTTTTAATGTATCATATATAACTTGATATAATTAAACTTGTACAATATACTGGTATTTTCAAATCATCAAAACTTCTCAAGGTCGATTTGAATATTTTTGCAGGTGTTGGTGTTTTTTATTATATTAGGTTTTATGCAGGGTTATTAAGATCTGCTTATTTTGTTTGTATGGTTGGCAGCTAACATTTACCTACCTCGCCATTTTTATTTTCGAAGATGTAATAGTGCACAAAATGAAACTGTTAATTTAAGTTAATGTAATTTTAGTTTTTACAGTTAAATGGAGCAACAACAACGCGGTAGAGGCAGAGCGCGTGGTCGCGCAAGAGGACCACCAACACAAGCGACTGGTGCAGTTCCAAGGCCTGGGCCACAGCCAGCACCACCACAAGGAGCATGGGCCTCGGGAGCTCCTGGTGCCGCACCACAGCCCCAGGCTGCACCATCAGCGTGGGGCCCAAAGATGCAAGTCCAACAACAGCATCAGATTCGTGCACCGGCTCCACAACCACAACCGACGCATCAGGGTAGAGCAACACTTAGAACTGGCGGTGATGGAAGATCACCTGGTGCTGCAGCGGAAATTGCAGGAGCAGTTGTTGGGGCTGGTGGAGATACTGCTGCCATGCATAGCGGTCGAGGTGCCATACGTGGTAGACGAACATTAACAGAACTTGCTACTTATTATCGAACGAAACCGCAAGGCATTCAAAGTAAACAAGGTAAGATATTTCGATAATTGTTTAATATATTACCATATACCAGAGAGATATAAATATTAATTGAAACTTAGCATCTTGTCATCCTAATTTTCATTATATTTTTTAAATAATTAAACTATATTTTTTATTTATTCAACAACACAACCTATACTAGTTAGATTGAAATATTTGCTCAGTTTTCATAGATTTTTTAGTTTTCTTATCGACTTCGTTCAATATTGATCTTAAGAATTTGAAACACTAAAATTTGTGTTTGTTTTGTATATCTTATAATTTTAAATATACATATAAATATATATATAAATATAATATACATAATATAATATACATATAAATTGTTGCAAAAGCTACACGTAGCGACACAGTTTGTTCAAATTTAACACAAAATTCTTATGGTAAAATGTCGTATCATGCTTTATGCATCCTCGGGGACCACATGAAACGTACATTCCATTTGGCAACGCTGTAGTTTTATACTACCGTAATAATAGATAGAATTATAGAATACTTGTCAAAACTTACAAACGGGAATTACAAACGACAAATTGGATTACACAATTCATACATAGGGCAAAGCAATAAAAAAACACTATTAAAACAAAGTTAGTAGTTTTGATTTTTCGAACGTATCTCTTGTAACAAATTAGCATCACTATTACCTAAGCATCTGTTTAAATTGACGTCCGTTCGTTTGTAAACACAGTTGCAATCTATGAGGTATTGTCTGTATTACTCGTTCTAGCCTTTCCGGTGTAATTTCTAATATTGCCGCGTTAGTTCTTCCTCTAACTTCGTCAGCGTACTGTGGAGGTGTAGCGTAAACGTTGTCCTTAATGAAACCCCAAACAAAAGTCTAAAGGATTAAGGTCGGGAGATCTTGTAGGCCATAAGATAGGACCACCGCGACCAATCCACCTGTTAGGGAAGTGTTCATCCAACCACTCTCTCACATAACGAGCAAAATGTGCAGGAGCCCCATCATGCATTTAAAACATGTTACGGCGTGTGTTCAATGGCATCTCGTCAATAACTTGTTCCAATACATTTAAGTACCCGTTAGCATCAAGACGATTTGGCAGATAGATTGATCCAGTGACTTGGGTGATATATTATGCCCAGCCAAACATTAACTGAAAACTTTCTTTGGTGGCCGTATTCCCGAATAGCATGAGGATTTTCATCTGCCAAATAGTGAAAATTATGGATATTGAGTACACCATCTCTGGTAAACAGACTCGTCGGTCCAAAGAACACTTCTTAAAAAATTATTACCTTCATGAATTCTATTTAAGATACTGTGACAAAAGTTTAAACGGTGTACGTTATCGTTTTCATAGAGCGGCTGTACCTTAGTTATATGGTAAGGATAAAGCAGGTTTTCACGTAGAACCGAATGAACGGTCTTATTACTGGGGATATTGAATGTGGACGCCAACTGTCGAGTACTGACGGAGGGATCTTCGTGTACCGAGTCTAGAATTTTCTCTTCCAGTTGTAATGTACGCCGTTGTCTAGGTCGACCTGCGTTGGGATTCCTTTTATAAAACGAACCAGTTTCACGTAGACGTTGGTCCAGTCGTCGAAATACGATTTCAGTAGGATGTCTCCGGTTTGGAAACCGTACGCGATATTCCTGTTCTGATGCCATGTTAGCATTTCCATTACAAAAACCATACATCATATACATATCGGCATATTCATTAAATGTAAAATCCGTCGTAAAAGAACAAAACAATAAAACAACAACGATAAAACACAGAACCAGAAAAACTAATCAAGAGAATATGAGAAAACACGAAATAGAGCAGAGCTTGCGCAAAACTAAATACTTGAGAAAAATTAATTCGGACAAATGTCAAAATTTGACACTAATGATTTTGGTTGAAACCAAATAAGAAAACATACACGTCTTACAACGTTGCCAATTGTGTTTTTCAAGAGAGGATGCTAATGAAATGTTGAAAATAGACTCTACCATCAAAAAGAAACTTTTCGATAAATTAGGGCTAAGAAGTTGTCTAAATTCAAAGTTGCAGCTGTCTGTACCGACAAATATCGAACACAAGCGCTTATTAAGAGACTAAAAAAACCGAACTTCGTGAACCTCGTGAAGACGTATGATGGTACAATATTTTACCATTGAGATTTTTGATTTAGAAACGGACGAAGAATGTCGCTGCGTATAGCTTTTGCGACAATTTTTACACACGTTATATTCATAATTTATATAAAAATGTTAATTTTGTGCATGGCTGCAACATACTTTTCTATTTCGACGTTTATTTTTATGGTGTTAATAGGCATATTTTGTATTTGGTTTTGCTTATGGCCTCTCTTGTTATACCATTGCACTTCTGCTTAGCTTCAGTTAAATACAGGGTGTCTCAACGAGACTGTTTATTACGAGTTTATGGGGTTCTGGCCAAAATATAAATTTGAAAATTCAGAATTATATATATAGATTATGTTCTCTTCTCTTCTCTGGTTCCTGTTACACCGGAAGTAGCCATCAATTTTGTTATTTTTAATGGAACACCCTGTATATTTTTACATATTTGGATTTACATATCTTTAAGGTAATAAATACCTTTGGTTTTTTCAATTTGGTTCGGGCATTTTGTAGTTATTCGATTTTTTCTAAAAAATTTACTACAGCGGACATTTATTAAAAAAATCAGGAAACACTCGATTTTTTGGGTATCAATTTTGAATTCATAATATGCTTAAACAACATATTGGAGTATATTTTGGCGCGGAGAACGGCCGTCTACATTGCGTGATTACTTTACTATAGCACGTTAACTCTTCGAAATTTTGAAGTTTAATTTAATTTTTTCAAATGGCACCCTACTTATTTTATCACTTAGTCGTCTTTGGTGTCCAATTTTACATCTTTTATGTCCCATATGTCCTATACCTACAATTGATAGTTTAGGAAATAATTAAGATTTTGTTTGAAAAATGCACACAACTCACGTTCTCAAAGATTTATTGTCAAAGTCTAACGTCAAAATTACACTTCGCGTTTGATGTTTGTGAGTTAGTAATTATCCGTTAAATGCCCTTACATTATTGCTATAATGAGCTTAAATGGATAATAATATCAAAAACAATGTTTACACCTTAATGTTAAAAAACAGGGGTATAAGGCGGTTAGGAATTGGCATGTGAGATCTCCAGATATGAAACCTGGACTTCTTCCTTTGGGGACGTATCAACACACACTACAAGACATATGACACATGAGGCGGAAGAGTGCCATTTGAGAAATTAAGTTATTCTTGAAAATTTCGAAGAGTTAACGTACCGTAGTAAAGTAACCACTCAATGTAGACAGTCGTTCTTAGCGCTAAAAAATACTCCAACATGTTGTTTAAGTATATTATGAATTCAAAATTCATATCCGGAAAATCGAGAGTTCCCTGATTTTTTTAATAAATGTCCCCTATAGTAATTTTTTTTAGAAAAAAATTGCAAAGCGCCTTAACCAAATTGAAAAAAGTAAAGGTATTTATAAAACTTGAAGATAGGTAAATCTAAATATGTAAAAATATACAGGGTGTTCCATTAAAAATAACAAAATTGATGGCGACTTTCGATGTAACAGGAAGCCTTAGAAATCTAATTATTATATTTTCAGTGAGGAGAACATAATCGACTATACCGGGTGTTTCTGGGAGGTGGCTCGCCTCTATGATTTCTAAAATATTTGAGATAGAGAAACTAAATTTGGGAAATATGTACGGGGCTTTAATTTACATTTCTTGACATAGTCGATACATTCTTATCACTTCCGCTTTTACCGGAAATGACTTTGATTTTCGATTTTTAAATGGCTCTACCTTAATATTTTTCGATATGTTGATCCGGGATAACATTTTGAGTACAACTGCAGCAAAATATATTTTTTGATATAAATTTTTTTCTTCAATTTTTTTGCGTTTTCGCAAAAAATATTTCATAAACGTTCGTTCGGAATATTAATGTAGGGTATCAAAATGAAGGTACTTCAATGCTCTTTCGTGATGATTTAGTGAGCCACCCTGTTCCCATTTGGAAAAATTATATTAAAACAAAAACTAAATTTTGGACCTACAAATACGCTTAAAAAACTGGGCATACAGTAAAAATGGAAAAAAAAAAAATGTTCGTATCATGTTTATACAGTAACACCTCAGCATATTAAGAACTTCAAAGGACTTGATGAAAAAAAAAAAATTGAAAAAAAAATTTTATATCAAAAAATAACTTTCGCTGCAGTTGTACTCAAAATGTTATCCCGAATCAAAATATCGAAAAATATTCAGGTAGTCCCATTTAAAAATCGAAAATAAAAGTCATTTCCGGCAAAAACGGAAGTGATAAGAATGTATGGACTATGTCAAGAAATGTAAATTAAAGCCCCGTACATAATTCCCAAATTTCGTTTCTCTATCTATTTTAGAAATTATAGGGGCGAGCCACCTTCCAGAAACACCCGGTATATAATTCTGAATTTTCAAATTTATATTTTGGCCAGAACCCCATAAACTTCTAATAAACGGTCTCGCTGGGACACCTGTATTTTGCATTATTACATATGAGCAACCGAATATTTGGTAGCCGCCTGAAGTAATGTATAGGGGTTTACCAAAATTGGATTGCAAGGTATCTACCGAGTTCCTACCGATAAACAGCTGATTCAGACGTTAGATGGGATAGGTACATGTATTTCCGAACGTTTTCGATACTTTCAGTTAGCTTTCAATCATTAATTACATAACCTAGACAATAGTGTGTTGATAAAAATGGAGAATAAAAGAAAGTTATCAATTATTGATATCTGAATTAATTGACAGCAGTGACAGCATATTAAAATTGTCCACAATTTACAAATTATGACTATAACACCTGACACTTAAATGAGTCCATTAGGTTATGTTTACTGGTGCAATTCTATTGACTGACTCTAAACCTCGATCCAAGAATCGTGGATCCGGTACATGGAACAGATTATTATTATAGACACATCGAAAAAAATCATATTTAGAGTAGGCTATGTGAATGGATTGTTACTTTAGCCACTTTCACATAATGACATTTATTCCTTGACATTTAATTTGAGGTTATAAACTTTGGTTATAATAAAACATTTAAAATGTCAAATAATAAATGTCATTATGTGGTAGTGGCTAAAGCAACGATCAAAAACATTTACATAGCCTACACTAATTACGTTTTTTTTTCGATGGCACGTTATTATTATTTAAAAAAAAATAATGACAGTGGTCTAGGCAATAAACTTCTGTTTTGCAATTATATATGTAAGTGGATTAGAAATTCCATAAAGTCAAATATTCTATCGCATGGCAAAAAGAGAAACCACATATCAGAGATAACTATTAGATATTTTGTTTTAGATAAATTGCAATCTTAGTGAAAAAGGTATCAACTTGTATTTTGATGTTTAAACTGTACAGTGAAGTTTACGATTGATGTCTGTAATGGATAATTATATGAAAGCATTAAAAAAATATATTCAATAATATCGAACCCATGTATATGAGAAGGAGATAATGTGGTGCAAGTATAGAATTGAATACAATTAAGTTTGGTTTATTAGAAATATAAATCTTGATATATAAAATGACTGAAGTGATAAGAGCAAAATTCTGTTTATGTTATAACCAAATAGGATACCATTCTAGATAAGACATTGACACATTTTAAATTGGAAATACACAGAGGGTCAAAATAAACGTTACGAATTTTGTACACTTGTAAATAAGCAGTATTTTCTATATACAGATAAAGATAAGTATAGATCTTTATCTTTATATATGTAGAAAATACTACAAAGAGATTGCAATAATAATTTGTGAATAATGCAAAGAACATTCACGTAACTTGTAAAACTTTAAGTTTATTTCAAGACCAAATGATTTTGATAATATGTATTGAAAGCCGCTAAAGCAGTCGACTTAGATATAATTATTAGAAGAAAAAAAAAACTAAATTGATCGTTCATACTTGGTAATAGCGCTAAGGGTACATGTTTTTGCTTCGTTTGTTTTAACCAGAGGCAACTTTTTAATTGTATGTGAAGCCCGTTCAGGTTAATTTAATAGATTGACTTCCACAAATTCATATACATGTTTTTATTTCCTAACCCGAGATTAAATCTAATATGCAGTAAGATGCTAATGTGATATTATTTATTTTTATTTAGAACACAGACATTCTTTGATATTACGTTTTTTTGAACTTACGATAACCTGTTATTTTAGTCGTAATTTTATTAGGTTATAATAGATGTTAAAATAGAATGGGAATTCGAAAAATCAGCGACATAGTTTTTTTCTATAATTTTATTTACTATGTACACCACTGGCCGATTTTTTCTTTTAGAGTTATCATTACAATGTAGGCCAGGAAAATTCGCAAAAAATATTTGTTTAATACTAAATTCTAGATGAAATGGTAATAGCAAAATTCGGATAGCTTGTATACAAAGAGTATCGATGGGGGCCCACTTTAGCACTTTGTTATTACACTGGATGAAACTCAAAAAGGTATAAAAGTGTGTTTGCACTGCCTGATTTTCTATTTGATTTTACATTTCACAAATGTAATACAAAAGGTCTTCAATAGTTTCTCGTTTGATATTCAGACTATCTGATTCAGTATCTCATTTTGCATTAGATTGGATGTTGTTCGTTGCATATCAGAAATACACAACCGTCGAGTTGATTAATACAAATACAATGGATGCAACACCACTACCACAATTTAATTGTTGAATATAAATCACTTTGCTAAAGAAGAAGACTTGAAAGACGTTAATATAACCTCAAGTAGTGAACCAATAAATTATCAATTACCAATTATATTGCGCATCTTCATAAGTAAAATTCAATTGATATTGGGGCTGTTTTATTCTGAAGCGTTCGAGAAAAGTCAAATACAAAATCAAGTGCAAACTAAGATAGGCCCAATCAAATGCGAAATCGAAGAGAATGAAAGGAGAAAACTATTAAATTTATCAATCAAACAGTGTAACAGTTATTTACATACAAAGTGTGGGAAGAAGATATTTCCGACATGAGCGCGGATTTATTAGTATTGTAATAATGATTTATACCTTTAGTCTAATTTTTACTTCCCACACAACTGTAACCGGAAATGATATTTTTTGATAAACGAGTACAAATATATACTTTACTGTATTGGAATAATTTTTAAGTTGTACGGTTTAAAATATAAGTACAAGACCGATGAACTTGTGATAATTTTCATAATAAACTTACGATATCTTCTGAAATACTCTTATGTAAACCGATACAAATAAAATATTTCTAGATTTAGAAAAACGAAGATATTCATATATGAAATAAAATGTATTTACACTGCTTCATTAAAAAGAATTGATTACGTTATGGGATACCCATAGATTTGAAAGAACTTTAAAGCTATAGTATTGAAGTATGCTCACAATTTTCTCTTAAATCAATATACTCAAGTTGATCAGCACGTGACCTTACCAAACCCATTGTGTTAATTCCGGATACATACATCTCTTACACTCAATTATTATAGTTAACTTGTAAAGCTAATGTATTTCCATTAATTCCAAAATGAGTCTATGAACTTTATCTAATATACTCGTATCTGTTCATTTCTAAGATCGCATTTTGCAATTTTGTAATCATTTCTAGGTAGCTATGGGCGCCCGGTGAAATTGCGTAGTAACTACTTTCGGATGGAGAAAATGACGAATTGGTGTTTATACCAAAGTAGAGTTGACTTTTCACCGAACGAAGATCGAACACCAGTTCGTAAGAAGTTGCTCAGAACAGCATTAAAAGATATTTTACCCGTTTATGTTTTTGACGGTACTGTATTGTATGCCTCAAGACGTTTGCATCCGGAACCATTTGAAGTTTTTGTGGATTCTGAAGGTATGTCCTCTTGTGTAGCGCGTATTTCTTTTAAATCTGTAATTTTTGTAACAGTTGAAGGAGAAACCGTAAGGATAACGATTAAAACTGTGGGAGATCTTGGCGAAGGAGATTACCACTTCCTCCAATTCTTTAACATCATTGTTAGGAAGTGCATGAGCTTCTTGGAATTACAGTTAGTTGGGCGAAATTTCTTCGATGAGAAGGCCAAGGTATGTTTTTATTAAAAAGTTATGCAAGTTGTAGCGTCTTGACATACATATTTTATTTCATAAGAATTAGCTGACATTTCTTAGGCCCCGCCAAAAATCAAATCTAACTCAGATGATGTACAAGCACAAAAAATACTTTTTGCTTCACAAAATTATAGCATATTCAAAATTTCGGAATACTGTGGCGGCACCTGATATGTGTTTGGCTCTGCTACAAGGGAAGACATATAACTATACTACTATAAAAGCATACAGCAAGGAGGATGTCAGGTTCGGATTTAAATTTAAAAAAAAACGCGTAAACGTAATTGTAACTTGACTGTTTGCATAGTGATACACATTTTAACTCAGTATATACCGGGTGTTCCACAAAAATTTCCAAAGGCTGTAATGTCTTTATTTATCACCTGATTTTAATGATCTATATATGAAACTGTAGGGTTTCGTAAAGACTACAAACAGCAATGCAAATTATCTGTTTGTCAGATATAATTTGCGAGAAACGTAAGTCAACTTTTTTTTTTTCAAATTCCACTATATATATTTTTTTGATTTTTATAAAAGAACATTTTCTAACGAGTTGAATAATGTCATGAAAACATACAGTTAAATAAGGAATAATGCAAGAAAAAGACAAGTTTTTGCAAATTTTTATATGGCAAAACTAACAGTAGGTTATGAATTCGAGTACGCAATTAAACAATCGCAGCGTCTTTTTTAATCAACTACTGTCACTGTCAGTTTGAGTGATCAACGCATTGTCAAAAACACCGTTCATTATAATAAACAAGTTTGTATAAGTTTAATTTCGATTTATATTAATATTAATAGCAAATATGAATTTTGAATATTTAACGGATATGCTTGAAGTTTATTTTAAATGTGGGAAAAGACCATGTGACGCTATTAGAATTTATCAGGAACGTGTCCTGATAGGGAATCACCACATCACAAGAAATTTGCACGACTGGAAGTCAATTTGAGGATGTACGGATCTTTTAAAAAGCCAAAAAAAAGAAGTACGAACTACAGATGAAAATTTAGATTTAAACGTTTTATTGATGGTTCGGAAAATCCCAAGACGTCCGTTAGAGAGATTGCTAACAACATTGGATCTTCCAGTACAACAGTACATTCTATTTTGAAAAAACATAAATTAAAACCGTACAAACTTCAACTGATCCATCATTTGCTGGAAGACGATCATCCACGAAGGATGCAATTTTGTAATTTTTGTTTAAATAAATTACGAGAAGATCCACTATTTTATTCTAAAATTTTCTGGTCGGATGAGTGTACCTTCACGAATAATGCCATATTTAATACAAACAATCATAGGTATTGGAGCAATGACACTCCTAGATTTCTTATTGACAATAATATCCAGAGAAGGTTCTCTTTAAATGTTTGGTGTGGAATTTTAGATTCTAGATTAATTGGACTATATTTTATTGAAAGTAACTTAAATCAGGAAAGATATCATAGAAATAGTGGACAATCTAGAAGAATTGCCCATTGCTCAATACACACAAATTTACTTCCAACAAGCTGCTCCACATAATGCTCTAATAAATACACAATTTCTAAATAGATAGTTTGATCGAAGGTGGATAGGCACTTACGGACCAATTAGATGGGCCTGCCCGATCACCAGACCTTTCTCCTTTAGACTTCTTTTTATGGAATGAAATAAGATAAATTGTTTATGTAACACAACCCGAAAACGTAGATGACTTACGAAATAGAAGAATTAATGCGTTTCGACAAATACCGCACAACAACATATGAAATGCAGCTGTTTCTGTAGGAAGGACGTGCAGATTATGCATTGGTCAAAATGGTGCCCAATTCGAGCAGTATTTATAGGATAGTGTTTTGGATTTTTTCATTTGATTATTTTGTCTGATCTAAACAAAAAAAGTGTTTATTTTGTTGTCTGTATTTTTCATAATTATGATTAAAAAGGCGCTGTGATTGTTTAATTGCGTAGTCCAATTCATGACCTACTGTTAGTTTTGCCATATAAAAATTTGCAAAAACTTGTCTTTTTCTTGCATTATTCCTTATTTAACTGTATGTTTTCATGACATTATTCAACTCGTTAGAAAATGTTCTTTTATAAAAATCAAAAAAATATATATACTGCAATTTGAAAAAAAAAAGTTGAATTACGTTTCTCGCGAATTATATCTGACAAACAGATAATTTGCATTGCTGTTTGTAGTCTTTACGAAACCCTACAATTTCATATATAGATCATTAAAATCAGGTGATAAATAAAGACATTACAGCCTTTGGAAATTTTTGTGGAACACCCGGTATATATTGTACATAATTTGTTTGAACCTAGTGGTACACTGTTTGTACAATCACACTTAATAGTGTTGAAACTAAGCGGTTCAAATATTACACCACCACATTTAAAAGAGTTCAGAAGGGGAAAATTTCGTTTTATTCATTCTAATATTAAATATTATGATGCGTCTATTTTTATATTGTAGGCTATCGTGCCCAATTGGAGAATGGAAGTCTGGCCAGGATACCTTACTTCGATACGGCAACACGAAGACGCAATTCTAATGTGTTGCGAAATTACAAACAAATTTATGCGTACGGATACAGTATTGCATCTCCTCAACGAATGTCTTCAAGAAGATCGCGCTCAATATAAACGAATATTCCAATCTAGGGTTATCGGAACAATAGTTCTTACAGATTACAATAATAGAACGTATCACATTGATGACGTCGACTGGGACTCTACTCCTGGCAGTTCATTCAAGAGAAATGATGGTTCCTCTATAACTTACGCCAACTACTTCAGAGAGGTAAGTTTGCTATAATAGTCCACTAAATTATACGTAGTTATACCAAATTTAGATTTAATGTATATAGATTTTTTTTTGTAATTCACCCTAAAGCGAATAGCCGTAAAGTCATTAGTTTGCGTTTGTTTTATTTTTTATACGTGTTGGCTATGAATGAATTTAAATGTTATCAACACCGGTGATATTTCTATAATACAACGTATAAATTGTGGCATTTCATACAAAAAGGCTGTCTTTTAATGTATTGTAACACTGTTATAAAATGACATTTCGTGATGGTTAGCTTCGATGGTCCCCAAATCCTACAACTCTGAAAATTTGTAGTAAGGGATAGTGTCATCCGGTCTCATCGGCGAAATTATTTACGCTCTTGTATCGCTTCCGGTTCACGTCAACTTTCTTAATTTAAATGGCATGATATATTTTTGGTGAGGTATGTACCTTATACCCAAAATCAGCAGTTTTTGAGTTATTCAATTTTTTTCAAAATTGCGGCTAACTGCAACAAGAGCTCATCAAATCTACGCCAGCAAAATTATGTCTTTATACAGGGGCGTTAAGTTCACAACGATGAAAGCCACCTTTTTTTAAATGATACTCCCTATATATTATTGCATTTTTGATTTTTTTAGTGTGGTGGATGCTTATAGTTGAAGCGCCGAAGAGAAGCAGTAGCAACAACGCATTGACGTCACGCTTAAAAAAGACCAACTCATACCGCCTAACGATAGAGTCACTTGACATCAGACAGGTGTAAACATATAGTTCTAACCTCACATTTGATACAGCAAGTTTACGATCTCGTATTATAAATGCACTTATCGTAACTCGATTAATTAAAGATAAATTAATGCAAGAAATTGTATAATGATCACATCGTAATCGAGCATATTTGTTTACTTATATACATTAAATACAAGCTTACTTAATCTTCCTTATAATTATTCTTTTTATACGGTTCATGTACGTATACATAATCGAAAGAAAAACGAGATGAAAATAAAATACGAGGTTTGACGAATGCTAATGCAATATACATCAATAGTTAATCTTAAAATTTTTATTTAACTTCATACTATTACTTTTTGGTTAATCTGTGTGTAAATCAGAAGAAATAAAGAAAGCCAGCGGAACAATGATTTACAAGGGCATTAAAACAAAACGCTGTGATTCCCACATTTTGTTTTCCACATTGATCACATATTTCATTGCATCTTTTCAATTTCCGGATAAAATATTGTTCACGCCTTGTAAAAATAATTTCTTTACATTCTCCAGCTTGAATGATGTATTGTGTCTGGCAACATAGCCCTTTACTTGTGCCCATATAAGCTATACCTTTCTATTTGATGCTTTGATTATCTCATCTACAGCATATTTTGCAAGGCTGAGGTCTGGTAATATTTTGTTTAATTAATTCTGCCTTCACCATGTCATATTCGTATGGGTTACAAGCCATTGTTGCAGCTTTGCGGTTATTTGCTGTAGGTGGTTTATCTAGTTTGCAACTATGATATGGTGAATTATCCAAAACAATCACCGCGTTTTCTCTTAAGCTGTGAAAGATATATTGCAACCACTCTTCAAATCGCTCTGCATTCATATCATTGTGGTAATCGCCTGTCTTCTTAGATTCAAATAATAGCAAACCATCATCCACAAATCTCTCTCAAGAACCTATATGTGTTACGATCAATCGCTTTCCTTTTTCGGATGGATTTTTAAGTCCTGTAGATAAACCTTCTACAAAACCTTGTCTCGCAATAGTAGTCTGTATGCCCCGCATTAACCTATGTCTCATTTAAGTAATATATCTGTGTTCCATCTTCACGATATTTTTTTATTTGTCGTAAATATTTTCTCCTCCAAGTAATAATATATTTTTCTTTCAGCATGCTATTACGATTCCTCTTTTGATAACTACAAATGAAAAATTGTTCATAAAAAGTAACAAATATTTGCATTGTATTTTACCGAAAGTTCAGTTCTTTAATTAATTGCCTGAGAGTCGTAATTTTAAAGTTAGGCAAATCATCTCTTTCATTTATCATAGTAAGAACTTTATGAACAGTGGGAAGTTCATTTTTGAAAAAGAAGGAATGAATAATTCTTCGAATGTTATTTCGTATTGTCTCATCCACATTGGCCAATACGGCCCTTTTTCTGTGGTATATCTTTGGTGGTTGAAATTTGTGCTCAGAAGTATATTCTTGCACAATGTTACACACTACGTTCTGATATTCAGTTGCTTAAGTTGCAACGTTTAATATTTTTGGAGGACCTGGTTGTCCCTGTAAAGTTTTGAATATTTTCAAAACCCTCTCCTTGTCTTCAACTGTAAAATGTTTGAGGGACTTCTTTTTAGGAGGTGAATTCTCCATAATGCTACACAAACGAGCGGATTGATGCCACAGAACATTACACGTAGAACTAATAATAAGTTAGTTAATAGATATTCCTCAATCAATCATTTTCTAATTTTGTATTCCACGTGCTTACTTACGTTTGGCACAAAAAAATATTGGATATTAAGCAAGGAAACAGAAAGAATAAAATAATAGGAATACAAAAGCGAAACTGTCGAAAAACAACTCGATTTATCCTATTGTAAGCGTGCCCGCAAACGAACCAATAGCAAGGATTATTTCATGTATGACGTTCAAGTGAAGTATTTTTCGTGCGCCGTTGCTACTGCATCTCTTCGGTGATTCAACTATAGTTGCAGTGACTCCGTAAGCTGTATTACTTGTCTGGCTATCATGCAACTCTCGCGGTGTAGTTTTATTGTGTGTGTAAATTGTGTTCAAATGGCTTTGTGACAGCATCATACCGCCTTTTACAAAGGCGCGCTGTTAATCACTTTGCTCCCAACAGCGAATGGTCAGTCAACCCTCTGAAAAAATGTCACCGTCTCTCCAGAGAATTGAAACCCGACTCCTATCGTCCTGCCAACGATAGTCAGCCGCCTAATCACTGCGGCTATCGACCTGTATATAATACACTTCATAATTCTGTATTATTTATTGCTAGACATATTAACTCCTATCTTTTACGTTTTTCAAATTTCATTTATACTACGATATCTACCGGTAAAACAGTTTCTAAATCTATTCTTTCAAAATTTTTTTGTTTGATAAAGATATTGTTGCGTTTGCAGAAAAAATATTGTACAATACACATGTTACAATGGGTGAAATTAAGTTGTGTATTTTACAATAAATAACTATGTTAACTAAAGTGGTATATATTTTTAATTTCAGCGATACAACGTGAACGTCACTGATAGGCAACAACCTATGTTAGTATCGAAAACTAAACCACGTGAAATCCGCGCTGGTATGCCAGAAATCGTTTATTTAGTTCCAGAATTGTGCCGTCTTACTGGCTTGACGGCTGCTCAACGAGCTAACTTCCAGCTAATGAAAGCTTTGTCTGAGCATACACGTGTTGGCCCGGCCAGCCGAATAGATAAATTACAGAAATTTAGCCAGCGTTTAAGAAACAATGAAAAAATCATGACGGAATTGCGAACGTGGGACATGCAGCTGGCGCGTGATCTTGTTGAATTTGATGCTCGCGTGCTATTGGTGGAAAGTATAGTTTGCGGTGGTGGCGTACAGTATGGTGCTGGAGATCAAGTAAATTGGACGAAAGATGTGCGAAATAAAAAACAATTCGCGGAAGGGTCGATGGAGGAGTGGGCTATCATTACCCCGCAAAGACTAAGGCAATCCGCTGATAAATTCGCCCAAACTTTAAACAAATGCGCACAAGGCATGCAATGGTCGCTACCCAGACCGAAAATGTTCGAGCTGCGAGATGATCGACCTGGACCTTATTTGGAAATGTTAGATATGGTTATTGCAAAACACAATCCAACATTGATCATGTGCGTAGTGTCAAATAATAAAGCTGATCGATATTCAGCCATTAAAAAAAAATGTTGTGTGGATAAAGCTGTGCCTTCCCAGGTGGTTGTAGCACGAAGTTTAGAATCGAAGGATGCTATGTCTATAGCAACTAAAATTGCCATACAAATGAATTGTAAAATAGGCGGCGCCCCTTGGACACTACAGATACCAATAAGCAATATCATGATCGTTGGTTTTGATGTCTGCCATGATCCACAAAATAAAAGTAAGAGCCACGGTGCTCTTGTCGCTTCGCTTGACAAACAAATCACCAGATATTATAGCACAACATCTTCGCATTCGTCAGGCGAAGAAATTTCCAACGATTTCGCCTTGAACATCGTGAAGGCTTGTAAAACGTACCAAAAGAAGAATGGCCGTTTGCCTGAGAAGATATTAATCTATAGAGATGGTGTAGGTGACGGTCAAATTCCGTACATAAAAGAACACGAAGTTGAGAATATAAAACGAGTCCTAAAAGAAAAACTGTATGGAGATAACTTGAAACTTTGCTTCGTTGTTGTATCCAAACGCATCAACACCCGTTTCTTTAAGGGAGAACAGAACCCAGATCCAGGAACCGTTGTAGACTCATGCGTCACTTTACCTGAAAGGTAAGTTGTTTATATTATTAATAACAGGAGGGAGATTAACTTGACATTAAAAGGTTTAAAAATATGTACGTGTTGCATTGTTTTCTTAACTGTAAGTAAGTACTAATGTAGGTACATATATCATTGATTATAAATACTGATGTGGAACAGTCAGTTTTTTTAGAAAAAATTCTTGTGAAATGTTTACTATTTATGCTTTTTGCTGCTAACCACATAATACATTTTCTAATTGAGTATTGATATTTTTGTAATTATGTACTAAATTTTGAAATCATTTGTCATTTTGAACCTTACAACAAAAAGCATTGCAGTGTTGCAATAAAACATGTGAAAGTGCCATTAAAGCACATCTATTTGTCATGGCATCTTTTCTCGAAAAGAATACGTTGAAACTCTGCAGTGGATATACGGTTATGTTATTGGATGCAACGTTGACGACATTGTTGCCTTCTCACATAACTGAGATTATATTTTTGCTCAACTGACCGCGAAGTTACCAATTCGCGAACGCAACACAGTTCGCGAAATATAATTTTCCGGCCGTTAAAGTAGATAAATACAAAACAAACAAATATTTGCTTTGGCGACATTGAAAAATTGGTTTACCTGGTTATTCCGTGAATATATGTTTGTAGCTTAAAATGTCATTTGTATCATATGGATAATGTTTGTTTACTGATATCAGAAATAAGATTTACACAAAATAATAACTGAAAGACGAACGTGTATTTATTATATTTCTGCAATATTGTTTATCGGAACATGTACGAATAATTCTAGTGTGGGCACAGCACTATAGAGTGAAATCCAAAAATGTCCAAACTTTTATGCAATGCATGTTTTCGTACTTAAAAAATTCTAGATAATCAAAAAATGCAAAACTATACAATGTTTTATTCATTATGTTTTCGACAAAATGGAAGCGTTAGAAAGTTTGAATATAGATGAAAATATAGCGTATTTACCACATTCCAAATTTTATTTAAATAGTATACATTAAAAAAAACTTATAGCCCAAGATAGTTGATATATCAGTTTTATCATTTCTACTCTAATCTCTGTAATATATAGGGTGATTGGTGAGAATGGCCTATTAAAAATATTATACAAACGGAACGGGATTTTAAAACAAAATTTTGCAGCTGGATATGGTTGAATATGAACTATCACGTGAAAATATCTTTGAATAAATATCGGTTAACCGAAAGTACTCATCACCTTCGATTTTTTAAATAGCAGCAAACAACATAAAAGAAAATTCAGCTTTTATGATAAATTTGACATATATTTCATGTATCATACCCTATACCTAAATACCATTCCTTCTGAGTTTTTCGCAATTAAAGAAAAAAAGTGACAGATACCGACCTTACTTTATAGTGATATTACGTCACGTAGGCGTAAAAGAGACGAATGAAATTTTGCATACACACAGCTGATATTGTGTAGTTACACATTTGAAATTCTTCTCTGTAACATTATACAGGGTGTTTAAAAACTTAGTGGCTGATAAATAAGTTCAATCTGCGGAAAGTAGATTCTTTAATGGAATGGTATATATTTTATGAGACATTCTGTTTCTACAAAAGATTCTCTTCTAATCCGTAGCAGACATTTCTATACTTAAAATTGATGATGAATAAGTTATAACGATTTAATTGATCTCCCTACTTAAAATGCTCAAGTATGTCAATTTACTGAAGCAAGGGTGCTGCTAAGTCTTGTAAGTTCCCTGGAAATCTAATGATACGTAATAAAAAAATTAAATACATTTTCGGTAAAACTTCATGTACTCACTTAAATCCGGATAACTGCTTGTCAGCTGGATTAAGTACCACATAAGTTATACAAGAATGGCAAGCTTGAAATTAATATATTTTATTTTTGTTTTAGATACGATTTCTTTATTGTGAGCCAATGCGTACGACAGGGCACTGTAGCACCGACCAGTTACAATGTAATTGAAGACAACATGGGTTTGTCGCCAGACCATCTTCAAAGGTTAACATATAAGTTAACTCATATGTACTTCAACTGGTCCGGCACAGTACGTGTCCCAGCACCTTGCCAATATGCGCATAAATTGGCGTTCTTGGTTTCGCAAAATCTCCAAAGAAGTCCAAATCCTGCGTTGGACACTTTGCTATATTATCTTTAATAAGGTACAGTGTTACAATATGATCCATATAACAGAAAAATTATATATAGTGCATTCACGATTTGAAAAGGTGCATATCGTCAACCAAGTATTATTAACATAATAACAATAAAATATCTGCTCCCATAGCATACTGTCAACACTGCATATACGTTTTGATGTTTATAAGAATGTGAAATATTGACCTGTACCGTCTATCAGTGTGATCTTACCAATTTAACCTAATCTGACGAGAAACAAATAAATCCCACATTTTATTGATGTAATTAATGACGTGTGCCGTTCGAATTGTTATTGCACTTTATTGTGTGACATTTTTAAGATATTACTTCTAAGAAACGGCAATAACATTCATTTATTGACTGACTTAGTAAGTGATATTGTTCAAGTATTAATATATATTATTATTATTATAAGCATGTACATTGAAAGTACATTTTACTTAAGTGAGATTACAGATGTATCTAAAATTAATATATTTTTTTATAAACAAATATATTATATTATATATGGTATATAAAAAAAAAGAAAAAAAACAAGATGTTTGCTCAATTTTATTATGTGTTCTCTCACATTTGGATTGATTTTCTTTTTCTTTGGCTTAGAACTATTGTTACTTTAACGCTAATTAGTTTTAGATGCATCTTGAAATTAAAAAGCAAAATTTTTCTACTAGGCAAAAATGTTGTTACGATTCGTTTACGCTATAAGGTTACTGGATGAGTCATACATTGCGTCCTATGGGGCTGTATGGGCGATTATCGAAAATCAGATCGTCGACCTTGTACAACCCTGTAGGGTGCGATGTATGACTCCATTCAGTGGCCGTATATCGTAGTCGGATTATATAGCATGTCCACGTCGAGTGGCCGTGCTTCTACCAACATTCTTTACCTCCTCTTTCTTTATACAATTCGTGTAAACCTATACGTGTTTCAACCAGCAATCAACTGTGGTAGCATTTATTTTCTATATTTTGTTTTAGATATGTTCCTGCTATTTTTGTTTTTTTTTTCAATTCACTGCCTGAAGTGCTTTTTGTTTAAGTTTTATACTGAATTATAATCTCATTTGTTAGAAAATATGGTTTTATTTTGTATTCTATAGTTTCGCATTATTATTATAAGATAGAAATGTTATAATTTTTTATAACTTTGAATAAAAGTTTGAAAGAAAAACTGAAGTTCTATTTATATATAAGTAAAACAATCAAAAAACTATTCTCAAATAAATTCATAAAGAAATTGGCGAATTAGAAGCTGTTCTAATTTTTCATCAACTTTTTAGGGAGTTATGGTTACATTTCAGATTGAAATTTAATACAAATTTACGCGATTTAAACTAAAGTATGCTGTTTGTGCACTGTTTCTAGAATTTTTGTAAAAGGTTAAAGTTACTAACATCGTATTTACGAAGTGTTCCTGCCATCGAATACGAAACAAGGTAGATTAAAATTAATCAACTTTAACGACAATGTTAAAGATAAAAATGAAGAATCATTCTATTTCTATACACGTGCTTGTTTTATCCTAACATCACAACATTTTATCCTTCCACGTGCCCTGTCCATAACGTTATAAAATCAATGGTATAATTTTTTATTTCGACCACTTTCTGTAACACAGGCAATTGAGTATCCACTTCTTTATTTTAAATGGAATTACCTTTTTTTAATTAGAGACTAAAGACTATTTTGTCTAATAAACCTTGCTTCTAAAACTAGCCCTTTTTAAACCATTTCAATTTTTGTAAAAAAAAGGATAGCAACAACGTTTCTAAAAAATAAAGCTTGTACAGATTTAAATCGTTTTAGGTAACATTTAGGAAACTTGTATCAAATGCAATATTATAAACTTTATAGAATACCGGGTGTAACTTAATTCATTGTTAGTTCTATTGCACCGTACGTATAAAATTAGGGGCAGTATGTGTTTACTTCCTTATAGATGTTATAGTTTTAGATTTATTTTGCAAAATATGGGTATTTTTATTTGTGGAATTGATTAAGCTATTGAAAATAGAACGAATAAGCAAAAACGAAAGAAATAATTATGTAACAATATCTAACATTTAATACATTTTTTTACATTTGGCAGTATCTGTCACTACGTTGTTACAATATTGACATATTTACGTTAATTCACAATTAAACCTTTCGCATTTCATAATATTTATAATATATATATAATATATATATTTATAATATTTATAGTTAAACCGCCAAAATACTAGTTCAATTTATACTTAGTTATATTTTTTATACAGAATAATATATGATTTCATTCAAAGTTCCTCGTTTTCAAGTTTAATTGTTACATTTTTTGTTAAAAGTGCTAAACGGTTTAAGAAAATAACGAAAATTTTTGTTAGAATGTCTTATTTAAAGCACAAAGAATTATAATATTCAATGAATGAATTCGTAACAAAATAAAGATAAAACCACTGACAATAACATTGCAAATTGGCTAATTTGTATATTTATCGAAATTATCATATGAAAATACCAAAATTGACGCTTACTATATACATAACCAACTTTATTTCAAATATTATTTTTAACGGGTCGATGGCCGCAGTGGTTAGGCGGTTGACTATTGTTGTGAGACGACGATAGGTGCCGGGGTTCAATTCTCTGGAGGGACGGTGACATTTTTTCAGAGAGTTTAATCCCGGATCGACTTGCCATTCGCTGTTGGGAGCAAAGTGATTAACAGCGCGGCATCATAAAAGGCGATATGATGCCGCGTCACAAAGCCATTTCAACACAACTTACACACACTAAACTACACCGCAAGAGTTGCAGTGATAGCCAGACAAGTAATACAGCTTACGGAGTCACTGCAACTAAGCACCCACCACACATTAAAAAAAAAGTACAACTGACTGTAAAAGTGACACTTTTAACGCAACCTAATCGGATTAAAAATTGAGTTTATGACATAAACTGTGTGTGACATAAGCGTGTTATTTAATAGTATATTATTCAACCAGCGTATAATGATGGCTATTATTCTCGAGGTGAAGTTTACGGCCACGAACCGCAAGCGAGTGGCCTAAATCACCGAAACAGTTTTACTATAAAAAATAATGTACGATGCACGTGTTAAAAATGCTACTTTATTTCACTCGTAAACTTTTAACTCGTGAAATAAAATCGCACTTTTAACACTTGTATCGTAAATAACTATTATCTATTCTGTTTTTTTCACTGCTCATTATTTGGCATGTAGGTTAGAAAATGTAGGTAATAAAAACTCAACGTGGTCCGAGAATATAAAGACAAAATACTAAGGTAACAGTTATCGATATGTGCAATGTGCATCCGTACGGTAGAATAGCTCACGACCCATTACATATTTCGCTTCGCGTTATCCTGTCGAACGAATGCGGTGAGCAATCATAGTTTTTTTAACATGATTTAATATATTAAAAGTTTTAAACTAGGATTTAGTACACATTATATACAGTATATCCCCCGATTTAGTTATAAAGAGATTTTTTTGAGTTCAGAAAATAATAACTTTATAATAAGTTTTGCAAATTTTCAAACCCTAAAATTGAACATTAATTTGTGTGTAGCTATAACACAGTAGCTTTAGTAGACTTTACCGTTTGAAGACCAACAAAACTTGTTAAAAAGTGTGATTTTTACTGAAAAATTAGAGTTTCCTTTTTCCTCTTATAACTCACTCGGGCGACATACTGTACATTATGCTAAATAATATAATCGATAAAGGTATACTACTATATTATGACAGTATAAACATATAAAAAGTATAAAAGTTGTTGCATATATTCTAAATATATTACTACACCAACGCAAATAAATTTTACAACCCAGTTTTCCAATCTAGGATCTTCATAAAATCTGCATCAGCTTTCTCGGTTAATTTGAAACACTCAATATGTGCCTAAAATATTCCAATTTATATTACAAAAACAAAATTCTGTAGTTATATCTTCGAAAATACCTTTTGTTTTTTTAGATTATCAATTAGTAACATTTGTTTTTTGAATCCGTTTAGTAACTCCATCTTGTGTTTCTCAATTTTCTTTATAATATTACTCATCTCATTTATCTGTTTTCTATGCGATTCTCTTAAATCCTAAAACAAAATTTGCACGATCTCTTGGATGTTACTATTGTTTTTCCATCGTCTAACTAAATGAGTTAAAATTTTAACAAATACCTTCTCTTCTTGTTTAACATTTTTCAGAGTAGCCTTTTGTTTTTCGTATTCCTCAGTAATCTTTTTTAACTTGTTCTCTGCGGTCGACACATTCAAAAGCTCATTCTTTAGATCTTTCTGCAATTGTTCATTTTCTTTTCTCAATGATGTATTTTCACCGTCTTTAGATTGCAATTTAGACGACAATGAGGATATCTTAAACATAAATTATGCAGTTTAAACTAAAACCACGAATGTCGATAATAAATAATGTCTATAAGTTGTATAAAACATATTAAATGAGCAAAATAAAGTATAAGAAATACAATAGAATGCGTGAAAGGATTAAATTATTCGTGTTGCGACAGAGCATAAGTTAGAGACCGTTTTAGTAGAGAATCGTACATTACATTGAACTTTATTCTGGATCAAACAAATACGCAGATTTTTGACACTATTTTGTTGAAATATCAAGCAACTGGAAACACCAAGTGTATTTTATATATTATAGGGTGTACTTACTTGGCTATCTAATTTACTAATTTGCGTTTTGTATCCCGCAGCCATTTGAAACCACTTTTCTTTCTCCTCTTCTACTTTTTGATTTTCCCGCTGCATTTTCTTGAATTCATCCGTCTAGAAAATTTTAATACTTATAAGAATAATAAACCAGGAAAAATAATACCGGAATTCTATTTACCTTCATTTTATATTCGGTTTGTAGTCTTTCATAATCGTTTTGCATTTTCTTGATCTTTGCCCTGAAAAAATGGTTCATACCTTTGACACCCATTTCATTCACACTTTCGGGTATATCATCTGCCGGCAATAATTCTGCAGTAACTTTACTGGGTTTGATATCCACATATTCAATTAAAGGTTTTTTTATTTGTTTAGATGTGGATGTAAATCTTGAAGGCGGCGGTATATCCTTGCATATATTGTCCTGTTAAATAAGATTCGTATAAAGATGAACCGACACTGCTGACTACTGTAGTTAAATAATTACTTTCAAAATGCTACATAAACCATAAAAGAGATAAAGCACGAAATACCCAGTCCTGTACTTTGTTCCAATAAAATTACTGCAATGGCAAGTTTATAAGAATTTTTCTCATAAAATTTTTATTTTGGTTCAAAAACGTCATTTTAGTTTCAAGTCCCCGTTTAATGCTATATGGCATCTCCAACTGTTCATAATGAGAGTATAAATTTTGTGATTTTTATACGCGTTGGTATCATGTCACGAAATAAGAAATAATTCATCATAGAAAGGCAAATTCACATTAGATGCCTCCCATTTATGTGACTCACCGAATCTTGTGTCAACTGAAGTTGACAAAAGCCCTAATTTCCAAGTATTGGTAAAAGAAGTGAAGTGTCATAGTATCTTGCACTGTTTAGTTCTTGTTTTTTTCGTCGTTCGCGTTATGTGTGCGATGTTTTATAATACATGTTATGTAGGTCACATGAAGAACAATGATAGAGCAAACGTAGTACCCACCACCATTATATTATTAACTACTTATTGTTATATAAAACGAGCTTACTTTTACCGATGTTTTACTCATTTTTGTTTTGATATCACATCAAATCATATTAAACAAAAAACAACAAGCTTCAACATTGAAATAGAACACCAAAGTACGACTTCATGTTAATTTGGGTCGTTCAATAAAAAGTACACCTTAATCCTACATCATAACTTAATTTTCTAATAATCTGTTGCAATTTGATATGAGAAAATTACAGAGTAGATACTCGAATTAAAAGCATTCTAAGAATTTTCAATTTTACTCAAGACGCAACAGATGACTGAGATGTTGACACATAATTGCAAATGATGAAAGATCTGCCGACGAAACTGGATGGAGTTGGACGCACTATATAAAGATAAGGAAAATAAAGCAGGTAAGTTAGTTAACATTTTAGGAGAGACAAATTTTTATCTAGAATTTCCATTAGGGAATGATGAAGTTAAATCGCCATACTATACAAATGATCTAACAATGCAAATAAAATTAAACCAGTAATAAAAACAAAACAACACAATGTTAAATTCCCCGTCTAAACTACCCACTTTTTGTTCAGAGATTTCTAAAATGATACCAGGCGACAATACAAACGGTGCGCGAGCAGACACATGGTAACGTATACGACGGGCCTTAAGTTTACGGACTGCAGTATATTTAAAAAATCAATAAATTATTTATTCTTTACCATTACAACTTCAACTTCTTGTTTAAGCTGCTTCGTTTTATGTTCCAATTCACTATTTAACTTGTAAAATTCTTCTTCTTTTTTTAACAATTCTGCCATTATTTTAATATAAATTTTATAAATCAATTTACACTTTATTAAAAGCAAATTTCTCCACGTCGTGTATAACCTCTATTTTAGCTTGATTTGTCAAATTAGTGTCGTGCACAGTGTCATGTTTTGTTTGTGTTGCTATAGTGATTGACATATCGACAATAATTTTATTAATTCTATATTCCTATAGGAACGGGTCCGAGATTGCAATCAAAATTAAACATTTATTCATGTGTGTAAAGTAATTTGGCCCTAGTGTATACGAGAAAAGATACTAGTTTTGCAAAAAAGTTCGTGCTCACTGAACATGAGAGAAATTTTGCACTTTACAAACACTTACGTTACCAGAAGTAGTTAAACAGAATTCTTCTGCTAAGATAAAATCAAAATTATTCTCTGCCCGTTACGTTGCACCGGCAAAGAGATAAACTCTACTCTTTGTGGTATCGTCGCCAACACATTTATACCATGCGATGCTAATATGAATGAAATTGGATCAAATTTCAGTCTTGTTTCAAGAATGTATTTCAGATTCCGTAAAACTGCGAAACTTGTATAATTCCTAAAAGTATATCTCGGTAATATTTGTATTTATTCGTACCTTTAGTATACGAGTATTGTACACATATTTGAAGTATATGTATATATTCTTTTTCCCAAAGAATATTCGCCGATTATAGAGTGCTATCTGGGTCAGTTTTTGGCTGGCAGAAAAAGAAAGTATGCAGAAGATAAAAAAAATCAAACAATAGTAGATTATAGTATCTACGTGTCATGTATCTTTTCATTAATTGTTTATTACAGTTAGTTACAGATTTGCCGGGCAATTATCTAGGAATAGGAAACGATCCAATGAGTACGAGTGAATAGAGCGTATATGTGTTAAACAGACGAGTGCGGCGATAGAACGATCACTTGCGTTGTTGCTAGTCACGCGCACAAGCGATCGCCGCACTTGTCTGTTTAATATTAACACAATGAACGCTCTATTCACTCGTACTCATTGGATCGCTACGTATTCCTAGATAACTGCCCGGCTAATCTGTATGATATAGTAAACTATTAGAAGACATTATGGTTTCTTGTGCTCTACGTATTTGCAACAGTAGAAACTGCGTTGACAACAAGAATTCGTCTAAAATAACATTTCATAGGTCAGTGTATGACACAAAAGGAATGTGCAGAGCCGCAATTGGAAAATTTCAATTGGTGCACCTGTATGTAGGTGCATAAATAAACTATTACTTATTGAGTGTTTATATCATTGAGTTTGTATACTAAGGAGACGCTATATGAAGCATATTTCCTGTATGTTCAAAACGGCGCATTGGGCGGGGCTAAGTGTAGCACCAATATGGCTGCCTCGCCAGGTCCGGACTACTGAAAATTATAAGTATAATTTTAAGCCTCCACTTAACAAATGGCTTTATTTAAAATTAATTACGTCATCCCACACCTGTTAGGCCCAAGGGCCATGAATGTCATAATTTGACAATATAAACGCTCAATATGCTTATTTATGTAAACTGGCTTGCAATAAAATCTCGTACACCTAGTTTTTCCTATATTGATTTCACCTTTTTATGACATTTCTAATTTGACGTTTCATTTTCAAAGGTATACTACTTTTATAATTTACCATAACCTCTATGCATAATCTGTTACGTCTGTCAAATCATTACATTACATTGAAAAATAATCTTAAAAAAGCTTGCTTGACATTAAGGTGTACGAGATTTTATTGCAAGCCAGCCCGGACAGCACAAGGCATCTTATGGATATCTTCTTTAGGCCTGTATTATGTCTGAACGCCTAAAGATATAAAAAAGACATCTTATGGACGTAGTTTTAAAGACGTCTCTCGGATGTTCATTTATGGCATGCATAAGACGTTTCTCAAAAGTCTACACACCACATGTAAAGACGTTTTATATAACAAATTCGATAAAATGTGAAATAGTGTATTTGAGATTGTGCTCATGTTGGAAAAGAATATGATGCGACCATTGATAATTTTCAATTTAATTTATATTCAACCAATCAGCATTTACTTTAATATATCACATACATCAGCGCCAACTCACCTCATCTTCGAAACTATACGATAATTTTAATGGCGATCGACTCGGTTTGACTATTTGATTTGACAGCGTTTGAGTTTAATTCTGGTTTCATTTAGTCATTTTCACAGTTTTAGTTAGTTTACAAGGAATTGAAATACCAAGTCATTCATAAGACGACTGTGGTATGTATATGTATCAATACTGTTAGTTTAAACAGGCGCTATCTAGTACATTATTTTGAATACATTGAAAGCCTAGACAATTATGTCTGACATATGTCCAAAACAGATATCCTTAAGACGTTGTAAAACGATGTCTTATAAACGTTGACATTTGTGACATCGGATGTCTATACGACATCTTATGGACGTCTTTCAGGCGGAAAGACACATCCATAAGATGTCCAGAATATCGGACTCAAACATCTTATGGACATCTATAAGATGTCTTTGTGCTGTCTGGGAGTGTACCTACATACAGGCGCACCAACTGACATTTTCCAATTACGACCCTGCACATTGTTTTTGTGTCACACACTGACTATATATGAAATGTTATTTTAGACGAATTCTTCTTGTCAACGGTGTTTCTACTGTAGCAACTACGTAGAGCACAAGAAACCATAATGTCTTCTAATAGTTTACTACCTATATTATATATCATATAACTGTAATAATCAATTAATGCAAACAAACATAACACATACACTTATAATGTGCACTTCTAGTATAATATACACGCTAACAACTTGAACTACGAAAGCCTATTGATAGGAGAGGGTGGTGGGTGTTAAAATTAAATGTATCCATTTTACTATTGTCAACGTTTTATATGACAGGAATGTTAGTGGTCATGTCAAATACTTTACCGAACCATCAAACTTTATCCTAACGGAATACACAATTAATGAAAAAGTGCAAATTATAAAGTGGTTTTATAATTTATCTTAGTATTTGATATAACCACTGACATTACTGTCATACAAACAGTTGACAATACTAAAATGGATACATTTAATTTTACCCTCCACTACCTTCCCTATCAATAGGCTTTCGTAGTACAAGTTGTTCCTGTATAATCTAGGTGTTTGACGTAAGTAGAGTACCAATATGGCCGCCCTGCGCCGTTTCAGCCACGTGATGTCGTCTCCCTACCTATTCTACCTCAATGGTTTATACGAGTATTGTGTCAAGTTACGACATTTGTGGGGCTTGGGCCTAACAGGTGTGAGATGACGTAATTAATTTTAAATAAAACCATCTGTTAAGTGGAGGCTTAAAATTATACTTATAATTTTCAGTAGTCCGAACCTGGTGAGGCAGCCATATTGGTGGTACACTTTAGCTCCGCCCGGTGCACCGTTTTGAACATACAGTAAATATGCTTCATAGCGTCTCCTTAGTATACTAGCTCAATGATGAGTGATGATGCTGACCGATTACTTACTCAATGCTATTGTAACTTTTTTCCCCAATATAATTTAATACGCTTGTTATTGCTATTATATGTATTGTCACCTATTACATACAAGCATAATTATTGATTTTTTTGTATAATGATCATTTCCTAATATTCTTGCTTTTCTTAAACTTTACATTAAATTTTATTAGACTATTAATAATTAGAAAATTTGAACCTTACTATAATTCTTTTAAAATGGAGATACCCCAAGAAAAACTAATCTCATTAGTAGTCAAAAATATTTTATTTTATCTTTCATTGATTTTAAAACGCTTCTGTGCGAGAACAATTTTTAAACAACTCATTTTCTTAAAATATCCATTGTATTACAATAAATGATTAAAAATTAACATAATACTCAACATAATACTCTGTGTTTCTGGTTGGTACACAAGAACCATGTTGAGATTTAGACAAAACATGAACAACGAGAACAACATAATTATAATAAATACTTTCCAAATATTCTGTCAATATCAACTGATCTAAACCTAATCTACGTGGGTCCAAATTATAAGTAAGCGCAGTTTCTAACTGATGTTGTGGTATTTGTATAAAACGTCGTACCTAGAAAATATGAAATAATAGTTGATTTGCTACTTATAATTGTATAAAACTTACTGAATAATAAGCTCCAGGTACTCGTGAGAGGTATTCACGTCTACAAATGAACTGACAATAAAAATTACAGTTCTGTACTCTACACACCTTCGTTGGAGTTTTACGACTATACTTTTGTGATGTGCTGATTAATTCGTTAACCTGTTCAAATTCTTCTGAATCGCTTGATATACGAAAAATAACATCATAGTTTCCATTGTTTGGTTGCCAATTAGATGGCTTCTGAGATAACATAAGTCTTTGTGAATTCATTGTTTGTAGTTAAATGAAATCTGCAAAAACATTCTGATATATTCATATAAACATTAATAATACAACCACAGGTATATTCATATACAAATAAATAAACAGCAAGTAAACAAGTAGTTATATTTTTGGGGTATTCAAATACTACTTACTATTTATGGACAAACGATTTAGATACTCCAATTGTGTATATTTGCAAACAAATTGTAAACAATACTGAAACGTACAATTTAATGTAGGAAAGTTATCTACACTCTCGATAATATAACCAGTGGGAAAACCGGGGAATCCCAACAACTTCGTCTGCCATCAGCTGACTTGTACAGTCTATCGTCTATCCTTCTCAACTTTTCATGCGTCTTCTACTTGCTATCTCACTTTATTTTAGCGGTCCGTGCATAATATAATGATAATAAAATGCTATTTACATTCAACTTTACCATTCATTTAAATTGTAAAGTTAAATTTCTTTATTACTGAAGTACAGGTATGTATATACTTCGCTAAGAATAAATAGTTGGTAACATACCTTTTATGTTAAAGTCTGCTGTCGACTGCTCTCAGATATGTACAGTTACCCCAAAAATTAATGTCGACCCATCAACTCATAAAAATATAAACAAAATGTGGTTCATCCGACCTATGAATTAAAAAATCGTAATATATATATGAATATTTAAATTACTAAACATGCATACATTTTATCAGATTATACCGAATTTTGTTTGCATTTAATCGTTTTTTTTAACGTAAGATTTTAATTTTTGGTGATTAAATTTGAATCCATAAGTATTTTAGATATAGAATACCAATACGCAATCAAACAATGGAAAGATTATTTGATTGCAACGATAAATGCTACTGAAATTTTTACCTACGAAAATGCTGATTTATGTTTTTCTTTAGACTAATCAATAAACAAGAAATCATTTAATCTAGAACTGAGGTTCAATTGTTTTCCGTGGATGACGAATAAGTGATTTAAGTAACGTAGTGAAGTACATGGAAATATGTACTTACATGTAGGGCGAGTCACACGCGCAATTTTCGCCTCTATTTCGTAGAGTAAAAAATTCATAACTTTGAAACCATTGCAGATAATCAATTGAAATTTTTGATTATCAAATCATTCTCTTTCTTTTAGGGTGGGTTTATCAATGTGAGAATAAATAAATTAACTTGTAGATTGTAGATAAAATTTTATTCGTAAGATAATTACAATGAAACGTTTATTGAGTGTTAAATAGAAGTAATCTGCAAGATAAAGCATTGTAGTTGCTAAATTTTATCTGCCAGTTAGCAGTATCTGTCAGTTACTTAACTAACACTTTTATCTTCACGTTGATAAACCTACCCTTAGGTCCGGTTTTTCAATCGCCGGTTAACAAATTTTAACTGACAGGTAAACCCAAACTGCTGGCTAAAGTGTTTATCGATCTCACAATTTAAACCAACTGCAGGTCAAAGTACATATAATCTAAGCTAGCAATTTATTTTGAAGTTAAGCTTAACTACCAGCCAGTTAACAGAAACAATTAACCGCCGATTGAAAACCTGGGCCTTAGGGTGGGTTTATCAATGCCAGGATAAAAGCGTTAGTTAAGTAACTGACAGATATTGCTAACTGGCAGATAAAATTTAGAAACTACAATGCTTTATCTTGTTTTATCTGTCAGTTAGCAATATCTGTCACTTACTTACCTAACACTTTTATCCTCAGGTTGATAAACCCACCCTTGGCGATATAAATTTAATTCAACTTTCACCACAGGAGAGAGGTGAATTTTTCCATGCATACTTTAATGCTTGTAACTGTAATACTCCACAGTTAAGCTGTTCTTGTCGTTAATGATCGACTTGTGGCGAAAGAAATCGTTTTTCATCGTCTGTTTGTAAAACAAGCGATTTTTTTACCTATACGAAGACTTTTTTCCTTAACTGTATATCTCTCCGACCTTCGTTGAAATAGTTCGTTCCGAACTAATTGAGACCGAACGTGGTTCGGATTATCAAATTGCTCGGATTATCAAATATTGCTGCCAAACAACTAAAAATGCAAATTGTATTGGATACAATAAATAAAACACGTGGATATTTGAACTCAAAAGCAATACATATACATATGTATTTCTGTAAACACAAAACTAAAATTCATAGTTCTTAATAAAATAGATAGATATATACATGCGTATGTATGTATGTATGTACAGTCACTGACAGAAGTAATGTCTCCCCCCCAAGTAGCGCTGTGTATCAAAACTGTCTTCCATTTCATAATCGGTTATGTTCGTCGTTGCATACTACCTTCGCTTAATGCGTTATGTATTCACATAAGCCGAAATCCTGTTTTTGCTGTTATAAAAACTGTTGCAGGTGTTACCACCAACATATTTGTGAAATATAAATTTAAGTTAGATTTATTTTACTTTCAGGCATCATTTTAAAATGCGGTTATATTAGCCGGCATATATACGTATAAGATAATAAATACCGCTTTATTTTTCGTTATATTAGCAATGTAAATACTTGTTACTTCTATTCCGGTCGGTATTATAATAATTTTAATAGGGTATTTAAGATTAAAAGAAGTTTAATTTGCCCGATTTCCCATTATACCTTTCAAATTTAAATCTGCTTTACGCTTAAGTTCACGACCGTTAAAATTGTAAAATGTCTATTTTATTTAAGCGTAATTAGATTCAACGTAATGATAATTCGAAAGATCAAATGAAAATATTAGATGTAAGTAATCAATTGATGTGTATTCACAATATGTACTTCGTTCATAAAAAAATATATAAGAAAGGCTGAAAGTAGTATAGTTATTAAAAACATGTATAATGTATAACCTAAGCTTCGATAAAGTCAATAATAACATAGTAGAAATAATATTACTTTTCATGTGGTATAACATTTTGTTAACAAGATAAATGAAATTGGTGAAATTTAAACAACATTAATTTTTAAACCAAACAAAATAGGAAAGTAGGTATTTCAGAGAACTAAGATAAAAAACCACCAATATATAGATCAAAGTATGCTACAAATTTATTATTTATAAAACACACATTAAATTCTGAATAAATATACAGTTAAATGTATTTACGAGAAAGTAAACTGACGATTTCCATTAGCGCTTAGAGCTAGTAATCACTTTTCAAACTATTCCTATTTGTTAAAGATATATATATAAATAAATGTATAATATATATAAATATTAATGTAAATTTTGAGAAAAATAATTACCATGGGACATTAGAGTATACAGGATGATGCAACCAAGATGGGGTGGACGGTTATAATTAAGCGGTGAGGAATTTCGAAAAACCTTTTTCGGGATTTGGGGATTTTACAGCATCTTTTTTAAAATACTCTAACTGGTTGAGTTTAACTATTCGTAGAAAATCCCAGAAAATTGCATTTACGAAATATTTACTCAAAAAGCCGCAGTTTTGACCATATTGTTGCACGTACTTTACAAAAAGGTAAATTATAATTTACCGAACGGCTCTAAATGTGTCTTCGTTTACATGGAGCATTATTTGATCATCTATTGTAGTAATACTTAACAATTTTGGATGACCAATATTTTTCCTTGTCATTAAATCGGTGTAAATTTCTTGTATTTGTTGGATACTAAATATTTTGTATGTTTTGCTTATTATTAATTACATGAATCATTGCATGATGATGAAATTTGTAAGTGTAAAAAATCTCAAAATATTGCACTTGCGGTAAATTTGCTTAAAAACCGCCAGTCAAAAGGGTAACGTGTATAGTATTTTTAGAAAGCTGATGAAGTTCTCTTTAATATACGAAAATAATATATAGGGTGTTCCATTTGAAAAAACTAAGTCCGCTATGGATTTACAAAACTCGATCTCCCTGTATAATGGCGAATAATTTCAAGTTGAGGATTGGCCATTATTTTACTTTTTTAGTATTCATTTCCGGTTCATACAAAGAATGGACGACATTAGAGCGTTTTTCAACTTCAATCGCTTTTCTCTCCGTAACTATAGGTTTTAGACCCAACTAATGTTATACCAAATTGTTGTGTATTAATTAGCAGTATAGATTGTGATATTTTAATACCGAATGTTGCATTTAAAAAAACATAATTTTAGTTCGTCACCGATTGCTTCGATCACTTTGTGTATTTTTAAAACGTAGTCCATGTAGCCCTCAATCAAATCCCGAAAAAGGTTTTTCCAAATTCTTCTTATAATCGTCCACCCCTTCTTGTTTGCACCACACTGTATATAAGAAAGGTGCTGCGCTAGTTATTGTAGTACAATTATTTTAGTGCAGTTTGTTGTATATCGGATTTGGGTTACCTGTCGATCGATGTTAAATTAAATCTATGGATTTAAGCGATCTATATATGTTTGTATAATCACTAGTTATGCATCAAAAAATGTATATAAGAATTATAAAAAAGAGCAGATAGTAATGAACGAGAACAAATACGAAACAAATCGTCTCTTAAATTAACAGGTAAATATTTAAAAATATAGCATTACAGAAAAAGATATCACACAGCTCGTCATTACGTTGAATCTAATTATTCTTAAATAAAATCGACATTTTACCATTTTAACGGCCAGGAACTTAAGCGTAAAGCAGATTTAAATTTGAAAGATATAATGGGAAATCGGGCAAATTGAACTTCTTTCAGCCTTAAATACCAGCAGTATTTATTATGTTATATATATGTATATACGCCAGCTAATATATCCGCATTTTAAAATGATGTCTTAAAGAAAAATGAATCTAGCTTAAATTTAAATTTCACAAATATGTTGGTGGTAATACCTACAACAGTTTTTATAACAGAAAAAAACAGGATTTCGGCTTATGTGAATACATAACGCATTAAGCGAAGGTAGTATGCAACGACGAACATACCCGATTATGAAATGGAATACAGTTCTGATACACAGCGCTACTTGGGGGGAGACATTACTTCTGTCAGTGACTGTACATACATAAATTATTTCTTTCTCAAGGACTAAAGAAGTCTCGGCTTGGAACTTGAATTCAATGAAATTAAATTTAAAAAATAATTCAAATTAAAATTGTATTTTTGTTTTTTGAGCGTTCGGATTAGCGGACGTTCAGATTACCGCCATTGGAATTATCGATAGTCTACTGTATTTAACAATTGAGTTAAAAGATTTTTTCTCGTATACTGAGACAGTTATAATTAAATAGAATTATATAGACAGACGAAAGTTAAAATTACTTTAAGAAAAAACCCCCATTGATTGTGGTAAACCTGAGCGCAAAGTTTCAATGCACTGGTGGACAAACCAAGTATACCAAGTTTATATGCTCGCTACCTGTTAGTTCTTAGACAGTAGTGCTACCGCTGCTCCAAAAATTTTAAAATTCCAACTACATATCTTGATAATCTATTGACGGGTGGATTTTCATTTGACCCAAAACGCGGATTGTGATTAAATAAACAATTTTTTCCAAACTTGGCTTCATCATCCATATAACTTTTTTGGTAGTTTTTATCCTCTTGGGTTTTCATTAAAAACCATTCACAGAATTCTACCCCTCGAGGGACATCACTTAACTGCAAGTGGTGCATCAAATGATAAGCAAATGGTTTCCATTTTTTTTATGCGATGAATGTGTGTCTCATAGACACGTTTGTTCTACAATAACCTTTATAACTGAATCTCTGAAGACCTAAAAGTAAGATCGATTTTCGTTCTCTTTCTGACCATTTTGAAATTTTGAGTTTTATTACCGACTACTTTAAGTAGGTAAACTGGGTCACTATGCAGTTAATTCCTTCACGGGTTTTGGAGTTAAAAAACTACCAATTTTGAAATAATTATTAAAATAATATACAGTAACAGTTCTGCAAATATGTATGTAAACTAATATATGGCATATGGCATACTTACCAAAACAGAACTGTCAAATAATAGTAAAAATAATTTAGTATTAACAGGTGTTTAATTTACTGGATGAATTCATGTAGGTACGGGTTTTCGTTAGTAACCTTTTGTTCGTGAGTAGTTGTAACTTTCAGTTACGAACAGAATTTGTTAAAATCATTTATTTCAATCTGAATTATGATTTGTAGCACAGTTAACCTAACGGCCCAGTTGAGTTAACTTGGCATCCTGTATGTCATATTCTGGTCGAATATGCCGCATATATCAGTTACTATAGTACTTATTTTTTTACTGTAATCTCGAAGCCACACATATGGAATAAAAAACATTGTTTATCTATTTAAATGCTCTGTTAAAGTCACTAACTACAGAAATACAACTAAATGTATCCTCAGAATCAGTTGGAGAATGATTCGCTACCAAATCCGATAATTCGTACTCTTTTAACCTGAAATTGTACAATTTAGTGAAAACAACCCTTCAACATTGAATTGTTTCAATTATTATGTATATACCAATGAAATTATACTTACGTATACCACGAATCGTTTGGCTTCATTGTTCCTTTCATCTGGCACATCATCCTAGTGTAGGTAACTAACCCGGTCTAGAATAAACAATATCTATTTGTATTAATAAACATGCATATATTTGTTGCGACTAAAAGCCAAAGTTGTATAGTTGGTTAAACTTATTACCTATTCATTCGCGACTAAATGATGTAGCTGTTGCAGCCAGCTAAAACTAGCTTTATCATACAATTCGAGATACGAGGCGGCTAAAACTGTGTATAAATTAATAATTACAAAATAGAAGCCTATTATTAGCCTGTTGTGCACAGTTAGAGAAATAGAAAGATATTAGAAAGCGACTTATCTTTTTCTTCGTCGTCAATTATTTCGAATGGTAGTATTCAGCGTTCTCCAGATATGCAAAATATATCAAGTAATACCAACTTTTGATTCTTCCTTATAGCAATTTGGCTTTGTAAAGGACGTAGAAAATTTCGCAAGAAGGTTCTAATAAACTAAACTCCACAAATCAAATCATTTTAAACGGTAGTATTGAAATGTCCGGTTCAACTTTCTTACAGCTTTAACATAAAACTATAAATTTTAAATAGTATTCATTATTAATTGAATTTGGGTTTTTACCGTGTTTCCAAGCTAATACAAAGTTATTGGTTCAAAGGTGTCTTCATTCGTCGCCATTTTGTAACTAAACTAAACCTAGGTTTATCCAAATACCTCAGGCTATATCTAGTTTTAACCGTGAATAAATAGGCTACACCTAAGTTTAATCAATTACGATCAGGTAATTATTCACACTAAATGGATAACTACATAGCGTGACTTCTAGCTGGGGTGAAATGATTTTAGTTCTATACTTTTAGCCAGGAATTAGTTATATCTAGTTGTAGCCTGTGTGATAAATCGAATACAGTTGGTTATATCTTAGTTTTAGCCGTGTTATATATAGGATACACCTTAATTTAACCAACTATACAATCAGTCGCACCTATAGTTTTGTAGCCGGTTAGGTCTAGGTGCAGCCGCATTTCGGCTTTCAGCTGTAATATATACCGCATTGGCTAATTTGCTTCTTAGCAAATCTTGTATGTGTAATACGAGTGCTCGTGTTTATTGTATGATACTACTGATGGACAACTATGAACTCACAAAACCGATGGACACTTATATGTAATACACGTAAGTATATTAAGTTACAACTAAGAAGTAAATGCGCCATCACAGCCTATTCCCTCATAACGATGGTTTTAAATTTCTATTTTATTTTAACTAATGAAAAGTAAGCTTATTAAAAAAATCATTGAAATCATTTTTATCTACTTTTGAAATAAGGCAACCATTTTAAAACCCACGTTGTGTTGGAACGCTTGTACATTTTATAAAAACCTTAATAACCTCTAACATTTGTTCTTTTCTTTGCCATCGTCGAGTTTCTTTTACCAAATCTCTTAATTCCGCTTTCGTTCTAATATAATCTAAAGTAGATGGCATCTGATACGCATCAACTAATTTCTTCAATTCTATATATCTAGTCCGCTCTTGTTTCACTTCCTGTTGTGTTACATCCGCTTCCTTTATTAGTTGCTGCAGACTTTTCTTCATAGCATCCACTGCTGCTCTCAAATTCTCAATAGTTTGCTTTTGTTTGTCTAAAATTTTTTTGTTCATAGTCAACAGCATGTTACCTCTACTACTCATTCTCTTCAATTCAATCAAATTTTCGTTCTTTTGTTTGATTTCTTGAAGTAAATGTGCTCTCTGGATTTGTGACTTTTCAAGATCAGCTACGTCCACAGATTCGCCAAGTTCGTGCTTCCTTTCCTGTTGTGTCTTCAATTTGGATAGTTGACTTTTATAAGATATCGTTCTTAATCGCATCTTTTCCAAAACTAGTTGCGCATTCTTTAACCAATCTTGCATGTATCTAATATAAACATTTTGAATTTACATAAATAATGCGTAGGTATATAAAACCGAAATTATGAATGTACATTTTATAAAAATTTTAATGAAACTTGCAATCGACGTAATTAAGCACCGTTTTGCGGTTGAGATTGTGAGCCGAGATATGCAACACATCCGAGAGCGCAAAAACAGGAATTTCGTAGAGTATTTTTCGTACTACCGACTCGAAATAATTCTTCATCCCCAATCTAAGTTTTGAACGGAAGGTGATACTACTATAGGACAAATTATTTCGATTTTTTTTTACAATTTTAAATATTGATGATCTAATTCAGAATTAATGATGTCAACACTGGAGACTCCGGGTTATTTACCAAAGGGGTTATTTAACAAAGTGGTTCTTCATATAGTCGCAGAAATTGGCGTTCTAGTATCCTTAGCGGTTTTTCCGAAAGTTCCTGTCAACTAATTCAACAACTATAAATAGCGTAGTAGGTATACACATCATGTTTTTCTGGAAGCATTGCAGCTGAAAACTGACTGAAATGCTGTATAGGAAGCTAACGTCTTCAAAGTTATGCCGATATATACAGAGCCGTTTAAAATTAACGTTCAGTTTAAAAATGTATTGATGTTTATTATTAAAATAATAAAACTAAACTTCAAAACTCACTGTATAGATTATACCCAATCAGCAAGGATACCTATTCAGCGATATCCAATTTACGTAGCCGGTAATAGGAAAAATACATTATATAGAAAAGAAATCATAATTTCCACAAATGAAAGAAAGAAAAAAATCTAAACTAAAAATTATCATCTATTTTTGCCATACCTTATAAATCGTTCTGCCGGTATTTTCTGATTTAATCTATTCGATGAATCGACTTCTACTATTTGTTCTAAACTTCTACACGCGTGATCAACTTCTCTTGCCCTCAGTTCCAATTCCTCCATCTCCGCTCGTAAATTAAATTTAGTATGTTTGGCCTTTTTTAAGAACTTTGCGTGTGAATTTTGAGTTTCCTCGATTTCGCGTAGGACTAAATCTGTCTTTTGAGTCAAATTAATCCTGAAAAACCGCTAATCTTACTACATATACCGGGTGCTCTTTTAAATTTGAAAATACCTGACTAAATAATTTTTTATTGATTTAGTAAATACAAAAAAAAAAAATACATTTTTTGAATACGGATCTTATAATATATGCGCGTTCAGAAATTACTTCAATGCGCATTTCCCATTTAAAAATGCCTGTAGAAAGATCTCGGTAACAAAGGAAAGTGGTTTTTATATTGGTAATTCTAGATGTACTTACTGTATGTAAATAGTTTTTTTTTTATGTTGGTAATTCTAGATGTACTTACTGTATGTAAATAGTTCGGGTCGGCGTTCACCCTATAAGGTCGACCCTTAAAACTCTGCGGCTGCACTACCCCATCCCTGGTCTCATAGTTCCAGGGTAACGGGCGTGGCGGGAGTAGACTTCGTATATAGGGGAGGATGCTTGGGCGTAGGCATGGGCATATGGCGTCCGGCCGCTAACCGTCGGAATATACGGTGGGTAAGTGAGGCACCCTACGGCGCTTACCTAGAGAACTCTGCAGCTGCACTACCCCATCCTTGGTGGCCACACTCAGGGAAACGGGCGTGGCGAGAGAATTTGGCGAAGATAGTAGAGGAGGATAAAAGTCGGTTCGCCGAGGAGTAGTCCGCCCGCTGGTTGTCTGGTTGGGGAAACCTTCGGTTTCATCCTAAAACAACTCGGTGATTCTGGGACCCTACGGTTTCACTGTAGCTGCCGCGGATACTTGATCGCCGGAGGGGCGAAAGGGTTGGCGCGGTTGGCATTTTGGGGTAGGGCTTTTGCCCGGCCGTCCCCGTAGTTCAGGCTTAATTCACGGGCGGGCTGGTTGTACCTCACGGCCAGATTCCGTTTCTCACGCTTGGCCGATAGTAGCCATCCGCAAGGAGGCCTAGGCCCCGTGGGGTTAGATGTGAGGTAGGAGTTCGCTAAAGCGTCTCCAACGGTGACCCGTCCAACGTTGACAAGAAAACTTGTCTAACATGGGTACCACGGGGGAGAGGAGCCCATCGGTTCGCCGGGCCTCTCCGCGAGGTGTCGGTCTCGTGCGGGCAACTGGTTTCGTGCCTCTTTGTCCTGAGGAGTGTGTGCACTTCCCCTGATTTTGCCGCATACCTAACGGTCGGTCGGCAGCTGGTGCCCCTTTGGGGTCCAGCAACCACTTTCGTGTATGTAAATAGTATTTTTGAAGAGTTCAGTATCTATTATAAATTAGTTCATGTAACTACTGTTTGTTTGGAGTATTTGACAAAATAAATTAAAGCCGGTAATAACATGTAAACATGAGTTGTCCACTTTTATTTGCTCCCAGGAGTAACTAACACGAATATTTACCACTGTATTCTACATAGTTAATTTAAGAATGTAAGGCCGGGTTTTTCAATCGGCGGTTATTGTTTCTGTTAACTGGCTAGTTAAGCTTAGCTTCAAGTTAAATTGCTAGCTAAGGCCCGGTTTTTCAATCGCTGGTTAACAAATTTTAACTGACAGGTAAACCCAAACTGCTGGCTAAAGTGTTTATCGATCTCACAGTTTAAACCAACTGCAGGTCAAAGTACATAAATATATAATCAATCAGCGGTTAATTGTTTTTGTTAACTGGCTGGTAGTTAAGCTTAACTTCAAGTTAAATTGCTAGCTTAGATTATATGTATTTTGACCTGCAGTTGGTTTAAACTGTGAGATCGATAAAACACTTTAGCCAGCAGTTTGGGTTTACCTGTCAGTTAAAATTTGTTAACCAGCGATTGAAAAACCGGGCCTTAGCTAGCAATTTAACTTGAAGCTAAGCTTAACTAGCCCGTTAACAGAAACAATAACCGCCGATTGAAAAACCCGGCCTTACATTCTTAAATTAACTATGTAGAATACAGTGGTAAATATTCGTTTATACGCAAAGCAAAAAAACATGGAAGATATAGTTTTGAACAATGATTACTAAAGTATAGATACATGGCTACTATGATGTGAGTCTCATGTGGCAAGCCAGAGAGGCCAAATATGACATGAAGCAACAAAACGTCGCTTTACAGCGAGGCAAATAAGAGATAAATTAGAACTTCCGGTAAGAAAGTAACATGTTGCATACGTTCTTCGTCACTCCAGCGGTATAAGATGGAGGAAATTCCAAGGAAAGCCGCATTTAACAGAAACTCATAAAACAGCACGTTTGAATTTCGCGCAGAAATACATGACGTGAGAAGATGAATAGAAGAAAGTAATATTTTTGGATGAAAAGAAGTTCAATTTAGATGGACCTGATTGTTATAGTTGTTATTGGCACGATCTAAATGATAAAAAGGTAATGAGATCAAGATGAAACTATGGGGGTGGTACGTTTCCGGTAGGGGGCATTCAGTTATCGAGCAAAACTGCCTGTGTGTTTTATTACCACTGGAATGAAATTTATAAAACATTTAGAGTTACTGGATGATGTGTAAATACTGTACAATGAAGATGTGATGGAAAATCTTCACTTTCAGCAAGATAATGCTGCAATTCACGTTTCCAAAATATCGTTCGACCTGCGAAATATTATCTTGTTAGCATGGCCAGCATGCACCCCTGACTGTAACCCTATAGAAAACCTTTGGAGTGTCTTAGCTTCAAGAGTTTACGCCAACGGGCGACAATTCAAGACAGCGAATGAGCTTCGAAACTGTGTTGAAGAATGTTGGGGAAACATATCGGGCCGAACATAAATATAAAATTTAGTTAAATCAATGCCAAAACGCATATTTGAAGTAATAAAGAGTAAAGGGGGTCACACAAAATATTAATTTTATAAACAAAATGTAATGAGTTAACTTTTAGTGTAAAATTAGTAGTGCGTTTTACTTCGTCCAACAACCATATTAATTATAATTTACCTAAAATATTCGGTTATTTTGATCTTATATACTCATTTATTATAAATTAGCTTTCATTCTAAAAAAGAATGTCTTGGGTTAGTAAATACTAAGATACCGTCTGCGTATAAATGAATATTTACCCCAGTATATGCATTGGTCTTTTATTTTGCTTTATTAGAAATGAGTAGAGCGTTATTTGTGAATTATGTTCAAAATGGGCGTTCACAAATTAATGATCAATTATAATAAAACATTTTAATGATAAATACAAATTATTCAAGAAGAAAAATTTTAAATATAATTTTCCTTTAGTCAAATCATTATATTATAAAAATTTATTTTAAATCTAGTAGAAAATTATTGTGAAAATATAAATAATAAACAAAACTACAATAAACAAAATTAAAAAATATGTCGCGGCGTTATTGTAAGGAAGTAAGTGATAGTTTACTTTCCCGGTGAACTAGCTTCTTGTAAGACTAAATAATATGTTAACGTTAATAGTAAATGATAAAAATATCTGACATCATTCATTGTTGCGCGCGTCCTACTACAATTCTACGATTTCTATACATTACATACGATTATTAATGTGACTAAAGTTCCATTCCATTGATTCCGTTTTGCGTACTGCACACGGCACTTATGTATTATAATGATTAATACATCATCATAGTTTAGAAATATTTGTGTAATTTTACAAGTTATGTTATTTGGTTATATTATTGGCTCAGTTGGTAAATTAGTAGGGCTGCGGGAATTAATATTTTAATACATGAATACTAGTACTAGTAGTTAGATATTTTGAGTTATACATATGAATAAGTAGACGAGGTTGGAATGAAAAACTAATCAAAATTGTAAGAAAAACAAAAGAAAATAATTAGTCTGGACAGAAAAGGGTTGTCAATAAAAGAAAAATTGACATAAAAATCGATATTGAATGTATTCTTACCTTAAAAGTTATTATAATAAAACAGAGGAAAAGGAAGTTACTTTTGAAGAACGAAAAATAAATTAAGCTACATCAAGTAATAGTTGAGAGAAGACGATCTGGTCATAGTTAATTGAACCGGCTTTATTTATGAAGATAATATTTGAACAAATTTGGAGTTATGGATTTCTTCCCATTGACATAGAGAATAATCCGTCTTAGTACGAGGTACAACAAACTATATTATATAACTCTCTGTAAATATTTTAAGTATTAGTACTAGTTAGAAAATCCGATAAGAATTGATTATATTTGGACCGAACCGTTATTCTTGTCAATGTCAAAAATTCGACACTTCATTCAAAAAAATTCAATTTATTGACGGGACTGAGTACAAATAAATATAACTTATAAAATTTAACAGATTAAGATTATTAATATATTTGGTTTTGTTGCTAATATTTATAATTTTGTCATAAGAGTTAGCAGAAATTTTGTACAAAGATTATGAAATGCTAATACACAAAATTGATATTTAAAATACACGTTTTTTATTATTATTATCATTGATATTTTAAATAAGATTTGACGATAAATTAATATTCTAATCATTCAGATACTGGTAAGTTTGATTTAGGAACCGACGGGAGATTAGACTCATGCTCGTATTTTCATAATACCAATTATTTTATTTATCTGGTAAATATACGTAAAGTAATAGATATTCGTAATACTCGTTATAGTATACATATAATGTATCGTATGTGTATTTCTTGTATTCCGTGTAAAATTTTGTCGTGTGTATATAAGGACGTTTAAAACTAAAGAGCGGTTAGTTCCAATTAGTTCAGTAAACTGTTCAGATCAGTGCAGACTGATACAAAGACATCTTATAATTTTACAATAGCTTCTTGTACTTACTTAGTAAACAAAAATGTCATCTGGAGCCGGCAAAGGTAAAAACTTATATTATTTTGAAATGTTTATGCTTTCTTATAAATAAATATCTTATAAACGAATATATGTATTTACATTGTTTTGAGCGCGACTTAAATAATAAAGCAAATTTTAGAAGAATTTACAAAAAAAAATAATGTTGATGTGAACTGACGAATTTTTTGTTACAAAACAACTTTAGTTATACTCTAGTTTATCGACTAACAATGTGCTCTAACTAAGGACTTATCTTGGTAATAATAAAAGCAACTAGTATTTTCAAGCGAGATCTTCATTAGTTAACGTTAACCGATCAGATTTTTCTTCATTTTGTTTGTAGTTATACGAGATATTATTACAATAAAAACTATGCTTACAACATGATCATAAAAGTTATTGCGACGAATAAATAATTAAAGGCTTCCATTAGCTTTGCTTAATTTACTCATATTTCTGGCAACTGAAATTCTACATGAAATTTGACAATGAACTAACTTAGCTTTTTGTTAATAAATTAAGAAAAATTCTCTTTACACAATCTTAATGGTGATTAAGTAACATAAAATTTCTAAATTGTAGTAAAAAATTACTTTCTTTTTTTACAGTTGTATCCTGCAAGAAAAACCAGGACGGGACATGTACCAAAATTACAATATGCGAATTAAATACACCGGAAGGGAAAAAGGATTGTGAATGTATTTGTACGTGTAAGGGTGGCAACTGTGACACTTGCGTGTGCCGTTGTAATTGTACCGTTCAAGCAGCGCGGAAGGTGCAAACCGGGGATGGTGTCAAATATACATGCGAGTGTACTTGTGATTGTTAACATAATTATACCTTAATACATTTCAACACTGCCAAATAATATTGTACTGCAAAACTTAGGTTAGACATTTTATACCTCGATTATATAAAATATGTTTAATAAATAGTAGATTCATATTGTTATTTGTTACTTACTAACCCGACTTCGTATGTTTATTGAATTTTGCACACGATTCTTCCATAAAATGTCTATTGTTTACAACATTACCCTCGTATATAATGCACACGGCACCAAACGTGCTCTGTGTACTATTATATGCTAAAGTTTTGTTTTAAGTAACGGACCCCTAGATACATACTAATTTCGAGACATTTCTAAATTATCGATACGTATATGTACGATTAATTAACATATGGACATAGTTATTGATGACATGCCGTTTAAATAGTAGCAAAAATTTGGTAAAATGATTCACAAATGATTCTATCGCTTCTGATTCACGATTCTAGTATACAATAGTACAAAAGTAAAATCTGTGGCCGGTAAATTTGCACACGTCCCGCTCTCTATATCACAGTGAAATTTATATTCAACATAAACCGTTGACCAAATATTTGTTTGTTTTTTATAAATATTTTATATACAAAGAAACAATTTCGAGGGCAAATAATAGTAACTAAAATTATTACACAGAAAATATAGAAATTTTGCTCCAGCACTTCGTTATTGCGTACTCTATCATAGATGTAAATATATTTACGCATTTAAACAATCAAGATTAGAAATTATAGCAAACACGATACAGGTCCGTATTATCAGGAATGATTTTTTTATTAGTGATTTAAGTTGTATAGGTATAATGTTATATATGGCAGCCCTGTAAGAGCATGAATCTGTTTCCATAGTTACGAATGCATGCTTAGATTTTGCCTAAAAATAGTCCTTAAAGTGCAAGTGGTGCAGGTTTACCAATTTGTAGTTGTTTGTAGTTTTCGAACTGTCAAAGTCAGCAGCATATTTATAAAAGCCAAGAAAATTATCCGCATTAAAGTAGTTGGTCATAGTTTAAAATTAATTTTTCTTTGTTCAAATTTTCTGTTGCATTTAACTTGATAATCATAATTACAATTTTCGGAACAACAGGTAATGTGTATAGGTTATTCGTACGTTACGCTATTTAATAATTAAAATAGAACCTCTTGTTTAGATGGACAGTCAAGTAACAATTGAAGGTTATCTAGTCGATTTAGTTGACGACGATTGGAGAGCCGATAAATTACCAGAAGACGATATTACTGTACCTCTTTACTAATTGCCTGATCCAGAAGCAGATTCTGGAGACGTTAATTTAACGTTGAAAGAACAAGAACAGCTCTGGACTGATATTGCTCTACCATCTTTGAACGAACTGCAATGAAATGGAGTTTCCGTATGTTGGGAAACAGTGTGACCATCCGCAGTGCAAACAATTAGAATTTCTACCTTTAAAATGTAAATGTGATAAAGTATTTTGTCCAGATCATTTTAATCAGCACGTACAAATTTGCGAGAGTACAGCATCTAATATTGTGACACATTTGAAAAAGATTGAGGAGACATATCAATGTTGCTATGATGGTTGTAAGTCGACAAGTATTGTACCATTAATTTGTGATAAATGTCAGAAACATTTCTGTATAAAGCATCGCCACATAAATGAGTGTGCACCTTTAGAACCTGCTGCAGTTGCGGAGGCAAAGCAAAAAATACTTGCACCCATTCAACAATTTAATGAAGCAAAAGCATCGGTTGATCGTGAGGTATGTATGTGGTATTTTCTTATTACGTGAAAATATTGTTCCTATTTTTTATTATAGCTAGATAAGAATTTGGAAAATGCTAAAAAGAAGGTTAAAAACCAGGAAACTGCCAATAAGGTGCAGTTAATGCGAATTAAAAATAAAGCGACAGGTTTAAAATCAGTACCGCTGATTGACCGAGTTTATTTTAACGTTCATTATCCTACTAGTATTGCCAGCAAGGTGGTGCCAATTTTTGTTTCTAAAACATGGAGTATTGGTAAGCATAAGAATACTAGTTGCACTTTATAATACCTTGTTTATATACATATATATTTTCTGACCTTTATGTACTTATCTTTTAATTCTTGATTTATTTCCAGTTGTAGGTCAATAAAACAATAAATAATTATATACCAATTTATTCCACAACATATAATAATATGTTTTCGTTAAATATTCTTAAAATTCTTCAGTGGAAGAAATTGGTATTTAATTATTTATTGTTTTATTGACCTACAAGTGCAAATAAATCAGGAATTAAAAGATAAAACCTTGTTTTAACTACAAGTTACCGTAATTCTATTTTCAAAATAAATCAATGAGCTAAGTACTCTGATTAGAGAATTTTGTAGCTTTATACATACTTTAAAACTGCATATTTACTGCAAACAGTTTTCAGGTAGTAAGTAAGATTTAAGGCACTTAAATTAATTTATTTTCAGGAAAAGCAATCGATGCAATCGCGCAAGAATTTAAAATTCCAAATAATAATAATCAAACAGTATCCCAAAAATTAAGATTGTTTAAAGTAGACGATGGTCACATTTTAACATCTACAATGTCAGAAAAAGTAGAAGGACTGCTAAACACACAGATGATCATAAATGGTCAGTCTTTAAAGTTAGAATATGTATCAGATGAATGCCTATCTTTAAATTAATGTAATATAGCTTTAGTAAATTATATGTTGGGTAATAAACTTTAAATAGTCACATTGAGTTTCAATTGGTTAGTACAGGGTCCGCCTACGATACGAGGATGGAAGATTACGAGCGTAGTTAAACATTAAAAAATATCGGTACTATTTGAGACCACCAGGAACATGTTCTAAAAATGTCTTTGTATAGAATGGTCTAAACAGATATGCTATAAAATAGTCGTGTTTTTTTAATGGAATACCTTGTTTTGCGTTGAACACAACATTATTTAGAAACTACAGTGCGTGAATCTGTATGTGATAGTTTCACAATAAATGTTAATTATTTTGGATTATACATTTCACTTTAGTAGACTATTCTCACGAAAAGGAAATAGCATGCAGTTTAGCTATGAAGTTTTGTGTGGTAGAGCATAGGTTGTAAGTTCATAATCGCTTGCAACTCTGCAAATAACAATAGGACATAATCATTGTGTAGTTTAAGAAGGCTGTAGATTCTGACAATTCGGCTGTTTTTAATTATTTATCATTTTATTAACAAATTAATGTATAGAAAGCAATTTTATTTTATAGAAATAAAATAGACAACTTATAACTGTCGTATAGATTTAGAACAAAACAAATATGCAAAAAATTAAAAGAGGTGTGGTTCTGATCGTCCCTGTATATTTACACATGAACGAGATGCGTTGCTTTTTTCGCGATATTTAAAGGAAAGCCACTTATTGAAGATGCTGAAATTTATCGTATACAGCAGAGTTGTAGACCCGTTACAAGTCTAAAAGTCTAGTAAATATCTTCATATAGAGTGGCATTAATTCGAGACGCTCTTTAGTGACAATAAAATTTGTTGGTTCTAGTTTACATCTTATTTACGGACTGTCATTTGAGTTAAATGATATCGAAGGCTTCCACGGTCTGAGCCTCTGTTATGAGGGCTTCCGGGTTTTGACCGCGTCATAGTAAAGTACATATATACAATACAATAAAATAAAATAAAACAAAAATATATAAGTATACAACTTACTCAAACTCGACGTTTAGTGACACTAATATAAGCAACTTCTTTAGGAACAAAGTTAGGTGAGAGGCGCCAGAAGGTCACGGTAACTCGATATGTCAACCACGCTAGAGGCGAAAACCTAACTACATTAGTGGCAAACATCGAGTTTGAGTAAGTTGTATACCTATATATGTTTTTGTTGTTAATTTTTCATTTTTGTTTTATTTTAATTTTTGTATTGTCATTTGAGTTATTTTCTGCTTATTATTACTTCATTATGTTATTAGCTGTAATATTTTGCAGAAGAATAAAGGTTATAGCTTAATTTAGTGATTTATATGAATAAAAAAATATTGAAAATATTCTAACATAATCCAAATATAACATCAAATAAGAACACCTCAATTTGTCAGTATTATTCTCAACATAAATTTTTCGATCCTCTGAGGACTTCTTAAATTGATGGCCCTGTATTAGGCATAATGGGAAATGTGCATTGAAAAAAGATGGGTAATAATCAATAAAAACATTACATATTTAAAGTCAGATATTTTGATATACTTGCGCCAACCATAGAACGAGTCTTTTTTTAGTGTTCAAGTGGTACGAACGTGAAATATTGTACCAATGGAAATCGTGGCACTATACCTCAAAAAATAGGTTTCCTACAATGGTCACGCTATTGGCAGTCAAAATAGAGGAAATTTCATTTGCAATAATTGAAACGGGGTTTAAGAAATAGGGAGATTTTAAGATACGTTCAGACGATGGGGAAAACGAAAATCGAAAGATTAGCTTAGAAATGGAGAATTCTTTCATCGGCTAATTAAAAACTTTTCAATATAGATCGGATAATATCGAGAAACACCAGGGAAAGAAGAAGAAATTAGAACTAGAGAATATTGAGTGAATCATCTTAAAACGACGAGAATAAGATATCACCAATCTACAAAATCTCCAACATTAACTACAATGAGACAATGATGACTTTATAGCATATGAATCTGAATCAATAGGCCGAGCGAAAACCGTTAATTATTATGATGTAATAGAAGGTACGGGAAAAAATACAGCAACAACAAATTATGTGTTAAGCAAAGTTATTGTCACCGTTGAGACTTCAAAACAACAATTGAAGGCATTACTTGAGGTGGAGTTTTTAAAACGATACTGAGATGCTAACGATACCTTTGTTTGGCAGATAAAGGAAGTTGTAATATGGTTCAAGTGATACACATGTACGAACACATTGCTGTGTTATCACCAAGACTTGATACAGAGAACAGAGCAATTTTTTTAACTTAAGGATGCATTTCTTTATAAATTTCATATTAAGGCATTTATAGGAATAAATCTATTGCCCCATCATTCAATAAAAAGAAAAAAAAACAATCTGGCCTATAATGATGTTAACAACTGAAAATTGTTTCAAGATATATAATGGGGTATATTAAACTTTTGCAAGCAATGCTTTTCATTATATGAAACAATCAGCTTGTGGTTCTCAGCAAATTATTATCCGAATCCAAAATAATAATGTACGCAACGACGTGCAAACATTTAAAATATATGACAGCATTATTTTAGTAAAAATGTACTAATAAAAACAATACTGTATATAATATTTAGTTTCTTTCGTTATTCTCTATGTTTTTTTTGGTATATACATGGAAATGTTTTTTTTTAGTAATATAGGTAATGTTTTTGATCCTTCAATTACATTTAAATAAATTTTTCCTTGCGCTTTCGATGATCCTTTATATTATACGATTATATTCATATACATATAATATAGAATCTATGTATACGTTATTATATGTAAAAGAGATCAGGGAAACTTCAGAAAAAGAATGAAGAAATTTAAGGATGTAAACAGTAAACAGCATACGTTAAATGATAAAAACAAGTTGCACACGTTTTACAATCCGCTCGTACTTACGATTTGTATACATTATTATTACGAATATTAATACAGTTTGGATGATTCAACTTTCATTGTGTTTTGCGCACTGCACATATGGTACCAATGTATCGTATATGAAACTTGTGCAAATTTTGTCGCATATATAACGATGTTTAAAATGAAAGAGCAGTTAGTTCACTGACTGATTCGAAGAAATAATACTATTCTAAAACAGATTCTTGTGTTTAGTAGAAGAAAATGTCATCTGGAGGCAAAGGTAAAAACTTTTTTATTAAAAAAATTAACTATTATATTGCTATCAAACTTGTAAAACTTCTTTGCAATTACAAATCGTTTAGAGTCACTTATATTCTTATATTTTATAAAATTTGAAATTATTTTCGGATTAGAAGTAAATTAAATAAATGTGACACTATCACATCAGATGGAAAATTTATTAGTTAGACTCTTCCACAGGCATAATAACTTCATTTTAGTTTAATTCTGTTACTAATTTGTAAGTAAAAAATAAGTATATACATTTAAAATTATTTGGAAGCCTAATTAAGAACATATATACATTTAAAACTATTTTTGCTGTTGCTGGGAAATTTGAGATCATTTAAACTTATTAATTTAAATTTTTATTAAGAACGATTATAAACAAGAAATCATTAATTAATATAAGACTCAATTGTAGACTATTAGCCGAATTATAACTAATGAAAATAAATAGTCTTATTATTAATTAATTAAATTTTCTTATTAAATGGGTTACTTAAAAGTTCTTTGTTTTCTGTCCATTATAGTCTATTAGTGAATTTTAATATAGTGCTAATGAGTTTCTGCAAAAAATCGGTTCTCAAATAAGTTCAGCGCGTTGTACGGCCTTCAATTACTTGAACAAATAATTTATAAAATTAACAAAATTTGTCTTATATTTTTATTAATAATCTAACATAGAATTAATAAACCATATTAAAAATTACTCTTTCTGTTACAGCTGTATCTTGCACCAAAAATCAAGACGGAACATGCGTAAAAATTACAGTCTATGAATTAAATACACCCGAAGGGAAAAAGGAATGTGAATGTATTTGCACATGCAAGGGTAGCAACTGTGACACTTGTGTATGCCGTTGTAGTTGTACTCTTGAATCGGCACAGAAGGTCCAAACCGGGGATGGTGTCAAATATACATGCGAATGTACTTGCGATTGTTAATGTTATTACACCAATGTTTTAACACTGCCAAATGATATTGTACTCTAATAATTTGATGGATTTTATATTTTGTATCTCATTACATAAAATTGTTTAATAAACATAAAATTTATTATGTTTAATAAATCATAAATTATCATCCTCGCTCCGTTATTTGTTACTTATTAACCAGACTTTTTTTATCCAATGTTGCACACGATACTATATAGGATAATGTTTATAAAATTGCCCTCGTATATAATGCACACGGCACCAAATGTGTTCTAGTCAGGAGCCGGATACTAAACACAAAAATAAGAACTGTTTTAGTTTTACTTTATGTCGCCTGCAGCAGCACTTATAAAACGAAAACATAAATTCGCCGTCTTGTATATTACAGTAATTTTATGACTTAAATAATTATTTCCCTATGAAAAAAATTATTTCCAAATAGGTATATAGAATATGTTCTAAAATTAAGTTGATTCAGTGTGTTCCGCTGAACAAAGTACAATTTTGTTATTTCTTTCATATTTAGAGAGGAAGAGAAACTAGAACCATCATTAAAATCGTTGTATATCTCAGGGAAAGCACCACACTTAGATACAGGAATGATCAGTGAAAGCAGCACAGTATGTTTGTCACTAAATATACCTTTATCATCTTTAAGTATGCTTTAATAACCATTAAAAAAATCAACCACATCATTTTCAAAATATATAAATATATATTCAGAGAATATATTAGAAACTCCCTCTCTTCCACACACACAAATTCCAAATACAAAGCATAAGGACAATAAAATACCTTTCCTATAAATTACCATTGACGTATGTAAAATGGAATATTCACCTACAGTCCAGACTTAGCACCGCGACTAATTATTATTTCTTTCATAAATTAAAAAAGCACATGTGTGGATGATATTTTCGTTGTGATAATTACCTATGAAAAGTAGGAGGAATTTCTTTAAAACATACCAAAATATTTTTTGGGGGCTTCAACTGTATTGATAGAAACGCTGGAATAGATGTACAACCATTAGTGGATGATATATTGAGAAATAATATCTAATTCTTTTTATAACGTGTTTCATTTATAGCTCGGTAGACAATATAAGAATCTTCCTTCGTAGATGACATTTTATTATCTTACATGAAACTTATTTTTATTGTATGGAATTACCTTACCTTGGACCTCTACCACCAGCCAGTTCAGAAGGTCTCCTTATTGACCTTGACACTGATTCCGAGCTGTTTGAGCTCATCGCCGATGCAATAGACGCACGTGACATACGATGCGATTTATGTATGTCTACTGCTTTTTTCAAAATTGCTTCCATGCCTGAAGAAAATAAATGCTAAAGTATTTTCTCTGCTGAATCAATCACGGCATCACTCACAAGCAATCATTGCAGGTTCTTGTCGGTCTATGAATTTCTCAAACATTTCATTTTCTTGTATGTAGTGTCTTACCTCATTTTCAAATTCTTCTACTGTGTTTATTAATTCGGCTGTAGGTAGAGCTGCAAGTTAAGTAATACGGATATCTCAATAATTTAAGTTATTGCATAATTTCAACTTGACTAAAGTCAGATCGTAAAGTGTATTCTTCTGTGGAGTAAAAGGAAGGAAAGGTAGAAAAAATAGATTTAGTTTGCTATTGGTAGTAGTAAAATGTATTATTAGAAATAATAATGGAAAAAGAATTCTGGACTTCTGCATTATACACAACTTGGTAATAACTAACACTCTTTTCCAACACAAAAATATACACAGATATACTAGAGAAGTCAAGAATAGGGGAGAGAAGTCCATAATTGACTACATATTAGTTGACAAAAGTAATAGGAGAATTGTGAGTGATACGAAAGTAAGAAGAGTGAGCGATCACTTTGTGATTATATCAAGAATAAAAGAAAAAGTTCAAAACAAGGAACAACAATATGTATATAGGTATATACACAGAAAGAAAACCAAACAGAATCACTTAGAATATATAAATTAAGAAGTAAAGTCATTGTCGAAAAATACCAGAAAAGGATAACCGAAAGAGTAGAAAATATAGAAATTAATGGAATTATCGAAGAAATTTGGAACATGTTTAAAGAAATAATAATAACTACAATGAAAGAGATATGTGGCGTAAGATTAAATAAAAAGAAAAAACACAGACAAAATGGGGACAAATGAAATAAGACATCAAATCAAAATAAAGAAATAGGCATTCAAAACATACTTAGCAGAACAACAGTGGACAAATACGATAGGTATATATAAAGAAGTAAGATAAAAGTGAAACATTTAGTATTACAAGCAAAAAAAGAGACATGAAAAGAATTTGGGGAAAAGATGGAAAAAAGCTAAACTATTTTATAGGGTCTTGAAATCAGTAAGGAATGAAGAAAGGTCACAATCTACACATTATATATAAAATAAAAAGGGAAAGATCCTAAGCGATAGAAAGAATAAAAAGGTGGAAAGAATACTTTCAGGAATTGTTACGCGGAGGAGTGGAAAACGAGAATTATGCTAGTAAACAACAAATAATAGGAGAAGAAGAGACAGAAGAAATAATTACGATGGACGAACTAGAAGAAGCAATACAAAAACAGAAAAATGGAAAAGCGTCAGGCTGCGACAAAATTACGGTAGAAATGAAAACATATACATATAGGACAAAAAGGAAGAGAATCAATGTTAAAAATATATAACAAAATATGGAGAGAAGAGGAAATACCAATGCTGTAATAGCAACAATTTAGAATCGTAGATATTTAAAACAAAGTAGGGCCTGCACCAATGAGGAAGTCTGCTGAGCCCAATGCTGTTCATTATTTATATGGACGACATTACCAAACAATGTACAAGCAAAAGTAAACAGATCAGAGGTGGACCGGAAGGGGTATTCCCTGACGATATAGTAATTATAGCCGACAATGAGGAAGATCTGGAACGTAACCTAGCAACACTGGAAATGACACTAAAAAACAGTGGAATGACAATGAATAAGAGCAAAAATAAAGTAATGGTAGCGGGAGATGAGCAGGTAGATACGAAAATCGAAATAGAAGGAATTGAAATAGAACAAGTAAGAAAATTTCAGTACTTAGGAGTAAGAATTGATGGAAAACGGACCCAGGACACAGAGATTAATCAAAGAATAGAAAAAACAACAAAGCTGTACAATAGCATGAGGAATAATTTCATTAACAAAAAAGAGATATCCAGAGAAACAAAACTAAAAGTATACAACGCAATTTACCGACCGATATTAACATCTGGCTGTGAATCCTGGATATTAAATAGAAGACGAAAGAATAAATTACAGGCAGTAAAAATGAAATATTTAAGAAGAGTTACAAGGACGGATAGAATAAGAAATTCGGAAATACGAAAAGGTTTAAAAATGCAGTCAGTGCTCTAGAATACATTGAACAAAGCCAGCTAGGATGGTGGGGACATTTATGTAGAATGGAAAATACAAGACAAACAAGAAGGACATGGGAAGCAAGAATAATGAAAAACAAAAGAAGAGGAAGGCCAAGGACAACATGGAATGATGTCATAGCAAAAATACTGGGAAGGAAAGGCAAAACATGGACAGAAGCGAAGAACATGACAAGGAATAGAATGGAAAACGTTTATTAAAAGCTAGAAGAAGATAAACGCCCTACACCATTGTTATGGTAGAAGGGATTATTGGATTATATATAAAATGAAATATTAAGATGCTAAAAGAGATAAATGGTGACCATATAGTGATGATAATTTCATGTCATCTAATGAAGTCATTGCATGCCGTACCGTATTAACGAAACGAAAACGATGCAATGATGCAACCTTGCCGCCCGAGTAGTTTTTTTTGATGGATTTGTATGTGTACTAAAGAAATAAGTAGATTTTGATACTTCTTGTTTTCATTGAAATAATATTCTAGCTAAGCTGTCCAGTACATAGTCAGTATGTTTTGAAATATTTTTTGAGGTGGTAGAAAACGAAGTTAGTTAATGTTGTTTTTTACTACAAAGAGTGGTTTTGAACATGATGACATAAATATAAATTTCTAATCAAACATAGGTTTCTAAATTTTCCTTTATTATATCATTTTTATAATAAAAAATATCCAGCTTTTGTATAGGTACCATCCACATTCATGTCACGATATAAGTTACGGTGCTTGTTGGTAAAGCAGAGGCTGTATAAGAGTATACAATAATTACACTTTTTCTATTATGTACTTCGTTTTTGAGAACAAATTAAAAATTCAGTACCATACCTTTCAGGTCATCCACTGTTGGCATTTGGACGATCGCTATCGAGCGATCAACTGAGGAGGTTATTGATTGCATTGTGATTACTGGGAATTTGTCAATACATCTGTGTAATCAGCTATTTTAATACCCGCCGAGATCCAACCCAATTTTAAAATTCTCCACGCGTTTATGACATTGACGGTTCACCCTATTAATTACAAACTATTACTTAAAACTGACTTATTATCCATGCCTCTATTGGTTGCAGTAAACAATTCATTTTTTCGAAACGTCAGAATTTTGACAAAAATGCTTATTCTGTGTTTTGTGTATTTTATATTTGAAGCCTTTGAACCGCAAAATTTAGTATAATTTACTGTGGAGAAGAGTGAAGTTTGATCGATACAGCATAGTGTCCATGTAGTTTTCCAAATACATTTCATATGTATTTAGATTAGCGGAAGGGGTATAAAAGCATCTAATTTTAATTTCAAGTTTAAAAATCAACATTTTTTTAAATTGGAGCAAGATGACTACCCCTTTAACTTGCACAGTTAACACTCTTTGCCATGTAGATTATCATACGCCGATATCCATTTATAAAAGTACGGATTATAGAACATCTACAGGAACGTACCATAGGTTTATGCCACCATTACCACAGGATTTTGATACGGTAAGTAGTATATTAATTAATAATCTTATAAATTTCAACATTTATTTATTATTTGCAATGTCGAAATATAGCACATCTACCCTAACATATTCAAAATTAATTATATCATACGCAACCATAGATCCATATACAAGTAACTCATTTTAATATGTTTTTTGCGCGATTGGTTGCTATGTGTAACAAAACGGTAAGTAATATACTTACCGTTCACTGAACGGTAAATGAATTAAACAGAACTAGGAATGACAGCATCAAAAACACAATTTGACTGGTTTGGAGCAAAACCATATAGAAACCAAACCATCCAACGGTTTCAGTTCCAATGTTTCTGATTTTCACAAATTTATTTATATAAATTATAATTATTATTCTAGAGATTCCAATCGCGCAAAAAACGTTATAAGCATATAGAACGTTAAGGGTTACCGTTCTCAGACAATTAACAACTGTCTTCGAACGGTAAACATCCCTTACCGTTCCCCATACTTAATATACTATTTTGCGCGATTGGTTGTTTTTATCAGTTTACCGTGTCTGTTTCTACGACGGTAAGTTGCTATTACTGGTTGCTATGTGTAACAAAACGGTAAGTAATTTACTTACCGTTTCACTGAACGGTAAGTGAATTAAACAGAACCACAAAACAGAACTATGAACGACAGCATCAAAAACACACATGACTTGTTTGGAGCAAAACCATAGAAACCATGGAGCAGCCATCCAACGGTTTCAGTTCCAATCTTCGTGTTTTTCACAAATTTATTTATATAAATTATTATTATTATTCTAGAGATTCTAATCGCGCTAAAAACGTTATAAGCATGTCGAACGTTAAGGGTTACCGTTCTCAGACATCCCTTACTGTTCCCCATACTTAATATACTATTTGGGGCTTCCGGCGAATCTGTATCTTTTTCCTAAAAGTAATAATGGCGTACACCGAATTCCGCTATATTTTACCGTTTTCGAACTACATATATGGTGTTTTCAATTTTGGCAAAACCAATTTATCCCAATATCTCGCTTTTTCAAGCTTTATCGAATTTCACATTTTACCTATAAGCATTCTATAAGTAAGCGCGGAAAAAAAGTTTGACGTTTTATATACAGTGTGTCCCAAAATGTCCGCAACAGCTCTGTAAGTCCTGTGCTATAGTCGTCATAAAAAAGTGTTTCAAATAAAAGTTGTTCCAATTTACAAGGTCTACTTTGTGGTATGAAGAGATTTCGAAAATTTTATACAGCCTGGTCTTTATGTCGTTACTTCCTTTCATCTCTTATGGCAGCCATCTTGAATTCGCTGCCAATCGAAAAATGTTATAAGAAAAAGTTGTTCAGAATTACGAAATACCGCCGTATGCAAAATTTCAAGTCGATCGTCAAATATTTATTTTTCCCATGTATTATCTATCGCGGTGGCCCAAAATGTCCGCAACAGCCTTGTAAGTGCTGTCACGTATTTTTTCTGGCTCACTTATAACTCTCAAGCTCATCACCTCTGTTTTAGATTCGATTTTGCTACTTGATTTTTAGGCCATAATCCATTCAGTAAATATCGAACGAAAATTTTGCATACGGCGGTATTTCGTAATTCTGAGCAACTTTTACTTATAAGATTTTTCGATTGGCAGCGAATTCAAGATGGCTGCCATAAGAGATGAAAAACAGTAACGACATAATGACCAGGTTGTATAAAATTTTCGAAATCTCTTCATATCACAAAGTAGATTTTGTAAATTGGAACAACTTTTATTGGAAACACTTTTTTATGACGACTATAATACAGCACTTACAAGGCTGTTGCGGACATTTTGGGCCACCGCGATAGATAATACATGGGAAAAATAAATATTTGACGATCGACTTGAAATTTTGCATACGGCGGTATTTCGTAATTCTGAACAACTTTTTCTTATAACATTTTTCGATTGGCAGCGAATTCAAGATGGCTGCCATAAGAGATGAAAAGAAGTAACGACATAATGACCAGGCTGTATAAAATTTTCGAAATGTCTTCAGCTCACAAAGTAGATCGTGTAAATTGGAACAACTTTTATTTGAAACACTTTTTATTACGACTATAGCACAGGACTTGCAGGGCTGTTGCGGACATTTTGGGACACACTGTATAGCAGACATTACAGGAATAGTTGTGCTGTTATTTTATACGTTCTGAAAGCAATAATTTATTGCAAATCATCCGGTTTTCGAATGAAGGCAAATATAACTTTGTTGTAATAAAATGTTCAATCTCATAAAACAAATGATCAAATATTTAAATTGAACTGAATCCCGTGTTCAATGGTTGAAACTGACGACATAACAGACAGACATAAAATACAGGATGCTATAGGTATGTCAAAATTGGGAAATTTGATCTTAGATACATCACGCAGAGAAATATTATCTTGAGTTAAAACAGACTGTTTCAGTTCAAAACAATCCCGTATTTGTATATCCGCAAAACTATATTGTGTTATCACAAGAATATTATTTTCTAAGAAAATTGTTTTGACGCAAATCAACATTGTTTTAATGTAAGAATATAATGTAGTTGTAAGACTTTTGTATGTCGACCACTGAATTGACAATTTATAGGCAATTTAACGGAAAGTACAGGTTTTACTGAGTCCAAAAGGGCCCCCCTTTTCTTGCGGAGATTAGTCTAAGATACCTAAAAATCGTTCTAAAAAGTATTATTTCTAGGTTATGTTTCGCTAATGTGAAAATCCTCGCAGAAATGTCAAAACACTAGCGAAACATAACCTAGGAATAACACTTTTTAGAACGATTTTTAGGTATCTTAGACTGATCTCCGCAAGAAACGGGGGTCTGTTTTGGACTCAGTAAAACCTGTACTTTCCGTTAAATTGCTTATAAATGGCCAATTCAGTGGTCGACATTCGGAAGTTTAGCCAATGGATTTACTTCAAGTACAACGTTTGGGCGAAATTATTCCTCCAATTCCCATGAAGCTAAAATATACTTCACATAATGCATTATTAAATATGTACTTTTATTACTGCAAATGTCCACGCCTTAACTATAAAAAAAACTTATACGTATCTAATTCTTGCAAAATCGTGCACGCAGATAAAAATGCACGTATAAACGCTTCATATACACATATAATCTCGAATGCAGCTGCTCGAAATTTGCAATTCAACTATTTCACAAATAGGGAAGTTATTCAGATCAAATACGTATTTTACAACAAATATAGTCTAGATTGTATTAAACGCATTTACTTATTCCAAGAAAATGTGTTTGAATCAAAACAGAAATATTCTGGCATTAAAAATATTTGGGTAAAGCAGTATATTTTCTTAATTCAAGAACATTTTTCTCTGTGTGCAGGTTGTCGCAGAAAGGATTTTACATTTTATGCTTGACTAAAATGAAATAAGTTACTGAAGCAAACTTTTATACAATTAAGGCTTTTGGAAATTTTGTTTCGTCGTTTAATAGTTGTTAACAATGCAGTGGACAATGTCTCAAGGTTTATGCTTCGTAGAATAATTTTTAATGTTAAAATCAGATATCAGATATTACCAGCCAAAGAAGTTGTAAAGCACATTTTGATACCCAGTATTGAACACTTCAAACCCGATGGACGGCGTTTACATTCGCTTAAAGGTACAGTGCGGTGTTCTATTTAACCTGCAAGAATGATAGGACTATACTTTTATGAAGAAAACGGCAGTACTATAACAGTTAAATCCCTTGTTTCCCAATGTTACAAAATTTGTTTCTTCCACAAATTTAAGATGAGAAGGATGGCACAACTTGTTACACGGCAACAGACAATAAATTGTACCTTTAAGGTACCCGTCTTAATTATCCCAGATTTTGTTTGGAGCATTTTGAAGTATGAAGTCTATTGTGACAGCCCAGGAATCCAGAAGAATTAAAGAGAAATTTTATCACTAAAATTCATACAGTTACCTCACATATGCTTAGAAGAACTACGGCTAATTTCTTGGTGAAGGGGGTATTAACTATCACCTAATAGCCGTTGGAGTTCCGATAGCGAATGTTTAGGCAAGTAAATTAACCGCTATATTACGCCAATGCTGTCTAAATTGATTAATGAGAAGAATGAATGGGATTAACAAGTAGAAAAAGTTGAATTTGTACTCTATAATACAATTAATTGCTCTACAAACGATACGCTAAGTCGATTATAATTTGGATCGCATCAACGATGAAGAATGAAATATTGCTAAAAATCAGGCGTAAAGCTGCAGAAGAAATAGAGAAAACACAGAAATATAATAAGGAATATTTACTTATTCAATGGCAGGAGTAAATAAGAAATGATTACCCAAACTCAGAGCCCCATATATTTATGGCCATTTTGGATTATGATATAGATATATGGTAGAAGATTTAGAAGATTTTCAGATCGCTAATAAATGTTATAAGGGAGTCCTGAATCCATTACATATCAAACTGTATTACTGTATAGGTATAGGCAAAAAAGTGTTGTATTTATGTGTGACAACTTACATTAGATATGGGTAGTATCTACGTTAACATGGTTAAGATGTATTGTACAATTTTATTATTGAGGCGATTATTGTTAGGCTGGCCAACTGTGGTGTTGTTTTTGAATTTTAAAATTTACCGCCATGTCGTGTATTACAAATTGATGAGTATTACTCTAACAATACTTCAGCATATAACAGTACATTCACAGAACACATTTGGTGTCGTGTGCATTATATACGAGAGCAATTTTATAAACAATAGACGTTCTGTAGAGATCGTGTGCAAAATTGGATAAGTAGGCAAGGTTCAGATTGTAAGTAACAAGCAGTAGAGAATGCTCATTTATTATTTATTATACAAATTTTATATTGAACATATATTTTTATATATCAGAAATATAAAACATTAAACCCAGTTTATGAGAGTACAATATAATTTGGCAGTGTTAAAGTATTATGTATAACTATACATACGTATATGCATTAACAATTGCAAGTACATTCACAGCTATATTTGACACCATCTTTGGTTTGCACCTTCTGCGCTGATTCAAGGGTGCAACTACAGCGGCAAACGCAAGTGTTGCAGTTGCTACCTCTGCATGTGCAAATACATTCACAATCCTTTTTTCCTTCGGGCGTATTTAATTCGCATACTGTAATTTTCGTGCATGTTCCGTCTTGGTTTTTAGTGCAGGATAGAACTGTAAAAAAAGTATAATTTTTAATATAGTACCTATATTAATTTTATATTAGATTATTAATATAAATATTATAATAATTTTTGTTAATCCGCGATTGCTTTTTTGAGGACTTTTTGTCGTTTGAAAAGACTGCAAGATTTTGTGCAACAAAACGTTTCTTATAATAATCTAAGAAAGTCTACAGGTAATTTATTACTTTTCTTAATTATATTAATGATTATTAAGGCAACATTCAACAGATTCATAACATAAACTTTATTGAATTTTAAATTATTATAATTTTTTAATTGTATCGTGTAACAGGGTGGTCAGATAAGAATGCAAAGTGTCTGTATCTCTGAAACTATTCGTCGTAGAGACTTGCGGTAAAAATTTTTAACACTACAATGGTCAAAAGAAGACCGTGGAAAATATTTTCAGATTTCCAAGATGGTCGCCAGGGGGCGTAACCGGCATCTTAAATCTTTGAAATGATTTTTCACTGAAATCCATCCAGTAAATGTTATCAAGAAATATATGCTTTTTAAAGCTAAGCTTTACTCGAGTAATTTTTGTGTAACACTTTTTGACGTATTTATTAAAATAAAGTGGTGGGGGTAATTAAATGTTTGTTTAAATAAACAGCTGTAACTCCTAAACGACTGAATTGATTTTAACAAACTTGGTCTCATTGAAAAAAGCATTTATTGTTCCATCAAACCTATCTTACCTGTGATATGTCTATTTCTTAGTGATGCCGCTAGAGCGCGCTTTTTGATATAACAGAAAATTGCAAAATTCTCTAAAAAATTAAATGCAATAATATGACTTTTTTCATAAAAATGTAGCGAAGTGACACCTAAATAGGCTAGTGAAAACCGTATTTCGATATCTTATTCGTAGCCTGAAATATCGCAGAAAGAAGATTTAGTTATCATAATTTTAAAAAGACGCTATTACACCGGTATTCATTGTTATTTATTTGTCTTTTTTCAAGATTCAAGTGCATAATTTATAATTTTTAAATAATAAAAGTATTCCTAATTTTTTTTTTAATTAATAATTAAAAAAATTTTTTTTCAAAATTCGAAATCGCGTTACCAAAAAAGTCAAAATGCCGGTAAATTAAAAAAAAATGCAAAATGGACAAAAAATACATTTTTTGTTGTAATAGTGAAAAAAGTGTTTTTAAGAGTGTCCTTAACGCACACAAAAAATAATTAGACCCATACTTGTTTTACTGAATTCGCGATATTTCGATGATATATATTTCATGATTTTCGACGATTTTTAAACATGTGCCAAAACCCATAAAAGTTTTATTTTTAATTTGTAATAGTGTAAAAACCATTCAAAATAGTTTTCCCAATCCAGAAATAGTATATTATGACACTAGTGCATAATCAAGCTTTTAAAGCACGAGTAACGAGTTTAAAGCCACGACGCGAAGCGGAGTGGCTTTAACGTTACGAGTGCTTTAAAAGCTAATTATGCACGAGTGTCATACGATATTTTTTAGTATAAATGCAACAATAATTTTAATTATGGAAGAAATCAAATCAATAATTTCAATACATGACATGTACCTATATGTCATTTGACATTTCCTGACATTTCACTGGACTATTAAACGCTTGGGATTGGCTGTTACCAAGCAATCTTTATACGCACGCCGTGCGAAAAAGGCCCGATTATGCACGCTTATGAGTGTGTTTTAATTGGTTTATGATGCATGCATACTAAAAAAATACTTTCAGACCTGTTATTCCTTAACTGTATTCGTGCAAAAGGTCTAAATTATAGTACAAGTTAAGTTATAGTACCGTAAAAACGCCGTTTTCCATATCTGATGAGTGTTTATTTAACACATTAGATTTGTAATAAGACTCTAACAAGTGATTTCCACATCCACCCTACGCAACCAACCAACCAGGGTGAATTTTATTTACAATATTTACAGTAACTATTTACTTTGTACAAAGCATATGTTCGTTGTAGGCAAAAGATTATTTACATAGAAGCCCCTTTGAGTTCTGACTTTTAATTAAATGTGGGCATCACTTGTCTTGATTTTAAAGTAGCTCTATTATAACCATCTCAATTTTCATGCCCGCACACTTTTTCTGCTGCTTCTGTAACCAGTTTTACATACCTCTCAACTGACTGGGTGTGGCATGGGAATTTGAGGTAGTTAAACGCTGATAGCGCTTTGTCTTTCAACAAAAGAAGCAATGTGTTTAGTTGGCATCTTGGACACTAGTGGCGGCGGTGTTAACTTGCAGATTGACCAATCAATTACTTCGGTATAGTCGTTTGCACTAAAATTTATTGAAGGTATTTTGAAGTCTCTTACGTAACCTTCAGCCGATGACTCATTTCTGGATTTAAGTATCCTCCTGTAGCCAAGTTCTCTAATGTGTGGTCTTTCATCCATTATCATAGCCAACATAATATTTTCAGGGCGGCAACCCTGCTCGCAACTTTAGGTCTTTTGCGCGAATTCAGTAAAACAAGGATGGGTTTAATTACTTTTTGTATGCATTAAGGACACTCTTAAAAACACTTTTTTCACTATTACAACAAAAAATGTATTTTTTTGGAATTTTTGCATTTTTTTTTAATTTACAGGGATTTTGACTTTTTTTTGGTAACTTTAGGCCTTCTGCCCGATTTCAAATTTTGAAAAAAATATTTTTAAATATTTTTTTATTTATAATGACGCCTATGCGCAAGTTTTCCGTGCTATTAGAATTGTATTGCAGAAAAAAAAGCGTTTTTCGATTCACCCTATTACATATACATACTTTAGAGAATGAATGTTCGCATGATGGCAGAAAATGTCCTTCAGAACCAACCAATAATTCAAAAGTTTTTTCTGTGTATTAATTTGATTTCTGTTTGACTGCCTTTTCGTTTACCTTCTCTATTATTTGAAATAAATTATTATTTGTTTACTGTGTGTTTTGTTATAAATTCTCGAATAAAATCAGTGTTTTTAACGAAACAAACTTAAGATGAACATATATTCCTGTCTATCTGCTTCGATAAATAATTTTTCTTATGGTTCTAAAATTGATTTGTATTATTATTTTATTTGCGTTTATATGTTAGTAATGGTAATGGGTGTTAGCACACGCTATACTACGTAATAACGCAGGTATTAAAAGTATCTGAAAAAGAATATATTTCTGCAGCGATCTTCCCATTCATTTTACATTACGTAGCTATTTTACCTGCTCATAAGCAAATTGCTTTATTACTACAAACATCCAGTTAAATATTGAAAGTTTCTGTGTGCGACGTTAGGTCTACATCGCTTGCCGGGTGTGTCGATTTTAAATCAACCGAGTGTAGTACATGTCTTACAAATAAATGCACATAAAGTGCTTCTTAATAGATAGAGAACAAAAAGTTTTTACCTTTGCCGCTTCCAGATGACATGTCTGCTAGATGCCAGAAACTGTTTTAAAACGATATTATGTCTTCGAATCAGTCAATGAACTAACTGCTCTTTAATTTTAAACATCGTTATATATCCCAACAAATTTGCACAAGTTTTGTATACAAAATGCACACGCGATACATTTGTAATTGTACACATTGGTGCCATGTGCAGTGCGCAAAACTCATTCAAGTTGATTTATCATATTCATGTATCATTGATACAAAAGTTGTACGTATGAGCGTAATAGAACGCGTGCAACAAGACATTGTGTAACATACTATCATTTACATTCACTGATAAATTTAACATATTCAGCCTTATAGAAGTGAGTAAATGAAAAATATACAATATTGTTTTTATTAATACCTGCTTATTTACATAATGGTGTCATATATTTTAGATTTTTTCTTGTTGTTTTGATTATTATTTTGAATTTTGATAATAATTTGAGTGAATCCGGAATCTGATTATTTTGTGTAAAAAATATTGGATATAAAAGTTTTATATATCGTAAAGTTGTAATTAAGGCTACTATTAAAACAAAAGCATATTTTTACTTCCCAGATAAATTTAAAATAAATATAGAAGTAATTCATTTTAACACATTATCTTTTTTTGGTATTTGAGGCCTTTGATAAAATAAAAATCACATTATCATGTTTGAAGTCAATTTAAGCAAAACCGAAGACGTATCGATTTCCGTTTGATATCTTTTTTAAGTCTACATAAATAAAAACTATAACAAATGAATAATATTAATAATAATAAGATAATTTGATGAAAGAAAGGAAAGACAAGTATGTGTGCTACTAAAAAATGAATTACTATTTACTTCCTGTATAACCGCAAGTTAGTTTTGGTTGAAAATATTTTAAAACAATAGAACCGATACTACAAATGGAAATTTTAAAATTTGACGATTATCCTAACAGTAGATTTTGGTTTAGTGAAAAAACCTTGTATATCAAATGGGTTTGTTAATTTTTGATATATTTGACTTGAATTTGGATGTGATGAACCTTAAATAATTGTTTTGATGGGCCTACTGGATGTTAAACGGTTTTGTTAATTTTTTTTTTATAGTCTCTGTATGTATGGTACTGAGACATGTTGGTATTTATTGTTATATACCTTTTTATCCCTTCTTTATGTAGTTTGAAAGTCTAGTGGTAGTAGATCTATATAGTGGTGTGTTTTTCTTTATGAAGCTTTGATAACATAACTTTTAGGAGGGTGGACGTTATGTACTTTTAATTTCTTAGCTATGTTATTTGATGTAATTTTTTATTTCATAACTATTAATCAAATCATTATTTTCTTAATGTTTTTGTAGTTCTGTCTTTTATTTCTTCATATGTGATTTTATCGTTCAATAAAACGTCCATTTTGCTATTATAATCATGTATGTTTATAATAATCATTTTGATATTTTTGTCACGTTTTACGAGCATAATCTGATGTTAATTTTTTCATGAAATTTGTTGTCCCTGAAATTTCTTGGGTACTTATAATGTTCTGCTTTATTTGGTTTATTATACATACATATAATACTACATTACTTCATTTATTACACTTTTTATTAATGTGGAATTTTATTCTTTTTTGTTTAAATTGACAAATAAATGTGGTTTGATATAGTTGTTATTTTATAAAAAAACCTCAAATACAAAAAAGAGTATTGTTTTTATTGGATTTAATATTATTTATAATTTCATATTAATTTCTTGTTTATAATTGCCCTCGACAAAAATTATTGCCAGCAAAAATTGCAAGAATGTGTAATTATCCTGATTATAAATAAATAGTTTAGACAGCCAAGAATGTTTCAGTGTGAAACTGGTCACTGCAGTAGGTTATTGCCAGTGATGTGTGGAATCCGCTAATTTTAATAATCTAATTAATCATAATGGATTACTTTTATAATAATGTACTCTACTATTCCTTGTAAAAAAATGCTACCTAGTTAGTAAAAGAAATCGTTGGCTAAAAATAGTAGCTAATAGTAGTTGGAGTTGCCAAAAACCGTCATCATTGTTATATGTAGGTGTATTATTATTATACATTTTTTAAACTCATTTATTAAAACATGCCATTTAGCGATTACATTTACGTGCGGGAAATAGATTTTTTTTGCACTAATGCGACAAGTAAAAAAAGGAATCAATGAGCATTTAATGATAGCTATTAAGACACGAGTATGAAAATTACAATACGAGGCGAAGCCGATCGAGTATTATAATGAATACGAGTGTGTTAATAGCCATTAAATGCGAGTTGCATACACTATTTTTTCTACGACCCCATAATATCATACGTATTTCTTTTATTTTTACTATATTTAAATAGATACAGAGAACTGTCAAGTTTAATTAATTTTTATATCTGTCAGATATGTAGTCACGGCCATATTGAATATTGGAATGTCGCATTCCTATTGGATATAACTTGTGTCGTAATCACGAATTTGTATTCCTATTGGATATAAGTAAACTTGTATCATAATGAAAATCTGTATCGTAATGGACATCATTAAAGTATAGGTTCAGCATATCTAATAATACAATTAAAGTATGGGAGTAGAAACACATCAATGGCGCCATCACACACCTATTAATTGCTGTGTCTCAATGACAATAATTCTTAACCTAAAAAATAATATATGTATGTTGTATACATGCTCCAAAATTGTCAGAATCATAAATATTATGCTATACTTATTAATATTATCGTATCAATTATTATGTATAATAAAATGTAATAAGCGGGCAAATTAATAAATTTATTATTAAAGTTATAAAACAAAAAATATTTTGCAAACTTTGAAAACTATATAACTTGTAAATGAACATCCGTAGAACATAACTATATGATTTATATAACATATGATTTCCTTTCTTCAGAAGTTTCCCATTTAATTTATTTCTTTGTGTTACAACCTATGTGATCCAGTACATAATCTGTAAAACTTTCAAAATGGGCAAATTCTGTTAGATTATATAAGTTAGTGTTTAATAGTATCCTCCATTGTTAAAACTAACTAGTTAACTTAAAGATATATAGCATAGGATACAGTGGGCACTAGTTTTACAATTGGAAATCGCAATAATATTTGAAGAAATATTAACTAGGATTCTTCTTTTTTTCTGAAGTATCTACATTTTGAAACTGTTGCATATTGTTTCTTATTTTTATAAATGACATATTGAATGCATTTATTGAACATTATTGGTCTATTTTGAAACATTCTGTTCTTCGCCGTCGGCCAAAAAAGTAGATTGTGAAAAATAAATGGCAGAATATCAGTAAATACCATTCATTATTCCTAACCCTTTGTGTACTAATGGTACTTTTAAGTACCACAATATTTATCTGCAATTTGTTAACCAGTATATGAAAATTTTAACATATTGTACTGACGGTACTTTAAAGTATTTCTTAGTCAATATAGGTTAGTATTATATTATATTTAGTGCTTTACATTTGCTTATATCTACATCTGAACTATTCCCACTTTACTCTGTTCCTTAACTACACCTTTAAAGACAAATGGAACGGTATAGTGTATCAAAGATACGTAATATGTGAAATGCCAACTGTCATATTGTAAATTTAATTATTAAAATGAAAAAGAATACTTGTTATAAAAGTTATAAAGATTTGAATAGTGAAGAGTATTGATTAAATATATATGATGCTGAAGCAAACAAAATTCGCACGTATATTTTGGGTAAAGCAGATTACGATCGTGCCGTAGCAGATACGTAAATCTGTACATAGAGGCTTTCATTTTCGAAAATGTTTTTTAAAAACCACGTCGCAATAATTTTGAACTGTGTCTTCAACAAAATTTTCAATTTTGATGATTTTTTGCGGAGGGTCTTTCACATAAAGAACTTCATTACTTGAGTCTGATGATGTATATGACTCAAACAGTGTGTTTGTAAGGGTCTGCTGCAAATAAAAAGCAATTTATTATATTCTCTCTATAATTTACATTAACTTATTTTCTTACTAATAACGTAAAATCCATTTTTATCACTTAGGTATAGCAATTTGTAATTCAAAACTGTGATTTACTTAACCTTTCTTACATTGAAATTGACATGAGAGTGCTAAACACCTAAAATTTTGCTAGTGTTTGAGGGGTGAAGGGACGGTAAAATAGAGCAGATAGAGAGTGTCATGCACTGACAAATGGAACACTACAATTATGTTCCGACACTTATTGGCGCGAAACGACAGTTGTCGAATAGTGCGTATTCCGAGGCAAAGTTGTGTTTTTAGTGTAAAATTATCAAGTTGCTATTGTTTGATGATTTGTAATTTCTCAGTGCATATCTTTACGTAGGTACGTCATATGTAATAGGTTTATGCTTTCATAGAATATTTATGTTAATAGTATTACACATGGGAGTTTTATTTCATAAAAAACTTTTGGTACTCTGAAGTACTGTCAGTACCTAGCAAGGTAATCTTCCCTATATTTATTTACAGATGTAAGAACATGTCTTGTAGCGGAAATTTTTGGAAGCAACGACTTACAGACGACGAATTATTAGCCGAAGCGGAGAAAATAACTTTACAAATGCAAAGTGTACCATGAGATAATTCGGAAGATACGGACGTCGAGAGTGAAGAATATGATATATGCAATCATTCAGGGAATATTTTACCATCAAATGAGACTAATGAGGAAGAATGCAATAATTTAGAAGCGGTACGTGAAGAACACGAGGAAGAAGTTAATTTAGAGATAGAAGCGTCAATTGAAAGGAAGTGGAAAAAAATAGAAAAACAAACCCAACTTCCTGATTACAAGCACCCTACCAGTTTCAAAGGTGATCATTTTATTGCTTGTACAGCACGTACAGATTATTTTATGTATGTATTAGGTTCGTCAATCAAAGACATTACCTTTCAAACCAATCTTTATGCTATTCAGAAGGGCAAAACTTTGAAACTCAAAGAAGAAGAATTACTTTCTTTCATAGAAATAAACTTTTTTATCGGCTATCATTCATTACCAAGTTACAAACAATACTGGAGCACTGCTCCAGATTTAAATGTTCAGTTAGTAAGTAAAACAACGCCACGTAATCGATTCCAAGATATTTTATCAAATTTACATGTAAACGATAATTCTAAAATTCCTAAAAATAATGCTGATAAGTTACATAAAGTCCGTCCTCTCTTGCAAACGCTCAACGATCAATTTTATGCCGTATATCACGGAACTCGTGAATTAGCTGTGGATGAATCAATGATTGTTTGCAATCGCTCTAGCCTAAAACCATATAAACCAATGAAACCGATCAAACGCGGATTTGTATTGCAGTTTGACGTTTATCAAGGTAAAAATACAGAAGTAGATAAAAAGTTAACCGGGTATGGTTTAGGTGAGAAAGTAGTTCTAAATCTTACTCAGAAATAGCGGGAAAAATGTCGTATTATTTATTTTGATAACTTCTTTACCAGCGTTCCTCTATTAGAAAAATTAAAACTGGAAAATAGCTTAACTTATGGAACAATTCGTTCAAACAGAAAGCATTGTCCTAAATATCTTGCAGGAAATGTGGTGATTACGACTGCAGAATTTCGAATACCGACATTAGTTACTTCAAGTGGAAGGATACTAAATCGGTAATTTTATGCTCCAATTTTCACGGAACAGAAAAAACAACAATAAAACGAAAACAAAAGGATTGTTCTAAGATCGACGTAACATGCCCGTTAGTTGTATCAGATTAAAACAAGTGTATGGGTGCAGTAGATCATGCAGGCCAACTCAGGGGAAGCTACGCTGTGAACCGCAGGTCCAAAAAACGGTGGCATCGACTTTTCTTCAGATTTATTGATATCGCCTTTGTCAATACCTATACATATACTATACAAGGAATCCCAAGAAGAGTCCATGAGTTTATCAGATTTTAGAAGATCGATAGCAATGGGTTTGATGAATCAAACAAATCTGAAGAAAAGGGGCATTAGTAGCGGCACAAGCACGGACACCAAAAGAAGGAAATATGATTATAGTGTTCCTAATCATATTCGGTTAGGAAACCGTGGCTCTCATTGGGTCACATTCGTAAACCAGAGAGGCAGATGCGAAAATTGCTCTTCTAAGGCTTTACAGTCTAAACCACATTCTACTGTGTTACTTCTGATATATTTCTGTGCTGCAACGGGAAAAAAATTGTTTTGTCGAATATCATGACCTGTAAATAAAATTTAAAAAAATTGCAACTCAGAAGTTTTTTTATTCGCTAGTTCTGACGGTACTTTTAAGTCCGCATCCCCTTGATAAGGGTAGATAGGAAGAAATTACAAATTTAAGGTTTGCTGGCTGCTAATTGTTTATTATTTAAGCATTGTGTGAAAGTTTACATACATTCGATAAGATTGAACGAGCTTGGGACACAAGGGGTTAAAGGAATAAAAAATAATAAATTATTCTAAACTTAAATTCATTTATTCAAAATAAGAATCAAAATCAGAATGCATCGTTGAAGAAGTTTAATAGACTTTCTGTAGTGGCAGGCAACACCTCACTTCGTATTATGTCTACTTAATTCTGTGTATACATGTAATTCCCCTATTCCCTATTTATTAACAGTTGCGATCCCAGCAAACAGAAAAACGTGAAAAGCACGTAATATTTTGGTAATATTGCAACCAAAAGACGTGTTTTTGGCACGTGTATATAACGAGATTTGTACGTTGAAATGTCACACTTTTAGGACGTGTTTTGAGGACGTGAATAAAACGTATCTTAAGACGGTCTTATTACGTTCTACCAGGACGGCATAAATACGTAATTCAAGACGTAATTAAAGCGAATATTAAAGCCTCATTTATACATGCTAGGCAACTCGGCCGAGTGATAGACTAGCAAGCCATTAGCACTCATATAATACGTGTAAACATTCACTGGTGCTAGCTTGAACTAGCACCAGTGAATGTTTACACGTATTAGGCTTGTTCGTTGCACCTACACTAACTACAATATTGTACAATAGGGCAGGAATTGTAATATAAAATGTGTTCCAATATTGTTGTGTGTTGTACAATATTGTAGTTAGTGTAGATGCAACGAACAAACCTATTATTTGAGTGCTAGTGGCTTGCTAGTCAATCACCTCGGCCGAGTTGACTAGCATGTATAAATGAGCCTTAACAGCATGTTTATTATACCGTATTACTAGGACCTAATACCTACTGTTGCTTGAATAAATTATGCAAGTTAATGAAGTACATATCTATTAAAAGAACTGGAAAACATATGTATACATATATATAATAGTTTGTCCGGCCATCTTGTTATGTTTATGATATTTCAACAGAACGAGCGGGTTACTATTAGAGGTTATGAAAACCAACCCTCATATATCTAATCCCAAACAAATCCAAGAACGTTCTTTAATAAACTGCCAATACATAGTATGCATATGTATGTATTTGTTACATATACACACAATATTAATACTGTATTTAACATCTACATTCTTTAATTCACAGCACCCCCAATTTACAGCAATCACGTCTAAAGATAAACACTGACAGTAAAAGAGAAATGGCCGTTGGCCCGTATATGACTTGAGCGATGGCGCGTAATTCAATTTCATATTCTATGCAATATTACATCACTGTTTATCAACAGTTCCAGATTTATTAAAATAAAATCATGAAGCATGATTATTACTATTTATAGAATAGTAGGTATCGTATAACACAAATAATAAAAATTTTAAAGTGTATTTATATTTGGGAGCTTTTTGGGTTAAATTTGACGTATAAAAGACGTCCTTTTAGTACCTAAGTTGCCATATATATATGTTGTATGTAAAATTGTTGTTTTATATATCTCAATTTCGGATTTAAAAATCTTTAATTCTTCTCAATAATTTTAGTTTGCGCAAAAGTTATTGAAAATATGTTCTCTACGTCAAATACTTTATATATTCATCAGGTCGCCCAAAAACTCGTTATAATAAACCAAAATACAACGTGAATAACACGAGCTCGTTTCAGTTCTGTTTGCTGGGATGTTCATAAAAGAACACATCAACTATCGAAGGACATCATAGGAAATTTCAATAAATCATGTTATGAGCAAGTTATGAGTAAAAAATCATATACAATATAGTTATATTTGTAATTATTTCAGTAGAAATGTTATCAGCAAACGGTTAAAATGTGGTGGCATGTAAGGCCTCGTTGTCCTAAGAATGATAAGTATGGTAGCACAAAATCTTCACCTATCTCGATTTCAAGGCCTTTGGGTGTGTTTATAGAACTTTAAATTTAATTAGAATTGTCTTGAAAAACATTGTTTGTACAACAATAACAGGCAACAAATTAAAAAAATGAATGTAATGCCTGATAAAAAAAATAACCAGAACTTGCAGATAATAAATACTCCTATCAAATTACAGTTGTAACTTATTATAACAGCAACTGGGAGAAATAATTTAAACCTGTACAAGTTACAAAAATAAAAGCCAACTACTTTTTTGCCAAGCCGGGATTTTTGTGTTGCCAACGTGGTGCACTTGCAATTGGACACTTTGTATTTGGTTGCTGGTATTCAAAAGTATAAATTAAGAATTTTTCGTATATTATCTTTAATAAGTACCAATCAAATTTTTTGACATAAATGGCGTTGACGAAGCCTTGCCGGCCTCGAAAATATACACTATGTTGTTGAGCAATTATTTTTCATCTGAGTAACTATAATTTGGGCCATACATTGTTTCAGAGAGTAAAAGCAAATATAACTCCAAAATTACTACAGTCGGAGCCCAAATTGAAAGAAAAACATTATAAAAGTGAATACACGATCGAATATCCGACCAAACAAGGCAACGGAGACCCTTTAGGATATGTTCCTCGTCCTATTCCTGCTCAAAATGTTGATTACTTGCGATCCGTACAGGAAAAGGTAATTAAGTTACTGCAAAAATATTGTTTTCTTAAATTACCAGATAATTTTTTCCAGATGTTTAGAGAACCTCCTCGGCCTATTTCACCCGGTATTTCCGAAACGAAACGAGAATATTGTGCTCAAGATGTACCAGATAAGGGTAGAACAGTTTTTCCTCCAAATGATTTTGCTTATTGTGAGGTAAGCGGGTCAAATCCTTTCGTATCACTATTGGAAAAAACAAACGAAAGTCAAAAAAAAATTGCAGGAGGAGAAAATCTTTTTCCTATAGCTTATTTCATTCATATCTTAGATTTTGAAATTTTGGCATTATATGACATAATATAAAAATTTGTTAGATTAGAGCTCTGGGCCGTGATGAACAACCTCCAATCCGACCAGAACAGTGTGGCTATTACAGATATATGGATCCGTATATGACGACAAACAGAATAAGCTATGTACCATTTACAATTAACCAACAAGACGGTCTTTCTAGAAAGGACATTGTCACATTTTACGACGCATCTGGATATCCACGAGGCGTAAGTTGAATAACAAACTAATTTTTTTCCTTTTTGCATTTAATTTTATTTTAGGGTAAGGGATACGGCCCGAAAAATTGTACAGAAGTGGAACCGCTTTTTAGAACGCAAATTGGTATTATGGTTGATAGAACCGTGTTCAAAACTAAGTCATACAACAAAATTTTGCCGAGATATATGAAGAGAATACCAAATTAGTAATTATTATATGTTCTAGTTATTATTTATTACTTTCCTTAATAATATATTACACCACTTCATAAAAAATTAAGGTTTTGATGTTAAGCTTCTTTTTATTGTTTTAGTGGAATGGAGTCTGAATATCAAGGAAAGTACACCAAACAAACTTACTACGACTCTTTCCCAACTATTCATTCTACCTTGGAGAACTATGACGAATCTCTGCCCAAAGCTGGACCGTGGCAGACTTTAACCGCTCCAGGAATGTATTGTACGGATTACTGTCATATTGGTACTGGTTGGCCTGTGAGATCTATTATTGAGTTAGAGAAACCTGAAAAATATATCCTGAAAGATGTTGATCTGTGTAGAAACGATGTGCCATTTATAAGTTGTGAATGTCATGCTTGAATAAAATTGTTACCTGAATGTAAAAATATATTTTATTTAATACACAATAGGTACCCCTTAATTAACGTGAAGTAAACTGTACGAATTTTATATTTTTATTTAATTGGGTAATCGCATATGGAATAGGCATCATCAAAAATGTTTCAAACAAAAATGTTTTAGTTGAAAGCAAGCTATTGCTAAATATTTCTAATATATAAGGTGTTATTCATATTACATAGAAATGGTATCTATGGTATTTTCTTCAAATTGAACGTGGCCCATGGAAAATTCTTCTGGTCTACATAGAAAAGTGTCTTTAAAATAATGCCAAAACCACGTAAAATTAATGACGTCATTGTTTTGTTTATATTTTAGCGTTGTTATGATGATCTTTAAAGATCATTCTGACGCCGATGACGAATAATTACTTAAAAATACCCAAAAATGACCTCATGACATTGGGAAAGTCCTTAGGACAAGCTGAATCGAAATACGAAACAAAATATAGGGAGTTCCAATTTAAATAAGAAAGCTAGTGTCAATTTCATGGTAAACCGAAAGTGGTTGGTTACCTTAAATATTTTAGATATCGCTAACTTATCCTAACCGGTTTTCCTCTCCCGCCCATGTTTTTGCGTTTCAACGTTTTCCAATTTTCCTCTAGCGTCTGTAGATGCAAGGATATCGATTTTTCTTTTTCTATAGTTTGTTTTTTGACCTTATGGCAGTGCAAAAAACTATTCAACTAAGTGAAATCGATCGTAACACTTGAATTTATCCAGCAATATGGCGTCGTCTGGCCAGCAACACATTAGGTAGAATTGGGAAGTCCTCCAACCCAATTGTGGTGGCAGCAGCCGATTTGGACCCGGGCAGGCTACTTCCCCACACCGTCGTAAGGAGACCCCAACACATGTTCCCGCATTTGGACTTGGATTAATCATCAATTTGTTCATTGGAACCTGATCTATCAAACCATATCTCAACCAACCCAGAGCGAGTAAGGGCTGTTATCAACTGAGGAATAGAGGGCTCAGGAGCTTTGCTCGGCACTGATGGCAAAAGAGAACGATGGATCATCGACGACGACTTGATTTTATCAATTGTTTCTAAAAGGATGTCAAAATATGGGATACCATATAGCAGTTTTTATTATATAGCATGGATAAAAATATGTTGATAATAGCATACAAAACGAAGTGATTTCGAGGGAATTTTGAGGAAATAGCCTTCAACTGATGTAATGAGTAGAGCTGGCTAATTTAAACCAACAGCAACGTGCGGGCATATATGATAAATGGTAAGAAATAAAAGAAGAATAAAACAGGCTCAAGCACTTAACCATGTTAAGAGCTTTCCTTGAAATCGCAAAGTGGATAACGTCTGTTAAATATTTCAATCATTAGATATGTTCCCAAACTTTTCAGTCAAGTTAGTACAACGTGCAGAATAAATATTTTATAATGGAGAAGACGTCTGGTGGTATGTAATTTTCATCGTGTGTAATTAATCATCGAATGAGCACTATCAGCTTAAGTCTTTAAACACATCTTGTGGATCTACTAGTATCGTATTAATTAAGTCTGGTCTGAAATTGATTAGGTGCTGTAGTTGCACAGAGAATTGGCTTAGGGAGACAGCCATATTTGGGAGCAACTAAAAAATCGAGAACGTTGAACACAGAACCTAGCCATCTTGTATTATATTCATTAAAATTTCTTGTTGCTTTATATTTGGAACATTTTATTACTTAATAATTTACTAAAGTTATCTTTTGCTCTGCTATAGTACCCACATTTTTTATAGTACTTATAATAGTAGTCTAATATATGCCGGTTCTGGACCGCCAATTTGTGCACGACCATATTTAGCTTCATTCTCCTCTTTTTGAGGTCAAAACTACTTCTAGAGCTTAACAATTTAGCAGTCCATAAACGGTACAAAAATTTGCGGTAAAACCTCACTAATTCCCTTAAAAATGCATAAAAATACCATTTTAAAACATTTATTCCAAATTTTATTCATAAATTTACAGTCACAATTTTGCTCGTTCACAAGCTAAAATTGTATAAAAAATTGACATTATTTAATCGCCACCAAATTGTGCACGAATATAAGCATTCCATATTCTCTGTTAATTTAGCACAATTATCTTACAAAAAATTATTAGCATATCTGATTGTTCACATCTAAAAATTAAATAAAAAATTGACATTATTTAATCGCCACCAAATTGTGCACGAGTATATATAGCTATATTTACAGGTTTATGTCTCAATTTTATACTCATATTTACATCTTTTATCATATACTTGGTGTGTTACAATCAGGAAAGCATCTTAAAGTGCACGTAAACATGAAACATAGAACGTAACGTAATCATGAACGTAATACATCTAGTATTATAATGTCTAACGTTAAAATATAAGTGCATATTAATAAACAATTTTTTTAATAAAAATATTCTAACAATAAAAAAATAAATCTATTAAAATCTTTAAAATCAGACACTTATTTTGGGACAGATGGAGAAATACAATATTTATTAATGCAAAAAAAAGTAACACAATGTTAAAATAAATCATAATCATAAATGTTAAAGTAAATCAAATAATCCTCCCAAACAACTTCTTTGCACAATCATCTGTAACAATTAATAAAATTGCATAGATAATAATAAAAACATATTGACATATTTTCTTACCCTTTCATTTCAACTAATTTTGTTAGCGTTTGATCATAGTATTCTTGAGTATTCATTTTTAATTTTATCAATCCGATTCTATCGCAACAGTTTATTTCTATTTCCAGTTTCTCTGCCTGACATCCATATCCATTAACATTGCTTTCATTCAGTATAATGGTATCATATTTAACAAGATCGAATGGTAATAATAGCAGTGCAGACCTGTAGTCGAATCGACAAACTGTTCTCATAATACTGACCAGCATTAATTTTTGCCAGCCATCCTCCACCGAGAAACAACACTGTATGGGTGTCCTTCTAAATCACTGTATCAGATAATACTGGTAAATGTTCTTTAAGACTCTCCAAATCCATTTTGTAATACTAAAAACTTTATTTTAAAAGGTTTTGTTTAATGTTTTTGTAAATGCTTACCTATAGAAAAACAGCAAACAAAAAAAAACTTGCAATACGTCTGTAGTGGCTTTCGATTTGTGCACCGTACATCTCGGGAGCTGTTCCGGCTCACTTATCTGTCGTTCTATTATGCCATGTGATTCGCACTTGTACAGCCCCGTTTCTGCTTCCCCTCACCCCTGGTGCACCAACCTTTCGGCTAGGGCGATATGCTCCCGCATGCGCATGGCGTTTGTTTACAAAAAAGTGTTGACAATTTGAATGAATTGTAGACAAAACGAAAACTTGAAAAGTTATGTTACACCTGTGATTACATGGCCGCCACCCCACCACCCTTTATTTGTTTACACTTTATCTGTACCTGAACTGTACTGACTTAGTTCACTGTACACGCACACGAGTAGCTCCAGAGCTGTTCCCGAGTAACCCTTATGGACAAATCGAAAGCCACTTGTGACACAGAATAAACATAAAGGACAAGTTTGTCAGAACCTTCTAATAATATTTTTAAATACGCGAAATATGTAAAATGTATATTATAAAGATGGAAAGTAAAATATCGAATGTCGATCAGAATTTATTCCATTTGGCTTTTACACACTGTATATGGTTGTCTATTTTTTGTTTATATAAATCTCATTTACAATTAAGAAAGGTTCGTCAATACTTTTAACAGACAAATTTAATACAGTTGAAGGAGGTGAAATACATGGTGGTTTTATAAATTTATTAATTCCCATATTAGCCGCTGCGGCTGGACCAATATTAGCAAATATTTTAAATAAGGTTGTTGACACAATAGATGATAAAATAAAAGGTAGGTCATTAACTTTAGAACTTCCTCCAAATCCTTTAAAGAAAACATTATCTCAAAAAGATAAAGACATAATAGAAAAAAATGTTAGAGCTCTTATGAATATAACTAGCAAAGAAGATTCAGATTGTGAAGATGATATACCATTACTGTGTTTTGATAAAAGTAAACAAGTTGAACATATTAATCCAACAGACGAAATTAAGAAATTACTAAATATACAAGATCCTCGATTATTTGAAACAAAATCATAAATATTTTTTCTATGATCAATCTATTGATCTCACAGACTTGCTGTCTGGCGTTATAAGTATCATACATATAAAAATAATAAACACCACCAACCACAATTTACATCATTAGAATTTGTAATTATTATGAGTTACTATATAACTTTTTGGAATTATAAATTTTTCTGATAATGAATTACCAAAAGAATCAAAAAAATTCACTAATTTATTAGTATTATCTATATACATAGCAACCCAATGTGTTCCAGTATTCCAATCTAAATTAAAAATATTATACTTAGTTAGATTATCTATTCCGTATGTTAACAATTTATCTGAACTTATGTTTATTTCCTGGTTTGTAATTAATTTAAAAATATTTTCCAAGTCAATATTTGATAATTCTATCTTATTAGCATTTTTACATTTATCGATTAAATAATTTAAAATAATATTCTTCATTTATAATACTTTGAATAATTGTTGAATATACGTCTGTGACTGAGAAGCAAAACTTTGATTATCACTTATAACGTCTGTTTTTTTAGCACCATTTGCTCCTGCATTTTTATAAGCTTTATAAATTTCGTTTGTATTCCTAATATTATTTTTATATTCATCTTCAGTATTTCTACCAACTGCTTTCAATCTATTTTTATATTCTCTGAATGATTTATAATCACATAATTTCGTTGGATAACAAATACCATTTTTATTAATTGTATAGAATCCAGTTTTACTATAATTCTTTAGACATTCATTAATTGTTTTATCATCAAGAGTAATATAATTTTCCAAGTCACTTATTATACTTTTATGAATAATTATTTCACTATAACTTGATTTTATTCCAGCTGGTATAAATGTACCAGTTTGTTGAATATATATTATATGCTGCTGCCTGTGTCTTCCTTCTGTGAATATTTTTTCTGCTATATCTGTTATACCTGTTTTCTTATGTGCATCATCAAATATATTAAGACTGTGTGTTCTTAATTCATTTGGTATACTATCTTTTTCATATCTATATATATTAAAATAAATAAAAGCTTCTTTACATAATTCTTTAATTACTTGAATATCTTTTTCCAATTCATTTCCATTAGGTAAAAAATAATTTATTTCTGAAATTGATTTCCTTTCCATTCCAAATATTATTTCTTGAGCAATTGTTGATTTACCAGATCCAGATGGTCCTATAATTATTATTCTTTTTGTTTGTGATAATAATTCATCACCCATTTTTCTTTCAATTAATGATCTCAATCCAAAATGTATATTATTGTTATTATTAAATAACTTTTTCTTTGGTCGACCACTATTAGTCATAATTAGTATTTTTTTTTTGCCAGGGGAAAATGCTTGATGCACGCCAAGCGCTTGGGATCTGTCGCAGCTTGGCAGTGTGAGACTCTCAGAACTTCTGCCTACTCACTAAAAAACCCTCACATCACACTCTTAGCGGTATGCGGAACCATTTGGAGATATATCATCGCACACCGCCAACTGTCTTAATCGTCACTCCCGTTTCCCTCCGTCTCTACTGTGTACACCATCAGTCATTACATCTGTGCCGTTTGCTGTCTCTTTCTCTCGTCGATTTCCTTACACTTCATAATTGATGAAATCATATTGTGTATGATTTGCCAATTCTCTATCGACTCCATCATCAATGGGATTAACGTTTCTGGGGTTATATGATGCCCAATTCCTGCTTGTGCTATTCTTCTGTTTTCCTTCCATCGATCGCAGTCAAAGGCGGTGTGTTCTGCAGTATCAAGCAAATTACAATAGATACACTGGTCCTCGGAATCTTTCCCTATCCTTTTCGCATACGCCCGGAAGGTGCCATATGGGCCGTTAATACTTGTGTTAAATAGTAGTCGACGTTCCGATGTTGGCAAGTTATCCAGGCACGGATGTCTTTAATCAGACGTTTTGTCCACTGGGCTTTATCCATCTCTTCATCCCATCTCTTTTGCCACTCAACCAGAGTTTTTTCCTTGGCAGTCTTTATAGTACGGTTACGATCTTCCTGCGAATGGTTGGAGATATAGGTCCTTTCAAGTACCATTAAATCGATAGGTGTCGTACCAGAAATCACCTGTAAGGCTATCAAGGACGCCGTGTTATATGACGAAACTACACGCACGAGGATGCTTCTTTGCATCCGCTCCATTATTTTCCTGTATTTCTGTATGTATACCGCCTTATGCCAAACTGGTGCAGCATATAGGACCATGTTATGCAGTGCGCTACTCAAGATAATTCTTTTACTGCTCCTAGGGCCGTTTATATTCGGCAATATTCTTGTTAGGTTGGCCGTCTTCTTTTCAGCTTTGATTACCATCATCGTCACATGCGATCCGAATGATACTCTTTCGTCTAGCATTACACCCAAGTATTTAGCTGTTTTTGCGGGCACTAGCTTCACTCCCTCCAGAGTAAAAAACACCTTATCTCTTTTTCTTCCTCCTTTCATTATGATGGCTTCTGATTTGTCGGGTGCCAAGCTTAGCTCATGCTCTCTCATCCATGTACTGATCTGGTCTAAGCATACATTTGTGTTCTCTATGAGTGTTTCCTGGTCGCAGGCGCCCACCACAAGTGCAAGATCGTCCGCAAAGGCAATACATTCAGCCCCCTAGTCAAATCCAGACTCAGCACCCCGTCGTATAACACATTCCACAGCACGGAGCCCAAAACCGACCCCTGTGGCACTCCCATATTTATCTCAGCAGTTTCTGCTTTTCCAATAATTATTTTCCTGTCTGTCAAGTAGTTAGATATAAACCTAATCAGGTATTCTGATATTCCTCTATCTCGTAACTCTCTTAGGATCAGTTTGTGCGAGGCTGTATTAAAGGCATTCTTCACATCGATCGTTACTAATACGCTCCATTTATTCAGTCTTTCTTGGGTCATTTTAATCACTGCTTGTATAGCGTGGGTAGTTGATCTCTCCTTCCGGAATCCATATTGATGCCAGTGTAGATCTCCTCTCTTCTCAAGTTCTGTAGTAAGTCTGTTTTTAATCAGAGTCTCCAACAGCTTGCTCAAGGTGTTTAACAAACATAATGGTCTATACGAGCTAGCCAGTTCAGGGGGTTTTCCACTTTTTTGGATTAAAAGTACTCTTGCCATTTTCCATTTTGCAGGGAATTCTTGGATCTCCAGCTGTTTGTTCATTGTGTTGAGTAACATTTGCGGCGCGACCTCTGCAGCCATTTTAACTGCTTCCGGCGGGATCATATCAGGCCCAGGTGACTTCTCACTTTTTATTACATAAGTTGCATTTTTTAGTTCTTCCTCAGTAAACAGTTCAACATTTGGCGTTATCGGTCCAATTTGCCATATGTCAGTACTCCTAGGAAAGAGTTCAGCGACAATCTGCTTTTTAATTTCAATGCCGGGTTCGTACGGTGTTAAGTATTTAAATTTCTTCAAAATGATTTTATAAGCACCACCCCATATATCATTGTCCAGCTCCTGACATATCTGCTCCCAACATCTCCTCTTTGACAATTTGATGAGCTTACCTGGTTCTTTTCTCCCTGACCGGTAGTCTTCTCGCACAATTTCAGCATCATGCATTCTCCCTGTTTGTGCATTCAATCGCGTTAGCTTTCTTCTGTTCCTAATACATTCCTCTCTTTTCCTTTCAATTGCCTCAGTCCACCAGTATGGTTGTCTGTTACTTTCCATTCTGCCCAGTCTGCTATTTTTATATGCTTGCCATATTACTTTACTACATGTTTCATGGTTCATATCTCCTTTATCATTCACCAAAATTTTGAGGGTTTCCTTAAACGCTCCCCAGTCGACTGTACTTTTGACCATGTCCATCGCCTTTCTTACTTTTGGACCTTTGAGTTCAAAGTATATATATTGGTGCTCGGTAAGGGTTTCCGTATCTATCACCTCCCACCCTGCTATGCTTTTCGCTATTTTATTCGTGGAGATAGTGACGTCAATATAGGACTTCGTATCTCCTCTGACAAATGTTGGTCTCAGGCCAGTATTATGTACTACCATATCGTGTTCTGCCATCCGTTCCATCCAGTACCTCCCTTTTTCATCTGTGATTGGAGATCCCCACTGTGCCGATTTAGCATTAAAGTCCCCAAGTATGATCTTTTCTCTGTTATTCACATTACTCATAACAGCGTCTACCTCTGCTTTGTACTCATGCATCCCTATATTTGGAGATATATAGCAGCATACTATTTCGAAGTCTTTGTAGGTTATTATAAGATGCCCATCATTCACTCTATGCTTAACCACCCCAGTATCTCTTGTTAAGAATAGAACCGCTATGTTGACTCTATTGTCTTTAATCCAGTTCCTTTCACTAACCCGTTTCTTGTTTGGCTCTCCAACAACTAGTAGATCTATGCCCTTTGCTTTAGCTGTAGCATACGCCAGATCGTGAGCCGCATATGCCCTTCCGACATTAGTTTGTAGTATGCTGAGTACCATTTGTGTTATGTCCAGCATCAACTCTATTCCTATCTGGCCTTGCTCTCCTTCCTTTTGCTAAGTCAGCAGCTTTTTCTTGTATTAGCCGCCTATAGTATGGACATTTCGTTTGGTCTGCTCTATGTCCTTCTTGCTTGCACGTAAGGCAATAACTTGTGTTTGTGCAATTCTTTGCTGTGTGATCGCCTTTGCCACATTTCATACAAACGCCGCTTTCATAATTAGTATTAAATAGTATTTATTAATAATTAAACGTCTGCGACTGAGAAGCAAAGCTTTGAATTAAATGTATAAAAATATATTTATAATAAATATGAGTAATGTTAGTGTCAGATATTATACACATTTACCAAAGATGAGTAATTCAAATATATCAATAAATAAATCAATAGCAAAGTCATTAAAAACTATAATAAATACAAAAGATCAATGGACTGCAATAAATGATGCAAAAAATTATTATAAAATAAATTTAGCTGCCGAATATTTAAATAGACTATCTAAAGAAAATATTTCCAAAAGAAAATTTGTGAAGGAGAAAAAAATATCACAAAAAACTGTAGATTCTGCACTAATATTAATTAAGCAAGATCCAAAAATAAAATCAACACAACTAAATCCTGATCGATCTATTGATCTCACAGACTCACCATCTACAAGTTCTATTTCCAATATACATTCAACTGATGATGAACCGCATTTGTCTACAGTTATCCGCAAAAAAACGCAAAACAAGTCAAAGAAAGAAGGATTGGTAAATATTAATACTACTAAAAAATATAATAATTTAGATGAAGAAGCAAAAGATTTAGTTAGTAATGCTATGAAAAATTTATAATGTAAATGGACTTGACATCTTATATACCTAAGGATGAGCAAAATAAATGGAATGAAGATGTAAAACCTATTATAAATAAAATTAATAAAATAGAAGAAGCAGCAAAAACAGTTGGATTTAAACAAGAAGTTATTGATAAGTACATAGTTAGAAAAACTGCTAATTACTTATTTGTGAATTTACTTATTACAGATTGTGAATTAGAATATGCAAATAATAAAGTAAATGAATTAGAATATAAGTTGGACAACTATAATAACTATGATCCTAAAAAATTAGCTGAATTAAGAAATAAAACAATTGTAGTACCATCAAATATAAATGAAGCTAAAGAACGATCTATAAAAATGTTTGAAAGAAATGCTAGACAAATGAAATCTATAAATGCAAAATATAAGTCGTCAAATAATTAAAACAATAAAATTATTTAATGAAGAGTATCCTAAATTTCAAAATAAATTTTTATTACTTATTAGAAAAGTAAGTAAATTAAAATATATAATATTTATTCTTCTTGTAATACTTGTCATAATTATCATTTTAGTTTTTGTTTTTTATTACTATGATTATTTTAAATAATTATTCAATCTCATTCTGTAGTATTTTAATTCTTTTACATATCCTTCTAGTTCTTCTCTAATCTCTTGTTTCTTTTCTAGTTTTGCTACTGATAATTTTATATTTGTTTTATAATAATTTTCTAATACAGTTTTATAATTTTTTAATTCCTTTATTATTGGTTTAAATTTATTATACTTATACGATTTTAGTTCTTCAATTAATTTTTTATTTTCATCTACAGTAATAATGTCATCATCTAAAATTCTTTTCAAAATATTTGAATTTTGTAATTTTATAGAATCTATTATTTCATTTGGTTTTGATGTATCACAAATATATGGTGCAGATGGTAAATATATAGTGAAACCGGATTATAATTTGAATTTTTATTGAGTATAATATTTTTATAAATTATTACATTTTTATTTATATCACCAGCATAACCATTATTTACAATTCTATTTTTGTTAAATATTGTATAATATTCATTTGGAAATAAATTTAATAAATAATTATAATAATAATTTACTTCATTTCCAATTAGTATATTTAGATTTTTTTTATTTATATTAATCTTAAAGACAAACATTTCCATATACATATACATGCTCCTTAAAAATATTTATTTGCTTGTTAACATGAAATATTGAATATAAATTTTGAACATCTAGTCTAGAATATAAATTATTATAATTTGAATATATTATTTGATTGTTATTATCATTATTGAATATTAATACATGATAAACACTATTTAGTATCTTTTCATTAAAATTGACATCATAAAAAATTATTTTTAATGTCATTTATTCTATTAATTAAACATCTTTTACTTGTGTAATAACAAGAATCTTAATATCATTAGAAATGAATCCTTTATTCAATGTAATTTTCAATATTAATCCCTGTGTCTGAATTAATCCATAAATTGCAGCTGAATATATTCTAAAATTATTTACCCATTTATTTTTTGTTATATATGAACCATTTGTATTGTTTAGGAAATCATCATAATGTTGTTGAATAATATGGTTTTTTATTTGTTAAGAAACCTTTGTTATTCGAGAATGGATATGTTTTTCCATTAGCAGTTATTTCATGATTTGTTGTACACTGCTATAAATCACGCTAATTGTTTATGGGTGCCATTACTTGTTCAAAAGCAACTGAATAATGAATACATTATTTAATAGAAGTAGATAATAGTATATTATTCAACGAGCGGTAATGTAGGTAATAACTCACTTGATGAATTACAGTACTCGGCTATATACATCAGGATCTGGGTTAAATGATCCGGTTTTCTCATTATAAAACACATAATAAAGATTACAAGCATATGGAGAAGATAGATGAATATTTATTGCTAATGTTGTCTTATTTGATAATACTTGCTCCATTAATGTTGAATATATTGTTTCTGGTAAGCTATGTAATTTTTTTTATTAAGAATTAATGTTTTATCTTTCTTCGATAATTCAATTGCTTGCATATCCATTTGATAAGAATTAGAAACAAATATTCCATTAACTTTAATACTTTCAGATAGTTCATTAACTAATATTTGTGATTGGGAATAAAAGTCAATTCTGAATACAATTGATTCACAATGAACTATATTTGGTTGAGAACATTTTGCCAACATATATTTCATTGGAATTCTAATATCAATTCCACCAACAGGAATTTCATCAATATTTTTATAATCATCATCGTGATTTTCTATGTCATCCTTTCTTCTTCTAATGAATGAATTAATTAAGAAAAATGTGCCCGCATAATCAATTGATTCTTCAATTATATCAGCATGATCTTTTTCTTTAAAAACTCTTAATTTAACAGATATTCTATTTATAATTTCTTGAATATAATCTTTTGATAATTTAATCACTTTATCAGCTGGATTACTGATTGATAAATATAAATTTACATGATCTAGTTGTAAACATGTATTTGTTCCACAATGAAATTCTCTTGTGATTGATGCAGATGATTTAAGAGAAATTTCAAATGAATCAGTATATTGTCTTAAAACATTCAATGAAGAAAATAAACCTTCTTTTGATAATTTTTTTTTTTTGAGTGAGGAAAAATGCCTAAACGCACCATCAGGGACGAGACCCGTCCCCGGTGTGTGGGGCTCGCACCCACTAAAAAACCTCACTTTGTCAGGTGTAGAATCCATCCCGGAACCGCTGGTCGCATTACTTCAGGATGGCACCTCGTAGTTAGCCTCAATCGGCTGCCTCCATTGCTTGGGTCTCTCTCTTCTTCTCCTTCAGCACCTTCTCGACGAACGTGGCGATATTCTGCCATTGGTCGTGGCCGGACAGCATCGTTTGCACGACGTTATCCGGCGTTAGAGGTCCTACTTCGTCTTGTAGAGCGTCCCTGTAGTCACTCCACCTCGCATTCGAAGAAGGTGTGGTGAGCATCATCTTCCGCAGAGTCGTGATACTGACATGTCGCGTTCTCTGCTATACCCATTCGAGCCAGGTATGCGTTGAAATACCCGTGTCCGCTAAAAAACTGGGTGAGGTAGTAATTTACCTCGCCATGATCTCGGTCCATCCACTCCGTTAGGTTGCGGATGAGTCTGGCTGTCCACCGTCCTCTCGTGTCGTTCTGCCAGCGCTCTTGCCAACATTGTCGTGTGAGCGCTTTAGCGTCCGCTCTCGCTTGTCGTGCACCGACGTCTCGTCGTTTCTCGTAGACTCTCTTCTTTTCTTGAGCTAGTAAGTCTATCGGGGTTACTCCTGCAATCACGAGCACCGCCGGTTCGGAAACCGTACGGTATGCGCTGGCGATCCTGAGTGCTCCCCGTCGCTGTACTGAAGCCATCCGCTTTCTGTACTTGTCCTGCCGTAAGGCGTCAGCCCAGATCTCGCTTCCATACAACAGTATGGAATGGGTGACGGTCATTAGCAGCCGGCGTTTACTCGCCGTCGGTCCTCCTACGTTGGCCATTAGTCGGCTCAACATCGTCGTTACCTTAGTTGTAGTGGTTATGACTTCCGTATCCACCGCCATCCCGATCTTCCTAGGGATTCTTCTCCTGGTCAGTAGAACGACCTCGGTCTTCTCCGTTGCCAGGGTCAGGCCGTGTTCGTCCATCCATGTGGTGACTCTTCTCATGATCTGGTTGAGCCTTCTCTGGGCATCCGCCTCGTCACGCGCTAGGATGACTGCCGCTACGTCGTCTGCGTATCCTATCAGATACGCATCTTGCGGCAGCTCCATTCGGAAGATCCCGTCGTAGGACACATTCCATAAGTCGGGGCCGAGTATGGAACCCTGCGCCGCTCCCGCTGTTATCTTCTTCGTGCACGGCCCGCCTGCTGTGTCGTAGATCAGCTTCCTGTCGCAAAGGTAGCTGCGTATCATCCTAAGTAAATAGGATGGCGTGTCGAACGTGTTCTGCAGGGCGTCCAACATGACGTCCCATCTCGCCGAGTTGAAGGCGTTTCTTACGTCCAATGTGACGAGCATCACCAGGGGTCTCGAGTAATGATTTCCCCGTTGAGCGGCTTCGAAGGTTTCCACTACCTGCGCTACGGCGCCGACGGTGGAGTGTCCCTTCCTGAAGCCATGCTGTCTCTCGGACAGGCCTCCCGCGTCGTCTATGCTGCTCTCCAGTCGTGTTTTCAGCAGTCTTTCTAGTAGCTTTCCAGCCGTGTCCAGCATACATAGCGGTCTGTATGCCGATGCCGTGGTCGGATCGCCCTTGCCTTTGCTTACCAGCACTAGTCGCTGTACCTTCCATCTCTTGCAGAACGCTCCTTCTGTTAGACAGCGGTTGTACATGTTCAGAAGCAGCTTCTTTTGATAATAGAGACATTTATTATTAAAATAATATAATTAAATATATAATCCATATTTCATTGGCTTTCAACTTATGTAAAATATTATTATTCTCTAAGCTAAGGTCAATTATTTGATTATTAGAATTGATATTAGATATTGGTAAATTTAATTCTTTTGAACTATCTTGAGAGAAAATTGTCCACAAATAGTTTTTTTGATTGCGTATATATTCTGTTAGTAAATTACAACCAATATCAATATGAATATTTTGATTATTAAATCCAATCCATTGAATATGTTTAATTATCAAATTTTTAATTTATTTATTATCTATAGTATTCAAATTAATTGAAGATTTACTATTATTTTTGCTAAAATTAAATGCTAATCTTTGTGATCTATTCATTGATATTTATATTTACTAATTAAAGATAATACTGATTTTTTAAGTTCTGCATGTTCATCTGGAATGGAAATATAAATATCAATTAAGTGATCAAAAGTATAATTTTTTGATTTAAAAAGATCTTTTATTTTTTGAACAAAGTCTGGTAATTTACCTAAATCAAATTTTATATTTTTTAAGAATGGAAATATGTAATCAGATATTATTCCTTCCCCAATTGTAATATTTTTATGATTATATAGTAATTCAAATAATTCTTTGTGATTATTTTCAAAATTTGTATCAATCATTTACTTCGATGAAATTATATCCATATGGAACAGTATTAATATTATCAATTAAATATCTTTTATCGTCATATGGTGATAGTTCAGTCTTAGTTGTTTTTTGAGTATACAGTTTTAAATCCTTAGATACAATATTATAAATTGTTTCTGTTGTTACTTCATTATTAAATAAGCAATCTTTACATCTTATACATTTGAAATTTTAATTTTTCAATATTGCATTTTTTTATTCCCTTACATATTTTTTTTTCTTTTGATACTATTTCATTATCTTTCATAAAATCATATCTAAATGCATACATTTTTGATCTTAGACCAACAAATTCTCTAACAGGTATCCCTTTATATTCGTCCTTAAATAAACCAGGTACTTTATTATTTTCTTTAGGCATCCAGTCAATTGTATAATCATCTGTATCAAAATGTTGTATGTTTTCTTTTATGTCTTCATAAATATCATCAGTTTCAACATATATAATAAGTGAATCAGTATCTGTTCCTAACAGTTTAATTTTATCATTATATTTTGATTTTAATATGTTATAATAAAATTTATACATTAATAATTTTGATAATTCTAGTACAACAAATCCACCATAAATTGGTTTATTTAGTTTTACTTTTGTTTTCTTCTTATATAAAAGTACATTATTTTCATCTATTATCCTTCTCGTCTCATATTCTTCATGTTTGCTAAATTTTTCAAATGTATTTATTAATTTGACGTCACATCTTTTTCTTACATTTTCCATTTGCTTTCCATACACTGAATTATTCATCAACTTGTAAAAATCTTTTTCAAAATCATTATTTGCTTTTTGTCGTAATTTTGTATTTAGTTCTATATATGGTTTTAACCATTTCTTTTGTTTAAATGATATTACTTTTTTAATATTCTTTAATATTATTCCTTGATTAATACACTCTTTCAACATTCTATAATCAATAATATAATCTGTTTTTGATTTTAATGTATTTATTAATTTTGTTCCAGTACTTATACTTCCAATTTTTTTATTTATTAAGTCTTTTTGATAATTAGATAGTTCATCAATTGATGGAGAATCGTGTTCTGGTAGTAATGGGTAATTTTTAAATTTATTATGTAATTCAGTTGGAATTTCTAAATCAACTACAAACGTATACCCGCGATCTCCATGGTCAGGTAAACTTAGTATTATATCTTTTGTAAAATATTCACAATCTTCTTCTATAAAATCACCGATTGGTAATTCTTGACTCAAGTTATTACAATCTAAATACATGATATAACTAATATGTTTCTTACTATTATATATTCCTTTTTATCTGCTTGTTCTTTTGTTAATTTCACAGTTTTATTTGTCTTTTCATCATAAAAGTAACAATTGTTTGCTATTGCATGTCTATGTGGAATCATTGATATTCCACCTCTAATTCCATTTTCGTACAATTCATATAAGTCTTGATTATTAGTTAATTCTAATTTTTGACTTGTTATTTTTAATGAAGCTGCATCTGATAAATTTGGTGCACTTATGTAATAAACTGGATCTAATTTATAATTTTTATAACATGTTTTTCTAAAGTTATCAAACACATCTCTTAAAAGAATTGTATCTAATTTTAAGTATAAATCATGATATTCACCAAAATTTTTACAATTAAAATGTTTAAAACTTTCAATGCAAAGTTTAGATCATGATCACTTATATTTTTATCTCCTAATAAGGTGTACCAATCTTTCTTCTCTAATGGTAATTGTTCGCTAAATTTTTCATAGGAAACAACCCACTCGTATGGATATACTCCTTTTTGTAATAGTAAAAGTAAATCTTTTTTAAATTCTTTTAAAATATTTTCAAACTTTGAATAGTCAACTGGTTTTGTTACCTTGTTATTACACATCTTGCAATTTGCAATTATTTTTAAAATATTATTTTCTGTAATTGGTTGATATTCTATATTATTTATTTCTTTTATTGATTTACAATGCGCGCAATAACAATTATTCAGTTGTGCTACATTTTTAACTGCCTTGTCAAGTGATGTACTAATAAATCTAAATGTATCAATAAATCTAAATTCAATTACAACATTTTGTATATCACCTTTCTTAATTAATTTTGTTTTACATTTTTTACATTTTTCTATTATTTCATTATAATATTTCTTTTTACATTTTGTACATTTGGATATATCGCAAGATTGTTTATATTGATCAACAATCACTTTTTTTGAAAATTGTATATAGTCTTCTTTTGAATTTGGAATGAAATTTATATCTGAATAATGTTCAGATAATTTTATAATCCAAGTTAGAAATATCATTGAACCATATTTTAAATTTTGAATTTCTATTGGTATGAATTTTGGAAGTTTTAAATTTAAATTACATGAATTACAAGCGGCACCTAAATTCTCCAGTAATATGATTGTGATCACTTACTTTATATAAATCATTTGTGAATTTTTGATTACAAATATAACAGTTATTAGATTCTATAAATTTTTTCATAATTTCTGGTGTCCATATTATTTCTTTATTAATTCTCCTAATCTCATTATATCTTTTACCAAATTCAATTAGTGAACTATTAAAGAGTTTCATTAATTCTTCTACACTATCACTTCTTATTAATTTTGTTCCGTCTATTGTGTTAAAACTTATCTTTTAATTCTTGATTTATTTCCACTTAGTGGTCAATAAAACAATAAATAATTAAATACCAATTTATTCCAAAAAATGTGGAAATAAATCAAGAATTAAAAGATAAGTACATAAAGGTCAAAAAATACATATATTAATTGTGTTAAAACAGAAACTATTTGGAATATGTTCATGAATATATTCAGATTTTTTACCAACTTCTTTTTTAATTTTTTTTAATAAACATTCAAAATCAAGTGTAATTGTATATGGGTGATATAATTCAGCTCCACAAGAGTTATATGATCTAATGTTATGCATTCCAGGCATTTCAATATTAGTTTTCCCTTTTATACATATATCAATATGTTCTTCAAGCTTTTGCTTATTTTCAAATTTATCATGACATTTTAAACATATATTCATGTGTTTGTCTCTTTTATGAATTTGACCATTTAATAAAGCACTTAAATTTTTAATTCCAACACAATGTTCCTCATATTCCAAAATGTTTACATGTTTTTCAGTTTTTCCAATTTTATTACTTAATATAAATAAATCAACTCTAGTATCATCTCGTACTTTGTATATATATATATATTTTTTTTTTGTCAGGGGAAATGCATAATGCACGCCAAGTGCTTGGGTCAATCGCACATTGGTGTGTGGGACTCGCACCCACTAAAACCTCTCAGAAGCCCTCTGCGGTACCCGGAACCATGGATAATATAACATCAGGTACCGCCGGCTGCCTATTTTGTCTCAAGCATCGGTTCCTGTCCCGGTACTTTGTTGCCTGTCTCGTTCCTCTACTTCTTTTTGGCTCATTATGTCTCTGCACATGCTTTGAATAGCTTCCCAGTTTTTAACGGATTTAGTCATCAACGTCGATATACTTTCTGGGGTTATTTGGTGCCCAATAATTGCATTTGCCGCTCTTCTGGCATCGCTCCATCTGACGCAATCGAAAATGGTGTGTTCTGCTGTGTCACACTGGCCACAATAAATGCAGCTGTCATTTACATCTTTGCCAAATCTTTTCGCGTAGGCACGAAAACAGCCGTGCGCTGTAAATACCTGGGTCGTGTAATAATCTACATTTCGGTGGTTGCAGGTTACCCAGTTCTCCACGGCCAACTAAGGCAAGCCCCTGGGGATCCGGGCGCTCTGCCCTCCCCTAAGGCTAGGGTCGGAGGGGTACGCCTCCCTGTGTTCCCCATTTCAGCGTAGATACGCCGCCCCTACCGAGGCTGTCTACAGGACAAGTCCTGCCGATGGGGTCGCTACATCCCAACGGCCACTTTGTATATATTAATAGATGTATTTAAAAAAATCTTATCATATTTTGATACATTTTCTGATATTAATTCTAATGGATATTTCATATTAAGACATTCATATTTTTCTATATTAAGTATACCTTGATGGTCTATCAGTATGATCTTTAACAGGATTTAGAATACTTTCCAATGCATATTCAAAACATCTTAAGTTTTCTTGTTTATCACATTTGAATCGATTGGTTTTTATATTTTTCACATTAATACAAAATTTCTTAGTAGTGATATAACATGGTAATTGCTTATAAGTACCACCACGTAGAGGAGTATACATACTTGATTGTAGATCTACGTTTAAAACACGATCAAATCTAATCTTTGTATTTTTTGCATTAAATCCTTCAAAATTTCTTATTGTATTTTTCATTTGTGTTAAAACTGATTTGACTATAGATTTGTTCATAATAGTATGTATCTTTGATGAAAAATGTCTCTTGCCTCTTGCTCTGACTACTTTTACGTCTTCATCAGGTTCATCAGGTTCAATTGTGGTAATTCATCTAGATCTTTTCTTTTATTATGTATTCCTTGTTTTCTTTGTCTTGGTTTCTGAATTACATCGCCATCAAAATTAAATTCATTAATAAACGTTTGTCTGAATAAATAATCTTTAATAATTTCTTCTAACTCATACTTTCGTAAACCTCTATATGGTAGTTTGTTTTGAATGCAGTATTTTCGTAATTCATTAAACTTCATTTATTACAAAAAAAAAATCATTCAAAATTTTTATGGTCTAGTCATTTTATTTTCGTTTATTAAATTTTCAAATTTATTGTACTTGTGTAAATTTATAATTTTTATCAACAATGACTTTTATGGGAAAGAACTTCTCTTTTTTCATAATTTGATAGCTAATGATATAATTAAACAACATATCAATTTTATCTATATAGTTTTTATTTATTCTATATTTCTTATTTTTTGCAAATACTATATAATCAAATGAATTTGTTAGAATGTTTTCAAATTTTGAAAGGTTTGTAATGAACAATATTTTATTTATTGGTAGCCTAGGTAATGAGTTATATGAATTTATGTACTTCGTCGGATCATTATTAAGCGATTTAATTTCCTTCGTGTAACTTTTGTCAACGCTTAACTGCGAGAATGTTGATTAATTAGAATTCATACCAATTTATTTATATTTAAAATATTTAGGTATGTAACGAATTTATTTTTTAGTGTTGAATATTTTTATCAAAAAATTTTATTAAAAATACTTATTGTTTTAACGTTAGACATGTTACTATAATTATTACGTTTACGTTACGTTCAATGTTCACAATTACGTTACGTTATCTTCATGTTTACGTGCACTTTAAGATGCTTTCCTGATTGTAACACACCAAGTATATGATAAAAGATGTAAATATGAGTATAAAATTGAGACATAAACCTGTAAATATAGCTATATACATATAATCGTGCACAATTTGGTGGCGATTAAATAATGTCAATTTTTTATTTAATTTTTAGATGTGAACGATCAGATATGCTAATAATTTTTTATAAGATAATTGTGCTAAATTAACAGAGAATATGGAATGCTTATATTCGTGCACAATTTTGTGGCGATTAAATAATGTCAATTTTTTATACAATTTTAGCTTGTGAACGAGCAAAATTGTGACTGTAAATTTATGAATAAAATTTGGAATAAATGTTTTAAAATGTAGGTATTTTTATGCATTTTTAAGGGAATTAGTGAGGTTTTACCGCAAATTTTTGTACCGTTTATGCACTGCTAAATTGTTAAGCTCTAGAAGGAGGTTGGTCGTGCACAAATTGGCGGTCCAGAACCGGCATATATTAGACTACTTATAATGAAAGAAATGAACACTTTAAATATTCCGTAAAGATACTCTTTCACCCACACACACCATATTTATCAACATAATAGAACCTAACAGTCTAATGTAGAAACACATAAAATGTGTATAACATCTAAATTTTTTAATGAATCCTTTGGTTTATTTTCAAAGAAATACTCTGCAATCAAGGAGTTGGTTAAAATATACAAACCCCACTATCCGTTCAATATCAAAAGTACTGCTTAAATATCTGGAAAAATGTAAAATAGCTTCCAAATTCAAAAATGTTATAGGATCTTAATTGAAAGAAGGTATTTTCTAGTTTAAGCGGTAAGTGTTTATTATTTCAGTTGTCCTAGTCAAATTAGATGTTTGTTTCCTTTTTAGAATAAATGATGGTGATAATCATTACAAGATGAAAATAGTATACAGTACGAAAAAAGACTAGCATAAAAGATGCTGTGGTCGTGGTGGCATAGAAACATTCTGTTTATTATCGTTTTTACATAGTTTTGGTGAAAATTTATTATGTTCATCATAACCTGCTCAATTAGTATAATAAATACTCAGTCAAAAAAATTGTTTTGTAAATATGACATGAACTAAATCAGTTTGTTAATCAATATCTGTAAATTCTTGTAAAAAATTCTAAACATCAAAGATATTTTCAGCTTATCAATTTGACTTATAATTGTTTATGAAAGACACTTTTTAGAGATTAATGTCAATTTTCTAAGCTCAGACATGACTGGTTGTTCATGGTCTACAAAGGACACAAATTTTGTCGCTCGCAATTTATGTATATAGTGCTCTCTTGTGTTTTCAACTCAAAGTACATAAACTTCCTCCATTTAATTGACTCTCTATCTTTTAACAAAAAATGTTGGATATTGTAGATGTCCCTGTAAACACTTCCTGTTTATTTCAAGATTCTTAAGCTTTTGGGAAATTAAAGATGGGCGAAAAAATCATGCAGTTTAAATAAATACATTTAGTTTTAGATTTATTGCAATAATAGGTTGTATGTCCCACTAGGAATTGAAAATAAAATCTTATATTCATTTAATACAAATGTGGCCTTGGAGTTCGACAAGAGAGATTTAACTTAGAATCAGCTGCATGAGAATATATAGGATGGTGAACTGTTTATTGTTTTTCAGAATCCTAGTATCTTATAAAAGTGCAAAAAAGTTACTAAACATGTGATTTAGATTAAATTTTTTTTTTATGTGGTGGGTGCTTAGTTGCAGTGACTCGGTAAACTGTATCGCTTGTCTGGCTATCACTGCAACTTTCGCGGTGTAGTTTGTGTGTGTAAATTGTGTTCAATGGCTTTGTGACAGCATCATATCGCCTTTTATGATGCCGCGCTGTTAATCACTTTGCTCCCAACAGCGAATGGCAAGTCGATCCGGGATTAAACTCTCTGAAAAAATGTCACCGTCCCTCCAGAGAATTGAACCCCGGCACCTAGTCGACAAGTCGATTAAGAGTGATATTGCTCTGCGACCTATTGATCTATTGTGCCCCCTTACATGACCAATAGGATGCTGGAGTTTGCCCGCTTTCAAAGCTCCCCATCCAGACTAAGAGCTTTTTTCTTCGTCTATGACGTCTTTGCCGAGATAACTGGCTCGTGTTTCCATGAGAGCGGTGCAGTTAGATGTCAGATGCAGTTAGATGTAGATCTGTCCTTGTCATGAGTTCCCCAACGTGATAATGCCTAAATGTGAGGATGCGTAGTCTATTTCGACTTAGTTTTAGATCTATGATTGTTGTAGTTTCTAAGAAATATCTTGGAGTGTCTGAAACCAGGGAGATCCTCCCAGAGGAATACTCTGAGCCTCTCCTCTTTATCTTTGCGTTCTTTTTTGTAAGTGCTCATCTCTATGACGCAGAACGGTTCCGGTCCCACAAATAAATTAGTGGCGGGCTTCACTGATAGATTAGCTTCTTCGCTGCCTCTGATTCCAGTATGTTCTGGTACCCAGCATAATGCAACTCTGCTTTTTTGCCTAGGTTTTTTAGTCTATTGAGACATTCCCAGACTGATTTCGAGCTGATGATGTTAGAATTCAGCGCCATTATGGTTGCTTGACTATCGGAGAAAATTGCGTTGCTCTGCTTTTCATAGGTCCTGTCCAAGTTCAGTTGAGCACACCTTCCAATGGCGTTGATCTCTGTTTAGAAACCGCTGGGGTATGTTCCCATTTGCTTGGAGTATTTGGTTTCTGGCGCAAATATTCCTGTACCTGTTCCTTTGTCGGTTTTAGAATCGTCCACATACCATTTTGTTTTCTCTTAGGGAGTAAGTGGCGTATTCTCCTGCCCATTCTCTCTTATTACTAAGCTTCGAAAGGAGGTTCCTTTCGAAGCGATATTTCTTAACCATCTCATCGTCCGGTAGACTTAAAAGTGTGGACAGCCTTGCTTGAGATATCCAAGTCCTCCGACATGGAGTCTCACTTCTTCCTGTCCCAGCCCTGGTCAGTCTGCACTGCAGCAAGGGCCACTCTCTCCACCACTATGTGTAGAGGTGTGAGGTCTAGAATTACCTCTAGGGCCGCAGTTGGGCATGTTCTCATAGCTCCGATGATGTATACAAAACATGTGAAAATTATACTTAAATTTTAATTCGTAAAATGTAGAAATATCTTTTCTTTCAAAAATCCAGTTAAGGAAGATAAAAAGCATGTGAATGTTTTAGGATCTAGGAAACATAAGTATATTATATTTCCTTGAAACACAATTAATGCTGCAAAAATTTAAAGAAACACATCTTCGACATTCTTTCCGGAAAAATGTTTCAGCTCTGGAGGATAAATACAGCGAAAACAGAGATGCTAAATTCCACCGATTCCTGCAAGGTCATTGTTATTAATGTTATAAGATTTAATAAGTACGCTTTTAAATTATAAGTGTTGATAACAACTTATAATCTCGTACAATGCATGTGAGATTATTAGTCAAATGATAAAGCTATGAAAAGGAGGAAATAACAATCAAGGAAGTGAGTGTCATTAATTTAATCATCTAAATCGAAACGAAAGCAAGAAAGATAATTTCAACGACATATACGTATGTATGTAAATACGTAAATAAAACTAAGTATTTACACTGCATCGCAGTTTAGTTGGCAAAATATGTATTTAATAAAATGGTAATTTAATAATTTGAATATTAATCAACATGTCGTTGGTACTTATATTTTTTAATAACGGTAACACACGCGATTAGAGAACTATGGTAGTGATTATAAAGCAGTATAGAGGTAGACGAACCTTAATTATAATTTTAAATGGAAAAATTAATTGTATATACAATTTTGTCGGTTGTTACGTGTCTGCATGATTCCCATTATAAATACCATGAGACCAAAAAAAAAACAGTTAAATGTAAATTGAATAGAAGAATAGAAAGAACTTGGTAATAAAATGGATTGTGTTTTGTAGTTACACCTAACACATCTAATTAAACAAAGAGACTAATAATCTGTAAAAGGGCGTCAGATAAACGACTTGGATAATTGCAATTATTGATAAGATACGCATTGATTACGTCATATTATGGTTGAATTAGCGTGTTTAATATATCGAGAAAATATTTTTTATCAGAATAACAACCTATTTCGTCGCGTCTCGACCGTGGCGTCATCAGTACAATATTAGATAAAACCTGATAGATGTTGAGGTGGGATGACTTATGCCATTGTTGTGTCTCATTCCGGTATGACCTGCCATAAAAATTTGTTAATATTACTCTTTAGTTTGTGTACATGTACGAGGGAGCGTTTTTATATTCGCGGAATGGGGGATAAGGGGTGGAAATATTTTTCTTTTTCAATATATTCACCTGCAAGACGGATACATTTTTCACATCTTTCAATTAATTTATTTATACCCCCATAAAAAAATGATTTCTCTTTATCCTGCAAAATACGCCGAAACTGCCTCCTTGACTTCATCATCGGCAGTAAATTTTTTACCCCGCAGCTCCTTTTTCATTTTCGGAAACAGGTAATAATCACTCGGGGCCAGGTCTGGGCTGTAGGGTGGGTGATTCACAATTTCGAAGCCCACCTTATGCAGGGCAGCTAACGCAACGCGGCTCTTGCGGACGGGCGCGTTGTCGTGCAAAAGCAGCACACCTTTCGTCAATTTTCCCCGTCTTTTCTCTTTAATGGCTTCTTTTAGTCGCTCTAATATTAAAGCGTAATATTCTCCGGTTATAGAAACACCTTTATCTTTATAATCAATCAGCAATATTCCTTCCGAGTCCCAAAATACCGTTGCCATGAGTTTCCCAGCTGATTGTGACACTTTAAATTTCTTGGGAGGTGCTGTGCCCTTTTTATGCCACTGCATGGAGTCTTGTTTGGACTCAGGTTCATAATGATGAACCCAAGTTTCGTCTCCAGTAACAATTCGACTCAATACACCATCCTTGTCTTCATTACAGAAGTCCAAAAATGCACGCGAACACCCTACGCGCTGTTGTTTTTGCGGCGGCGTGAGCATTCTCGGAACCCATCTTGCGCTGACCTTAGACATGCCGAGATGATCGTGTAGGATTTTAAAAATTGTTGTATTGGATACTCCAACCATTTCTGCGAGTTGTTTCTTCTTTAGTCGAGCATCTTCGAGTACAATTTTTTCAACTTTTTGGATAAGTGCTGGCGTTGTCACCTCAACGCGCCTGCCCGGCCTCGGGTCGTCTTCAAGGGATTCCCTTCCTTGTTTAAATAAACTATGCCACTTGTACACCATGGTTTTTCCTGGACAAGAGTCGCCGTAAACCGATGACATCTCATTCATTATGGTCGCTGATTTTCCTTGCCTGGTAAGGAACTTTATAATGGCACGATATTCGATTTTTTCCATATTTCACTTTTCGCTCCTGATTATGTTACTTGGTTGACGATAGCTCAAAGACTAACTGTCTAATACGAAACTGCGTTGGTTGTCTGCCTCTTCTTGAAAGGTCCTCTTCTTCCAGTTCCACTTCCTTCATGGATGTCTTTCTGGTGGTTCTCGGGTTCCTGGGTTGTTGTGGCTTCTCGGAGTCTTCTGGATGGATCTCCCTCGCTGTTGGTATCTGAAACTAACGAAACAGAGGTATTATTTTATGAATAAATCATCACCACGTCACATTTGTCGGAGTATCTCCGTTGTGGTGCGGTGCTTGGTGGGCCCCACTGATTTTTGCGCGATAGCGCTACTCATTGCTGGGTTGCTGCTCGCGAGTGCCTTGTCGAAAGTCGGTTGAGTTTCTTCAAGAACTGGTTCAGGTCCTGGACGTCTGCCGCTGTAAGTTCTCGGAGGACTACCAGCGAGGTGCGTCTAGGAAGTCGGAATACAAGTCGCAGAACGCGATTTTGTACTCGGACTAGTGGAAGGATGTGAGATGGAGCCGCCGTGGCCCAAGCTGGGCTGGCGTAGGTTAGAATCGGGCGGATGTGAACTGTCTAATAACAATGAAACTTCGTATTTATACTAATTATGAGTCGCTGCACAGGCCACCCCTCCAATGCGCCTAATCACCCCCCTACAACCCGCTCATTCCGTGAATATAAAAACGCTCCCTCGTAACATTAAAACATTGAAATATTCTAATCAACACAAAGGTTTGACCTTCTAATAAGGTTTAGTTATATAATTTATTCACTGGCAAATATATTCAACATGGGGATACTCTTGGAAGTTGATATTTTATGTTAAATTGAATAATATATTTTATATCTAAACGTAGTGCAGAGAGATTTTCAATAGTCGGTATTTCTGGAAATACTGCCATGTTGAAAATGCCAGTGAATAGATTTTATTACTTATATTCGTATGCTACTTTGTAAGAATTGATTATTAGAACGCTGAATTTTTCTAAAGGCAACTGGCCTTTAGGAATACAAACTGTTTTATGATATTATAATTGGTCAATAGACACTCGCTGAAACATAAGGAACGGTAATTAATTAGAGAAACGAAACTTCCTATGCGAAATTGCTTTCTTTGTTACGTGCATATTCTGAAGATTATATTTGACGATAATTCTATCACTACATGCTGATTATCACCTGCCATTCGTTATTGTAAAAGAAACCTTCTGAAGAAGTTGACAGCATGATCAGCCAAACGTCAAGTGCAAACTTATCTACGCGACAACACTTGGAGGACTTCAACACAGACAGTTTACTATGATTGTTTTGTGCTTTGATTAGACCAGTTAAATAAATTAACTGGCCAAAATTATTTAACTGATATTAGAACATTGATTTATACAGGGTGTTCGGAAAAAATGTGGGAAATCTCTTGGACGCAGATAGAACATGAACAAATAAGATGACAAATTCCTATAAAATTTTTTCCTATAGGCTCTTTCTACGGAGATATGCGTCCCTGAAGGATGCCCCTGGAAATCGGTTTTTCATGATTTTTTTAAAATACTTACCGGACATCCTGTAGAACTACCAGTATTTTAATAAGTGGATTAGACGATGAAATAATTGTCACCAATGTCCATAAATGTTTTAAGTAATAGTTCTAAAACACATTGCTTTAATTTCCTTGTTTTTTTTTTAAATAACACGAGAAAAGTGTGATTTCTGGCAAAATGAAATTATGATTTTTTAAATCTGCAATGACTTAAATAGATGTCAAAAATTTAAAGGTGAGCTCCTTCTTTAAATAGCTGCAATTGATTGAAAGATATTTTGTAAAAACTTCAAGTAAGTTAGAAATCTACAAGGATATTAAGATATTTCAATTCACAGGTATAGGTACATCATCTTTCGACGCTTCAAGTTTCGCCGTTTTGCTCTTTCGTCGGTTACGAATCATAGAACCTTTTCGAATTTCATCAGTAGTTTAGCCGTTTTTAGGCTAACTTTATCAGCAATTTTTTTTTAAGCCAGTCTGCAAAAATTCGCCTTTATTAATCTATGGTCATTCGCCTTCTTAGCTGCTTAGTAATTATTCAATGTAAATCGCTTTGTTAGGTTAAAAACCATCGCTGCAGATGTTCTAGAACTGGCCACACAACTAGAACTAGAAGTATAGTTTGAAGACATTACAGAACTATCACAATTGACGATATTACGCATTTCCACTATATTGCAACCAACGAGTTGAAAATAGGAATCGGTAAAATAGAAGTCTCAATTGCGCACTTGCTTTGGACCTTCAATAAACGATCACTACCATCCATACTGACATTTGCAAGAAGTCTCAAACTATCTACAAACTGTGCTGTATTGCTCCCGTTCTGAAGATGACTTTTTAGTGTTTTGAATAATACTAAACTTCTATACATACAGGGTTATTCACGAAACTAGTTCGTTAGAACTTTTCCTGACATCCTACAATTGTGAAAACTTGTAGCTACGGATAGTGTCATCTGATCACATTGGCGAAATTATTGACGCTTCTGTATCACTTCCAGTTTATCGGAAATTCCGTCAACTTTCTTGATCTAAATACCATGGTATATTTTTATGATTCTTTTAGATCGCGCATGTAATTCTGCATCAAAACTTATTAAGGTACCTCATACTTGAAATCAGCTGTTTTTAAGTTATTCAGGTTTTTTTCAATTATACGGCCAACTGCATCGCTATGTTAAAAATTCTGTATTTCTGGAACTATTGCAGGTGAAGGCTGCATGTTTGACATATGACTTATTTTTATTTGCATTTTAATTCCCTCTATTTTTCAAACTATATATTGTTATAGTTCTCTTAAAATTTTAAATTAAACGCCCGCGAACAGTTACACTAACTTTATTGATTAAAAAAAAAGGGTACATCAACGGTTTACATAAAAAAAACCACACGTTCGACGTGCTCGCTCACGAACCTGTTCACACACCCTTGTTCGTTTTCTCGCCGTTCGCCACACACCACCTAATGGCGCGAAATTCAAATTTCCAGATTTATTTCTAACAGTTCGGCTAATCCTGACATATAGATCGACCTCGGTCTATGTAAATACAAATCACATAATAGGTGAACGCACAAATACATATGGTCATACTTCATCATATTAATAATTTTCATAAATACAGCATTTTTTTTTGCTTCTTAAATACATAAAGTTTCAATATACATGCATGAGGATCATACATACATAAGACATAAAACATAAGTGACATGAAATGTCGTCAAATACATAAGTTGCATAAAACATAAGTTGCATAAGATGTCATCAAATACATAAGTTGCATAAAACATAAAACAAAAGTGGCATAAGACACAGTCAGGTAAGTTACATCTAGTAACAACAGGTCATAAGTAGAAAGGTCGGAGGACGGAGAGATAAGTCAAGTTTAGGTAAGTATCTAGGATCTAGACCAAGGCTTCATGCTATCAGCATCGATTATACCATTGAAAGGTATTTGTGTAACTTGAAAATCAGGAGGATCTACTAAAGCGTATCTATCATTTGGTAGAACAGATTTTACCACGTAAGGTCCTTTGTATTTCGGAATCAGTTTCTTATTTACTCCTATAGTGTTGTCAACATTTCTAATAACCACATAATCTCCTTCTCTGTAAGCTGGCGCTTCCTTGTGTTTCTTGTCGTAATATGATTTGCTATATTCCTGTGTCTTTCCTATGTTGTCTGCTACTTTAGTTCTCATTTCTTCCAGGTTTCTGTCTTCTACGCAATTCTCTAACAATACTTCCCTTATTTTGTCGCTAATTTTTCCTTGTTGCATTACTCCAAACAATATTTTACTAGGCACTTCCTTAGTCGTTGAATTTATACTATTGTTCATTGCAAACTCCGCTTCGTGCAGTACTTTATCCCAAGAGTTCGGCGATGACAGTTTGGCTAACATTGGCGCAAGCGTTCTATTAACAACCTCCACCTGTCCATTTGCCCTCGGTACATTGGTTGCTATAAGAATATGTTTGATGGCGTTTTCGTCCATAAATCTCTTGAATTCTAAAGATGTAAAGCATGTACCCCTATCAGATATTACTCTTCTGGGTCTACTATGCATAGCAAAGTAATCACGCATATGCTTAATGCTCTCTTGACTGGTAGTGGACTTGCACGGAAATAGCTTTACAAACTTCGTAAAAGCATCAATCACCACTAATACATATCTATGAAATTGTTTAGTTTTCTCCAAAGGCCCTAAATGGTCAATATGTATAGTGTTAAACGGTTCATTACCTTTATCGATGTTATGCAACAATCCCTGCTTTACACCGCATTTTGGAGAGTAGACAATGCATTTCAGACAATTTCCAATGTAGGCTTTGACTCTAGCTTTTACATTAGGAAACCAATAAATTTGTTTAATATACTCTGTCACCTTTTCTGCTCCTAAATGTCCCAACTCTTCATGTGATACACGAATCACGTTATCCACCATCGCTTTAGGAACGTAAAAGAGGATCTTCCCTTTCTCTTTCCTATATACCAACCCATTTCTTAGTTCGTAATATGGTAACTCGTTTACTAATAATTGTTCTTTGATAGATTTTATATCATCGTCGTTTGTCTGCTTCAATCCAAGTACTTGCTCAAAACTGCATTCTTCCAATGTCATAACATGTATTCGACTTAGGGCATCCACATGGACCATTTTATTGCCAGGGCGGTGTATTATAGAATAGTCAAAATTCTCTAAATAAAGCGCCCATCTCATTATTTTAGGCACAATATCCTTTTTGCTTAGAGTTAATCTAAAGCTGTCGCAGTCGGTTAATATCTTAAATTTTATCCCATGTAGATAGATGTAAAATCTCTTCAAAGAGTTTATTATACAAAGGCACTCTAGTTCATAAGAACTATATCTTGATTCAGCATCAGTCGTCCTCTTGCTAAAGAAAAATACGGGATGCATCTTATTATCAGCTTGACGTTGTAACAGGATTGAACCATAACCTCGCGAACTGGCGTCACAGTGCAGTTCTGTTTCAGCCATAGGAGAATAAATAGCCAATACAGGTTTCTGTATTAATTTAGATTTCAAAGTTTCAAACGATCTCAATTCTTCCTCCTGGAATTTCCACTCTGATGTCTTCTTTAGTAGGTTATACAAAGGCGTTGCAATTACTGAAAAGTTTTGGACAAACTTCCTGAAGTATGAGGTAAGTCCTAAAAATCTATGAACCTCGTGGACGTTCCTTGGAATAGGGTAAGTTTGTATGGAAGCGATGTGCTCATCACTGGGTCTAACGCCATTGCTGTCGACCAAGTAGCCAAGGTAAGTAATTTTGCTTTGTAGGAAATAACATTTGTCTAATCTAAGCTCTAAATGATTTTTACTGAGCAGCGTGAACACCTCTTCTAAAATAGCTAAATTTTCTTGGACACTCTCTGTGGGAATTAATATATCATCGATATAAATTAAAATCTTATTCTCCTCAATCAACTTTTTAAATATTAAATTAATGTAGCGCATGAATGCGGCAGGACTATTCTTTAGACCAAAAGGCATTTTTAGGAACTGGTACTGTCCCATTGGAGTTACAAAAGACGTATATTTTATTGACGATGGCTCAACATCCAGATGGTAAAAGGCGCTTTTTAGATCTAGTAACGTAAATACCTCTTTATCCTTTAAATGATCTAGGTGATCTTCAATGATGGGTAATGGAAAATTGTCTCGTAGAGTAAATTTATTTAAATCCCTGTAATCTATACACATTCTTAACTGCTTGTCTTTTTTAGGAACCAACACAATTGGACTACTGTACTCTGAGTCACTTCTTTCAATAACACCTTGTTTTAGAAGATCATCTATGATTTTTGTAACTTCTATTTTTTCATGTTGTGATAATCTTCGCGGTCTGTAGGAAAAGGCTGTATGGTTTGGAACTAAAGATATCTTAAATTGATAGTTTACTTCAGGTTTACTAGGTCTGTTGGCATTAACGTACTTACATAAAAATAACTGTATTAAGTCTTGTTGTTCTTTGTAACTGACTGTGCCTACATTCAATGAGTCTGATATTGTATCTGATTGATTTGTACAGTCAATTGCCATAATTTCATTTATTTCGTTAGAAACATTAATGTTTTTCTTAATTTCAACAGTATTACTGAATAAGACGTCTAAATTATTTAAGTTTATGAAATCCCTACCTAAAATTACTGGAAATGACATTGTTTCATTTGTTACTACATAAAATTCAACAAAACCCTCAATCTCATCATTCACAATAATATTTTGTGGAAACAAACCTAATATTTTCAATTCAGAATTATTAATACCCACGAAATGTTTGTCACTGGCACATGGTGTAAAGTTTCTAACATAATTTTCTTTTATTAAAGAAACAGGTGATCCTGTATCCATAAGTGCAACTAAATTTACAACAGTATCATAATCATTACAAATTGTATTAAATTTCAAACTTACAGTATAAGGGTTTACAACTGGTGCTTGAACAATATTTAGAGTTGTATCTTGCTTACGTTGAGGACAATCCCTGTACTTATGTGCCATGGATCCACACGTAAAACAGGAACCCCGTTCTCTCTTCGGTTGCTTACACTGCTTAACTGTATGTCCCTTTCCTTGACAATTAAAGCACCTTATTTCTTCTTTCATTTCTTTTGGGGTAGTTTAACACGTGAATGACTTTCTATTATTTTTGTATTTGAATCATCGTGCCTTACTTCATTCCTGTTCTTCTTTACTTCATTAATTCTTTCCTTCCTAGTATTTTCGATCCTTTCATATTGATGTATATCTTTTAATAATGCATCTTCATCTTCGTGTGATTTTGCTGCAATCATATTACTCAAATCTTTCGACCATAATCCAATTATTATTTGTTCTTTTATCTCATCAAAACTTAACTCTAATTCTCTACACAAAGCCACTTTCTCATGAAAATACATATTAACATTTTCTTTTGAATTTTGCACTCTTTCTTGCATTCTTTTCCACAACTCTGTTTTACTAGTAGACTGAATAAAAGTTTTAGTAAACGTTATCTCAAAGGAATTCCAATCTATAATGTCATCAGTTCGCCCTATATACCAATATTTAGCTGCCCCTTTTAGGTGAATTTTTGCCGTTTCCAGCGCAAATTCTGCAGGCCAATTATGTAATCTCATAGCAGCTTTCAGCTGTTTTAACCATATCTGTGCAGTTCTCGTTCCTTTTTCACCGTTAAAATCATCTATAGACTTAGAAAGATCAGGCATAATATTATAATTTCTCGTGTTAGAATCTGTGCCGGTCATTGGCCTTTGTTGTAATTGTTGCTGAATAACATCTAACAATACCTGATTTTGTCGTAATATGGCATCAATATAATCTGTCCGTACTTCGTCGCCTCTCTGATGCCCATCATTATTCCCTATTTTACGTGCCTGACAACCAATTTGCTCCATTTCCTTCTGGTAAAAGTTTTCGAATGTATTAGCTTTTGTAGACATCGGATTTACATTCTGCCCATTGTTCCCACTCATATTATCGTCTACACTGTCACTAACTGTAATAATTTTCTCGTCGTCACTCATCGTCTCTTTTTTGTCTACAAATCAACCTAATAACCGTTACTTTTTTTTTTTTTTTGTTATATGTACGTATGTGTTCAACGCGATTTTACGGTTCGTAACAATCACGTAATAATTCTAAACTGTTTTAAACTGTTCTGATCCCACTTCTGATGTTATAGTTCTCTTAAAATTTTAAATTAAACGCCCGCGAACAGTTACACTAACTTTATTGATTAAAAAAAAAGGGTACATCAACGGTTTACATAAAAAAAACCACACGTTCGACGTGCTCGCTCACGAACCTGTTCACACACCCTTGTTCGTTTTCTCGCCGTTCGCCACACACCACCTAATGGCGCGAAATTCAAATTTCCAGATTTATTTCTAACAATATTTATATATACACATATTGATTTATTAATAAGATAATACAGGTTGATGCAAATAAATTAATTTTATGTAAATATCTACTAATACTGTAATATTATGACTTTCGTCATTGCTTCGGGTCCTAAAGATTGTCGAAAGCGGAAGATAAGCCTGTATTCCGGTTTTATTAAACTTTCAACTTCAAACTTTCATATCATAGTAAAAAGTATATTTCTACAAGCGTTATTAATTCTTGTAATTTGCGTACTGTTTTACCGAAACTTATAGACACACTTACATACATATGCATGTGCGAATTATTACCTTGCAACACCCCTTATATAATAAAAAATGTAATTTATCTAACAAAATCCCATTATTATTACAATCGTGTGTATTTCGAAAGGATGATCATCATTTTAAACGCGAATGTCTGCGAAATAAAGAACGGCACTTTCAACTTTACAGCAGGCGATTTTCATAGCCCTGTTCCTAGATTCGTGTTTATTAATCGTTTGGAACGACGTTGCGCTGTACGAGAATCATTCGGCGTTCTTTAGTCCAGTCGTTAAACCGATCCATCGTAAAATGTTTCTCACCGTCGAGACGGCGGAATTTTCGATAAACTCTTCTTTTTTAGACGCTATTGCCAGTCGTCGGGCATAGGTAAAGTAACTCCTCTCGCCTGTACAACGACCCCAAACCCGTCGCCGTCGGTCAACAGACAATGTTTTGTATAGCAATGTGTGCGTGCACTGAGCGGGGGTGCTTTTGTTTTTGAACTGCACGGAACCAACCGGAGTACCCGTAAACAAAACGTCCAGTTGTGATTGGCTGACGAGACCAGCAGGCAACCAAGGTCGCCGAATACTAACCGTTCCGCAAAATTTCGTCTCCAGTCCGTTCGGTGTTTAGTGTTTTGGTGAACGCTGTCCGTGGTGATTTTTATTTAAGTTTTTACGTGAATTAATATGAGTTATGCCAATAGAAACAAATTCGAGGTATGATTTTCGTTGTGTGTCAGTTGCATGTGTCGTCGAAAATCGAGGTATCAGTGCGTGGTTAGTTCTATGTGCACGGCAGAAAGTTTTTGATAGGAAACAGCTGATTCTCAACGTCAACTGTATTCCACTGTATTATTATTGTTATTGTTTATCCTATCTGGAGAAAATGGGTAGAATTACCATGAAATTGACCGTGTTACGACGACAGTTTATTTGCTTTACATTTCATTTTGGATAACCTGTCAAACTAATGCTTTCCTTTTGTTATACATTGTAAATTCTTTGTCTGTCTATGCGATATATAACGCATATAGGTATACATGTATTTTGGTTTACTATTCGTGCGAAACAAGTTGTGTGTTGAGATTTATACGATATTTTTGCGTCTCATAATTCGATTTTTCTTTGTTTCAATCGTAATGTATCTGTCTAGCATAGTTAATTGAAGTAGTAAATGTATAAAACGCGCTTCAGACAATTTTTTTAACCATCACCATGTCAATGACATTTGCAAGTACTCAAAGTACAATTGTTTGCAAATTTTCTTATTATTATTATTAGAGTCTGTGTCTGCGTTTATTTATGTAATACCTGATTCGTATGTTTCTATCCGGGAAAAATTAATGAGGAACTTGTTTAATAAAGAAAAAAGTCGTTATCCGATAATATTGTTTTATCAACAAGCAATTCAATACCAATATAATTGATAGTTGTATATTATTGATGCATTCGTTATTAAAAAAATATTTATATATTTATAGCAAAAATATTTATATTATATTTTTCGTTTAGTTTGTAATTGTTGATTAAAATGTGCTCATTCTTTGTTCTCTTCAAAGGTTCTCTCATATAATTAAGGAGATTAATGACAAGGGGAAAGATGTATGGTGAAACTGTTGATTGGCAGATTTTTCTTGCGTTTTGTGTAAACTTTTCTTGTTTCTTTTTCAATTGTTTTTGTATTTTTCCTATAATCTTACAACGCATTGCTCAATTATTCAATGAAATCTATAATAAATGTCACAGCTATTCTTCAATATTGCCACTTTAGCCGTTTTTTTGCTTCCTTTCATTATATTATTGTGGCAGAATTGAATTTCCTATCTTTACATTTTAATCCTCTTTTGTTTCAAAATTGTGAAGCTCGATTTATTTTCTCATAAGTTTTATTTATTGTGCTGTTAGTTCCTAAAAATTATATTTGGTCTCTTTATTAAATTAGTTATAAGATTTTATAAAATTGTTGGAAATGATTTGAATAGTTTTTAACTGTTAACGAATTTTGCAATTTTGAAGTAGCTGACAGAATAATACAGGGTGTCTCAGCGAAATCTTTCATTAGAAGTTTATGGCGTTCTGGTCAAAATATAAATTTGAAAATTTAGAATTCCGGTTATACCGCAAGTCGCCATATATTTTATTATTTTTAATGGAACACCCTGTATATTTTTACACATTTGGATTCTCCTATTTTTAAGCTTTATGAATATCTTTAGTTTTTGCAATTTGATTCAGGCGTTTTGTAGTTATTCGATTTTTTCTGAAAAAATTTGCTCTGGCAGACATTTATTCAAAAAATCAGAGGACACTCGATTTTTCGGATATCAATTTAAAATTCGTAAAATTTTTAAACAGCATGTTGGAGTATATTTTAGCGCTGAGAACGGTTGTCTACATTGCGTGGTTACTTAAGTCTTCGAAATTTTGAGGATTCATAATTTCATTTTTTCAAACGGCACCTCTCATATTTTATTATTTAGTCGTCTTCGGGGTCCAATTCTACATCTTTTATGTCGCACATGTACTATACCTAAAATTAATAGTTTAGGAGATAATTAGATTTTTTGAAAAATTGCACACGTAAGTGATCGATACTTATCCAGTGTGCCATGGAAAATAAACGTTCTCAAAGATTTATATTTTTTATTTATTTCATCATGTGGCCGGTATAAAAAAAGTGGGAAGTTTTAGACCAACCTAATACATGATATAATTTAGAAACTTGCAACAGTAGAAAGTATATACAGTCGAATTTTTGGATCTTGTCCGTTACGTCATGAGTAATGTCAGTATGAATCGACTCATATGTCATGTTGACGTTTCTCTCTAATGTACGTTAAATGTCGGTGATGAATATTTTACGTATATCTGTGTTTAATTACGCTGTTAAGGACGTAACGGAGAAGATCAAAAAATTCGACTGTAAAATATTCATCACTGACATTTAATGTATGTACATTAGAGAGAAATGTCAACATGACATACTTATGAGTCGAGTCGTAACGGACAAGATCCAAAAATTCGACTGTATGTATTAACAAAACAGTTGAATTTGTTAAACATATTCGTTAGAGAAGAGAATTCATCGAAGGGAACGTGAGCATTGTCTTAAAGGAGAATCACACGATGCTCTTGTACATTTCCAACTATGTATTTTCATAGTTGAAAAAGGTGATAATTAAATATTCTTCTTGATAATTTGGTTCCTCGTGTTAACTTTTGGTGTCATTAAACTGTCATTTTTATAGAAATACCTATGATTGTTTCCTAGTTACGCGGAACAAGTATAGGTACTTTAAACTTATCTATGGAAATGTTATATAGGGTGTACCATAAAAACAGTATTATGAATGATCGAATTCTTGATAAAAAACTAAAAAACATTTTTTTATCATGATGCTGATTGTAGAAAAAGGAAATTGACCAATGTCAAATTTAGTATTACAACTGTCATAATATTATTAACGTGAATGTTAGATTTACTTACTTAATTCACAACAAAAATCTTGTTAACTTTTTCTTTGCAAAGTTAAAATTTTTGTGAATTAAGTTCTCTATATTGTCTATTACAAAAGACAAACAAAAACGCATTTCGATACATATAACGGGAGATTCAAAATGGTCGTCGGAAGAAAAAAAACTGTTCTCGGCAAACATTTATCTATACTTATGTATTACCATTTTAATGAGTGAAGTTATCTACATACAAATTTCAAACATGTAATCAATTTTCTTGACATTTGTTGACCTTAGCGATCTGTACAAAATTTCTACAGTACAGGAATTATTACTATAATAACATGCTAAATCAATCATTTTTCTTAGATGAACGTTATCAACAAATGTTAGAGTTGTTTGTAGGAAAATTGTAAAAAAATAAGCTCGAAGCAGGTTATTTTCAACATGATAATGCTCCAGCTAGTACTGTTTGATAAACTTGCCAATATCTTCAGCAGTTTTTTGCTGGCAGGGTTGTTGGAGCAAAATGATGGCCTCTAAGATCGCCTGATCTGACCCCATTGGCTTATTTCCTATTTGGCTATCTAAAAAAAGGAACAGTATGCATAACAACATAAGAACGGATTTGACAATCATTTTCAATCTCATAATATACCTATATCTAAAGCATATTGTAAAAGTTTGAAAAGAAACAATATTAAATAATATTATTTAAGTAAGTATACTTATTAAAGAAGATTGTAAATTCAATCGCCTTCCTAATGACGCTACCGCTTTTACAATAAAGCCTTGGTTAATCTTTGGAATGCGCCGTTGCAGGCTTTCTATTGTTGTTGGTTCTGTGTCATAAACTTTAGATTTGACATATCCCGATAATATATCAAGATACATATGTATATGAAGTGATTATTTTGAACTGTCTTGGGTTGACAACAAAAAAGTCCCGCGATTATTAAACACTAGGATATATCTGCTTCCGTGAATATTACAAGAGGATGGGCCATGGAATTATTTGTTGGAATTGTGTTATTAACAATTGCTAATGAAATATGCAATCTATAAATTATTGTTTATGACAAAAAATAAGGTGCAATTACTATATTTCTACAAAAATTCATTTATAGACTTCTTGAAATTAAAACTATTTGTACATAATAGTTTAGTAATCTTCATTGATACAACACAATTATAAATACTACAGAACGACATTTACGACATATTATGACAGTTATAAAATCAAGCTTTAAGTACATTTGTCAACTTTGCTTTTCTATCAGTTTATATTTGTTCCTAACCGCGATTCTAATGGCTGGCAATTAAACCAGTTTTTATGCCACCTATTCTGTTGACTATTTTTTTGTTAATATATTAAAATCTGAGCTTAAGTAAATTTCGTTGTTTAGACGTACCAACTATTTTAATGAGCCTAACAAGCTAAACTTGTATCATTCAAATAATTAGTAAACAAATATGTATGTATTTATATAGATTTGTCGACCTTATTAACAACCACTCATTGTATCAGTATGAAGGCAGTGTAATAATAGTCTCAATTTAAGTTACAAAGGAGTCCCTATGTCTGGACGATGGAATACCAATTGAATGACAACATTGCTGAAATCTCTTCTATTACGAGAATGATCTTTCCAAAAGCAGTTATAAAGATTTGTAGTTAACAATTGTAATATTAATAATAGTGTAGTTTGACAAAAACCTCTAAATAATCGATTATTTCATTGATTAGGATCCTTTAGCCAAATTATAAGTGTAACTGCCAATCGTTATGCTAAATGAATGAAATGATTATCCTTTAATTACGCTTCTGAAAATACAGCAAAAATATTGGTTCCAGAAAGATAGGACTTTTTAATAATCAATAGAATGTAACCAATTCATTTTGCCTGACACTATAATAGGGAATTAATTTCACTTATACTTACCTACTTACTTAATGATAAAACGTTAGTTATTCGTGATATTATTTCATTTTCTATTAAACTCATCTAAAATTCTAAATTCTGCAGGTATCTATTTTTAGGTAGAACGCATAACTGAAAAATCTGTGAATAGTCATTTTAATTTATTTTTCAAAATATCAATTTACTTAAACTCGGCAGTCACACGGTACATGGATACATCGCAATGCTGTAATAACACGATGGAGTTCAAGTTTATTTGGAACCAGCGTCAATTTAACGTCAATAATATTAGATGTGAACTGTTAAAGTATTGGCAACTACATTAAAAGTCTCGACGTAAGGAATGAAACAAATCAAATATGAGCAACCAGGACATAGTTAATTTATAGAAATATTTTGAATTTATTTTAACAAAATGAAACTTTATTTTTGTAAAATTGGAACAAACGATTCCGTTTAAAACGAGATAACTTTAAAACTCTTGAAAGACATACATATCTGCCGTCACACGTGAATTTCTATTGATTTATATTATTCTACATTTTCAAATGGGATACATTTGTTTTTGTAAATTGATCTGTTCATATTCCAAATGTTGAGAAAGAAATATTTTAGCAGTGCTTCTATTCCCTACGAAATTAACAAAGTACAGTGACAGCAGCAACAAGCAAGTTCAAATATGTTGTTCAAACGTTCGATAAATTGCTCGGTGTTATTATTAATTATAACACCATTCAATTGTTCTATAATAATCCATGCCTTAGCATCCCCCAACAGCTTGCGCCAATTACAGGGGGCATCTGCTGGCCATGAGTTAGTGGCTTTATTACGCCTGCGGCTGTTCTATTTTAGACCGACTTTAAGATGTTACCTTTCGGCTGGGCGATTTGCCGTGGAATTTGGAAAACTACAGAAAACCAAACATAATACCAAACTATAATAATTAATAAGTGTTCTATAAGAATATCAAAGTAATTATAATTGATTTGAATTTGGAAAAAAGAAAACCAAACTATAATAATTAATAAGTGTTCTATAAGAATATCAAAGTAATTATAATTGATTTTTAAATAAAATGTCGTTGAAGAGTTATTCAAGGTGTGTCGTTTTAAATGGAATACTCCATATTTATTATTAACCTTTTCGCGGCCAGATAAAAATAGCTAGATGCAACGTATTATTCCAGCCTATGTACGAGTACTTAACAGTGTCTTTAATCTAAATATCATACACACCTTGACACTTATTTCTTCTTAAAATATTCTAATTATGGCTAATAATTACCGTCAATTAAAAATATATATGTCAATTAAAAACTCGTTAAAGTTGTACTTAGACAAAAAAAAACAGATAAAGAAACTAATATTTTGCTTTTATTAAGAAAAACTTTGTGATCTCAAGATTGATGATTTATTTTTCAGTAGCTTGTGTATAAAATACTTTGGTGCTCAATATCTTCCGCTGGATCATGTGAAGAATAACTTTTTCTGGTACAGTCATACGGTTCAATATTTTGGTAGACTGCATCTACAGTACCCATGTTTTGGTTATAATAGTTTATTAGAGAAGGCTTTGAAATACTTACTCTGCCTCTATTGCACTTATACGTCTCCATCAAACTTGCTTCGAAAGAAATCTTTTTGCTCCTAAATCTAATTATAAGAGTATTTTCTCTTTTGATAAGGCAAGATTGTTACTGGTTCAGAAAAAAATCCATGAATGCTTAAGGTATACACTCCTGTTTGATTTATTTCTACATACCTGTTATATAGGTATTTTTTGCAATAGAAAATATGTAACTCTTACAGACATCAGCTAATTATCTACTATAGTTTTCCTTTCTGACTTTATTCGATCTTGATACAGAAATACCATGATTCTCTCAGACATACTTATATTTGGCCAATTTCAAAAATATTTCTTCTAAAATACTAATAGAAAAATGATGAGTGAATCCTGTAAATGCAGTATGTGTGATATAAACATAAAACAGATCACACCAAATCGGAAGTTTTCGGATTTTATATACCTATTGTTTAAAATGTAATCGACCCATGGACAATCAAACACTCGAAAGATACGAGACAGAAAATATTTATGAATACAAGAACCATGATTTATTCAACAGTAATGATACTATTGTAAATGCTCATGAAATAAAATTTTAATTGCAGAAGTTAACGCCTAATAATAACGTGAATAGAACAGAAATGTCTCTAAAGATATACACTTTTTAGTTTTTAAAATTACGATTTAATTTAAAATTTAAAAAAATGGCACACAAATTTTTGAGCGGCGCATTTTGCGACGAGCCAATACAAAACCGGAGTAAGGATCGGATCGATCTCAACAGCTCTATGTCGTCTATCGGTGGCCGTGAACATTTGCCACTTTAATAGTTGAAAAAGCTTTGGCAACTCTGAACTGTATGACTCAGGGCAATTAACTTAAGTAGTAAAAGAGGTTTAACAACATACTTTTACATTTTTGGATTAAAGCTGCCTGCCTAATAAAAGAATTACTCAGGATTAGATGGAAGTTTAGTGGAGGTAATGAAACCGAGAATAAAATAGGCACTTAAATTGTAGGTATTATCTTAAGAACTTTCAAGAAACCTAACAAATCGTTTTATTATGCTTTGAAATGTGCCACACTTTTAATACTACTTACTCAGTATTTCTTAAATAAAATAATAAGTGCATAATAAAGTTTTCGTAAACAGTTAAGAAAATACTCAAATTCTTATTCCCTCTTGAATATTATTGTTATTACGAAGGTTTGATTGTGATTTCAAGGATTATGGAACTTACGGTATACACAGAGAAAAATGTTCTTGAATTAAGAAAATATACTGTTTTACCCAAATATTTTTAATCCTAGAATATTTCTGTTTTGATTCAAACACATTTTCTTGGAATAAGTAAATGCGTTTAATACAATCTAGACTATATTTGTTGTAAAATACGTATTTGATCTGAATAACTTCCCTATTTGTGAAATAGCTGAATTGCAAATTTCGAGCAGCTACGTTCGAGATTATATGTAGGTATATGAAGCGTTTATACGTGCATTTTTATCTGCGTGCACCATTTTGCAAGAATTAGATACATATACATTTTTTGTAGTTAAGGCGTGGACATTTGCAGTAATAAAAGTACATATTTAATAATGCATTATGTGAAGTGTATTTTAGCTTCATGGGAATTGAAGGAATAATTTCAACCAAACGTTGTACCTACTTGAAGTAAATCCATTGGCTAAACTTCCGAATGTCGACCACTGAATTGGCAATTTAACGGAAAGTACAGGTTTTACTGAGTCCAAAACGGACCCCCGATTCTTATGGAGATCAGTCTAAGATACCTAAAAATCGTTCTAAAAAGAGTTATTTCTAGGTTATGTTTCCTTAGTGTTTTGACATTTCTGCGAGGATTTTCACATTAGCGAAACATAACCTAGAAATAACACTTTTTGGAACGATTTTTAGGTAGGTATCTTAGACTAATATCGGCAAGAAAAGAGGAGCCGTTTTGGACTCAGTTAAACCTGTACTTTCCGTTAAATTGCCCATAAATTGTCAATTCAGTAGTCGACATACAGAAATCTTACAAATCCATTATATTCTTATATTAAAACAATGTTGTTAAAACAATTTTTTTAGAAAATAATATTCTTGTGATAACACAATATAGTTTTGCGGATATACAAATACGGGATTGTTTTGAACTGAACAGTCTGTTTTAACTCAAGATAATATTTCTCTGCGTGTAATATCTTTGATTTCAAACGGTTCCCTTTTTCCACATACAGTGCGTACTACTGTATAAATTATAATTGTAAGATGAAGGGGGCCAGCTTTAGCAACCTTTGGATCGTCTTTGCAACAATATATAAATATAGTGTGATTAATTAGATTTCGAACATCCCCGGACTTTTCATTATTTAATATTTTCAACGATTTTCCGTTTAACATTTCTGGATGTGTGACATTACCTAGATAAAACCTGTGTTATTGTAACCGACGACAGATCACGAGAATTAGATAATGGTGTTAATGGTTTGAATTAATAGTGTAAATGGTTCAATAAAAATAAACTAGTTATAAATACAGATGTAGGTACTAAACTTTAATGCTAATTAACCATTGAGAGAAATGCAGTTGAGGTGGGTTCTGGATGTTGGTTGTATATTGTCGGGAGTCAGTCTCCAACAGTTTACGTTTACGTTAAGTGCGCTATAATGCTAGTAATATCAGTACCATGCAGTTATCTTTTATACTGAAGTGTTTATTAGTGTGTCTGTGGTCAATTACTTTGAAACTAATGGCGGTGGGCAGTGAAGTTTACGCGACTTATACACTTTTACGTAATACACTTCTACAAGAAAACTATACCTAAGCATATATTAGTGGAAAGACAAGGCTAAATACATATTAGGAATAAATGTTTGTCTATATTATTCGATTAGTATTCGATTTGTAGCTATGTCAGTACTCGAGAAAAAATCTTAATTCTTTCTTTTTTTAATAAAAAGGTTAGAAAAAATAGATATTTCTGAAAGTGATGCATCAAAAAGAGATGTAGATATTGTTTTTTTTTGAGTTACGTGTTTTGTTAGGAGAGATTAAGAGTAAACAAGAAAATATTATTAAAAAATATCGTTAAGACTATTTGTAAGAGCATCGAAAAAATGATTATAGTAAAGTTAAAGTTAAGTATTGTAGGTTAAGGTGAATATAAACTTAAAGTAAATCACGTCAAAAACATGCTCCGTAACATCCCGCAAACGCTCTCGTCAAGGAGACGCTATGTACGTCATCAAAGTAGCGTGTTTTTTTGTTGTTTGAATTCTTACCCAAATTTAACTTAATATTACAAAGTAAATAGTATTAGTTTTTATGAAGTAAAAACAAACAAAAACAAACGAAAGTTGGCATCGCAAAATCTCCTGTGTATGCAAATGTAATTTTGGAACGTGTATCATGTAAATTTGTATAAATTACATAAATTTCACTACCCCAGCGTCACTAGTTTCAAAGTACTTGATCACAGCTGCATTAATGAATCACCCTGTATGTTTTCACATATCTTTTTAATCATTTATTGATGTAGGCCTACCTTAGCCTATCTCACCCGATCCGCAGCTGAACCCAAAAAATTGGCCATTATGCTTATTTAGTTAAGCGATGTGTACAATTTCTAGGCGATTAGCAAATCATCATTCTTGTAACCGTGAAAGGAATTAATTTTGTCGTTTTCTTTCATCGTTTCACAATAGAATCTCGTGAGAGATTATTAATACGATCTTCTTGAGTCAATAAATGATTCAGATAAACAGCTTAGTTCAAAAGTCTTATCAGTAGAACCTGTTTCTTTTTCGTCCTTACTTCCATCAGAACCTCATCCCTTCATCTAATCGCACATGTTCTGGAGGTCTCGGTATGGGGAAGTGTGCCATTTTTCAATGTAGTGAGAAGTCTAGACCACGATAAGCAACATATGTGCTCTGGTCCTTGTTTGGTCGCTCACTGTACATTCAAAATAAAGTTTGATACCAATTCTTGCAACTTGGAATTTTAACTTATTCAGCTGATAGTAAGTGTTTCCATAGATAATTTAAAAATGCCATATGGGCGGAATCATTTATGGAAAACCGGCATTTAAAATTTATGGAATATCTATTTTATAGGGTGTTGAAATCATAAGTTCTTTGGGACATTATCTATTTTATTGAAGAGCAGTAATAGTTTGTTGGTTTAATACTTCAATATTTGAGAATAATTGTCAACGTACCATTTATAAGAAGTTAAAAAAATCATCAAATTCCAAATCGTACATTTAGTTTTGGCCTAAGGAGGCATTTTATTTACCTTTCTAATTTATTTCCTGTTATACTGGTACTGTTTATATCAATAACGCTTGCTAATTGTTCAATTATATATTTCTCCATTCGTATAACAGCAATGTCTCATAATAAAAGAAATTTTTGTTGTTAATTCGTGGAAATTCATTGGAAATTTTACGAGCAAAATCGTCTGTCTGAAATTATTTATTTATTATTTGCGATGCGTGACTGTATTCTGTATTGAATTTTGTTTCATTACAGAAGAGAAGAAAATTGTAAGAACTTAATAATGGGAAAGTATAATTTGCCTCCTTTTATATATCCATTGTGTTTATAATGAAACTTTTCTCAGAATAGATGCGGAGCTATTCGAAGAACATGCATATATGTACTTACATACATATTTATGTCTTGTTCAGAGAATGTGGGAAGGATGATTTGTATTTGAAATGCCGATACTAGTTGAACATAACCAGATTACAATGTGGATAGTTTTAGTATTAATGGTGACTTGAAATCGAGTAATAAATAAATAGGAAGTATGTTACATTATTGGTCGTATGACATTCAATAAATTCGACAAATTAAAAATGAAATAAAAAGTATAAAAAGATTTTATTTTTACAATGTATCTGTAATCTCCTGTACCATACGAAAAAGTAGTCAGAGGTCCAATTGTTCGGCTACAATTTTTTTCATATATATCAACATTTATACGAATTCATAAAAATATCTTGCCTTTCTGTTGAATATTGCATACTACATAATGACAGATATTTTCGGCCTGCTTAAGCCACGATTCGATAGATTACTATCAAGAATCCTAACAACCGACACTGTTGTTGATTAACTGCCATTTTGCGGCTGTACATGAGAGTTAAAATTCCCAATGAGGTATTATTAAGTTTGGCTTAACGCCATTTTAGTGGATATATTCTGCTTTGGTTTTACGATCATGTGCGATGACTGAAACGTTATCCATCATCGACAGCTGCAAAGACCTTACACCCAAAAAGGTATGGTTCGTTCGATTTTTCTTCTCTTAATTGTTTAGTTACCTATATACATGTTTGGGGTCTAGCCAATGCCATGCTTTTCCAAGCAAATTTTGAAGCTAGTGAAACCAACTTTTAGATTGTGTGTGAAGTTTCGAGGTCAACGAAGGATTGGAACAATCTTCTGGTTATATCGATCTCCCGCCAAGATCTTATAGGTTGGTGTACCTTGTTTTATTTCCACATTCGTCTCACTCTCGAGGGCGAACAATTCACATTAACAAGTAGAGATGAGGACACCGATATTCTAAAAACTACAACGACAGAAAAAGCTCGGGAGATTTAGAATGGAAGTATACGATCTGGTTAGATTCATTACATCATAGTTATAAGTTATTTTGGGTGTAGGCTACTGGCAATGTTCGGCTGCTATAGATCTCCAGGGTGTACCAATGAGATTTATCTTCAGATTTAGACGCTTACTGACAAATATCTTGGCTGAAGACATAGTTGAAGACTAGAAATGCTCTTTTTCCCTCCTTCTCAAAGGAAGCAAATTAGATCTAAGCAATAATCCACTTAAATCCATGCCGGCATATGGATACTTGGCGTGAACTAACAGCATCAATGATAAGTGGACGCTGGAGACCTGCAAACCATTAGAACGATCATGAAAATGATGAAAATTCTCAACAATACAATAACATCTTAAGGTTTGCCGAAATTTTTTTTATTTATTTGCTGTTACGATTAATTTCCGCTTTTACTTAATAATGAATTTAATTTTGACCAGACCTGTATCTGTGGTCTTCGCTTGGTACATTTTATGACTGCGAATCTATTCGATACTGTTCGGTTTCCTTTTCTAGTTTATAATGCTGTATTTAGCTTCTTTTCGATGGAGTCGTTTACAACTTACTTCCTTAGTTTTTGAATTTTTTCAATTCGTACACATAGACATCGGATTGATTTCCAATATTCTACGGGAAACACTTTACTTTATATGGCATTGTATGTATATTTTTATTACAGATTTTGAAATGGCATTAATTTTGTTTTAAATGTTACTCGTTTCACGAAAGCCGTTTCAATGATGACGAAGAGGTCAGGTGTTGGACACATTTTGCAGTCAAACAGAAGGAATAGTTTGTTAGAAGTCAGGGGAAACTGTATTGCAAATGAACTTTAATTTCTTGTATAAATACCCGATGTATCTTGGAGCTGTTTTGATTTACCCATACACAAACAGTGCCGCCTCTGAAAGGGTGAACTTCTTGTACTGATGCCGGTGTCAGTAAACAGTACCAACTTCCACTCTTCTGTTCAATTGACACGCTATCTTGCCCATTCTAATCTTTATCACCTATGTTCCCGAGTCAATGGTACACCTCTAAAAAGTCGTTTAGAACGTAAATTTACATCCCATAAACGTCTTTTGACAGCTTCGGTTGATATTGATGATCCTGTGGCTTCCTGTGGTGTTCGACATGCAGAAATGATGACATATCGGTCTTCAGCAGTGGTAGTTATTGATGGGCGCCTAATCTAGGTCTTTCTTAAACAGATCCAGTTTCTTGAAAACGGTAAAAAAGTCTAGAAATGACACTTTGGCTAACTTGAAAAAAAAGTTGCTACGTTACTTTGTCGTTGATCACTCTGTAGCAAACCAATCGCGCTATTTGCTTCGTCAGATGTTAATTTACGTCTAGGCATTGGGAATTAGCAACGAACAAAATTTTGTTACCGAATTTGCACAATAAGTCTACAAATTGACAAGTAAACCAAACAACCCATTTATTCCTTAGAACGGGTTTTAACGAGAAGAACTTTCCACAGGTCTGGTTCTGGTGTTTTCACACATGCTTTGATAAACAGAAATTCGTATTAAGTGAGCATGCAGATAGCTTTAGTTATACTGAAGCATACAAAAATGCAAACACAACCTTTCTTAATAGTCTACTTGCTTTACAGTTTCAGCATTTTGAAAATCGTTTTTCGATATTTCTTATCATGAACATTTTATGTTAAATATATGTTAAGTAGTAGTAGTTATAAGTAATAATAAGACGCGTCTTACTATTACCAACATCTAAAAAGCTTACGATTCAAAAATAAATCAACAAATGTCTGAATTAGTTTCAGAATTTGAACTTTTCATTGTTTTGTATTGTAGTGATAGCGTTCAAAAGTTAGTATGCAAGGAAATACTTTATGATAGCATTGTGTATATAAAATCTACACATCGCGAAATAAGCTGTGCATTTGTTTAAATTTCACGGTACGTTAATCAAGTGATACGAAAACCAAACTGGCTCTTATTGTCTTAATACAAGATAATCTTCGAATTCATTTTTAATTTGGAGGAAATATTTTGTGGTGATTATCGAAGAATTTAGTCTCTATTCTATGACAGATACATACATACTTGTCAGGTATTTCGAAACATTGTAAGTACAAAACATAGATAGCATAGTTTTGTTTAGCTGTAAAGAAAATTATTACCAATCTTAGTTCTACATAGATATACATATGTATACATAGCATATGTTATAGATAAGTTACATGTTGTGATAACTTTAGGGAATTAAATTACCACATTTGATATAGATAAAAAGTAACGTGATATTAATGACATAGTTTTTTTTAATTCAATTATAAGTGTACAATACTCAAGTAATGTGAGAGCAAACGTTATTTGAAGGTTTATAAAGAATCTTTATGAAACACTTTCGATTACGTCAATTTTTAATGGTTACTTAATACCTTTTCAGTGTTTCACTTCGATGGCATCATAGATATTTGATACAACGCTACTTTTTGAAATATGTTTCACATCATGTAGCTTCGTGATAATTCATAGAGAAACGGTACTTCTTAGCTTTTATTATTTAATCTTGTAAAGTTAGATAATGTTAACGCAAGAAATAAAATATTTCACTAGAAAATGGTTCTGTTAAAGACAAATTTACAAAAATTTTAAATTGAAGTTTAATTGATATATGCAGACAGTTCTTTCTAGCAAACTTTAAAATTGTTGCTGTTATTAAGTTCAGACCTTGTATTTATTGAGTAGGTCCACAAATTACATTATACCATTAAATTAAGAGCATCATTGTATGTAGAATCGTTCTTAATATGTGTGTTTCCGTAATTGTGGAATGTAGATGCGCAAACGGTAAATATAATCCAACATTGGTATAGAAAAGGTATTAATCTCACTTTTATTATGCGTGGTATACAGATCATATTTTTCATCAACATACATACCTAGACAGTGAGAGGTTAAATTCAACCAATCAATGTTTTTTTTTTCTTGTAAAATTACTGAGATACGTGGATTTTTATTTGTTGCAGCACAGATTTAGATTGTTTAATTTTTGTTTAAAAGGGACATTTTCTTTTTGGCAGATTGAAGAACTAAATCTTACTGTTATAAAACCAAAATTATGGTTCTCAAAAAACAAATTGCAAAATGAAACGTTCAAATTCTGCAGTCCTTTGACAATAAGCACACCTGTGGACACATTACTCATATATGAAGGTATTTACGTCAAAATCTGAGCGTCCTTTGCGGATATTGTTTTTTTTATTATATGGAATATTGAGTGTAATTTATCTAAACAAATAATCAAATACCAACTAAACAAGTAGTAATTTAGTCCAATTTGGTCAAATTACTAAACATTGCAGGTGTTTGAGTATATTGCGCGGTATAGAAATTACCGCAAAAGTGCAGGTAATGATCCACTGTAACAGAAGTCGCTCCAGGCGTTATTCAACGTGGCGAATTACTGTATTTGGAAAAGTGGCCACTAGAAAAAAATTATTGGCCACATTTCATCTCAGCTATATAATCGTTTCAACGAAGAAGAACGATGAAAAAACATCTAATTGATGCCGTCTGTTGGCATGATGATTGTTGATTTTTACAATCATGTGCAGTGAATATTATTGTAGCATGCTTAACAAAGATCGTCAAGTAATTCGCAGGAAACGAAAATGGATCGCAAACAATTTCAGAAACACTTAGGTACACTTAAAAATGTGTTCTGAGATTCCAAACTTTGGTTCAAAGATGCAATAAGTGTGAAAATCTTAATATATATACACATACATATATAAAACTGGTTTTATATATTTAGCTGGTTTACACCAGCTTGGACGTCAATCCTCCTCCTAATTTGCAGAAATGATTGTATTCCTTCCTTCCGTCCTTAACTTTAAGCAACACACTTTTCTAGAATGTGGATTCGTAAATACGACCCAAGAAGGTGTCTCCAGGTCTTACATGTTTCAGCTCTTCATTTATGGACGGATACTAAGTGGGCACTGATAATGGTTTTCTACCTGACAGTTAATGACAATGCTAATCTTGTAGACAAAGTGGATGCCACGTTATCCCGGTTGTCATTAAAAGGATTATAATATTGTAAAGTAGATTTTCTAAAATTACCAATTTACCTTTTAGCATTTATACAGAAAAGTACAGATAAGAAGGCTTTCATTTTGGACCAGGAAATGGCAGTAAACATCTTAGATCAATATTATTGATATTATAAACGCAAAAAGTATTGCTTATTTGGTACTGGATTAATGTAACGCTTCTACTGATTTTTATTTCTACCGATTAGATATACGAGGGAGCGTTTTTATATTCGCGGAATGAGCGGGTTGTAGGGGGGTGATTAGGCGCATTGGGGGCGTGGTTTGTGCAGCGACTCATAATTAGTATAAATACGAAGTTTTATTGTTATTAGACAGTTAGTCTTTGAGCTATCGTCAACCAAATAACATAATCAGGAGTGAAAAGTGAAATATGGAAAAAATCGAATATCGTGCCGTTATAAAGTTCGTTACCAGGCAAGGAAAATCAGTCGCGACCATAATGAATGAGATGTCATTTGTTTACGGCGACTCTTGTCCAGGAAAAACCATGGTGTACAAGTGGCATAGTTTATTTAAACACGGAAGGGAATCCCTTGAAGACGACCCGAGCTGGGCAACTCATGGCAACGGTATTTTGGGACTCGGGAGGAATATTGTTGATTGATTATAAAGATAAAGGTGTTTCTATAACCGGAGAATATTACGCTTCATTATTAGAGCGACTAAAAGAAGCCATTAAAGAGAAAAGACAGGGGAAAATTGACGAAAGGTGTGCTGCTTTTGCACGACAACGCGCCCGTCCACAAGAGTCGCGTTGCGTTAGCTGCCCTGCATAAGGTGGGCTTCGAAATTGTGAATCACCCACCCTACAGCCCAGACCTAGCCCCGAGTGATTATTACGTGTTTCCGAAAATGAAAGAAGAGCTGCGGGGTAAAAAATTTACTGCCGATGATGAAGTCAAGGAGGCAGTTTCGGCGTATTTTGCAGGATAAAGAGAAATCATTTTTTATGAGGGTATAAATAAATTAATTGAAAGATGTGAAAAATGTATCCGTCTTGCAGGTGAATATATTGAAAAAGAAAAATAATTTGGTTTTTATTTCCACCCCTTATCCCCCATTCCGCGAATATAAAACGCTCCCTCGTATGTATGTCCTTGCAGAAACCTTGCAGAAAAACCTGTATCTGATTATTTATTCCACAATATTCGGTCATTACTTGCACATTATTTTAACATTTATCAGTAAGTACAACTGCTTTTTATTTGATTATTTCTAGGTTTTCAGTAGTAATAAGTAATAATCTTTTTCTTCTGTCCTCTTCGAGAATATCTAAAATATACAGGGTGCCCTATTAAAAAATGTATTTTTGTGATGTGCATAATGTTGCATACAAGAGAAATGTGTTTACAGCTTGCTTATTGTGGCAGAGCTGTAGAGTGCGAGTTTAAATTTATGATTTTAATGAATTATGCTGCAATTTTATTTGTTGAGAACCATAATTTTTGGGTTTATACGTAATTTCATTCTAAAATTTTTATGAAGTGTAGTATCAATACGTAGATATTGAAAATTTAGCAATTAAATGAAAACTAAATGAATAAAAAAAATTGTGATACCAGTTAGACAAATGTCGATTACTGAAACAAATTAGGATTAGGCTGTGTGATTAATTTGGATTTATGGAATTTGTTCCCTAATTTAGCCACACGCTGTATATTTTTGTAGCTCGTAGTATGTATATGTTTTGTTTTCAGATTATTTGAATACAGAGTTTCCCAAACTTAATGACTGGGTTCTTTTTGTTGCATATTACTCAATCTATGATAATATAACATTTGTAAAAATAAGTGAAATGTAGTAGGTGTCGGTTATTATGATCATGTTTTAGTTATGTTGTTTTATATAATTATCAATACTTGCAGTGAGTTTAATGATCACTCTGAAAATAAATTAGTGTTGAGTCAATTTAAATAAAGCTACTCAATAATAAATACTTCACTTGTTGTGAATATGATAGTGACAACACAGAAGCAATCTTTTGAAAATAGTAAATATTCATAGATAAAAGAAATATGTAGGTGTTCTATTTAAAGAAAAGCATGTATGTATATATCAAATTATTATGGCACAAAAATTTCAATTTTTATTTCAAGCTATAAATATCTTAGCATTTTCAATATGACATTTTTCCTTCCGAGATAACAAACCTGTTAAAAAAATTTATAGTGTCATAAATTCCTAATCGTATAATCATGGAAATTCTTGACAAGTAGATTGTAAATTTCTTTACTTAGCGCTTCTTTTAACATAATCGATATCTAAATTTCCGTAGCTACCTTACCTAAATATGCGGGCTTATGTTATATTTGGTTCCTTCAAAATTTACAATCTTTCCCGACAAATTGTTGGAATCAATTTGCTTCTTTCAAATGGAATAGTTATTTATTTTATTGGCCATTTTGTTTGACACATATAAACTAATTTTAGATTTGTGATGTACAGTCATGGCCAAATGTAGTACAAGCGTTAAAAAAATGGTGTAAATTTAATATTTTGACATTTAAATGTCAAATCATTTTAATTTTTAAAACGTCAATTAAATATATTTTTACAATAGCATAGTAGCTGATAAGGTTCATGTATTAATTCATTTACAAGAGTGCCGTTAAACAAAACCACCGTGATGAAGGCCAAGAAACAATAATAAAGTTAATATGTTCAGGTATGATTTGACATTTTATTTTTATGACAAGTAGCTTAAGCTAAGGTCGTCTTACAATAATAAAAATGTCAAATTTTTGACATATATGAAATTTAAGGTTACATTTATCTGGCCACGACTGTACATAGATACAATAATAATTATTTTGACGTTCAGGGATTGATTTTAAAATACATTAAAAGTCAGGTTTTTTTGGACTTTCATCAGAAAAGTGGTGGTATGGTATCGGTATGTCATATTTAGTTCTGTCCAATAGGATACCCAATCTACAATAAGCATATTAACAAATTTGATTGCATTGTTCTGGGTATTACGGTCTTTTCTTTAATTATACAATAAAACGTATTGTTCGGAGGACCTTTAATTTAATGACGTTTTGGAAATGATTCTGTTAATTTTCAAGATCAGTAAATTTCACAATATGTCTATTGACAACCAAGAGTAATAGTTACATTACATTGCAACGAATTTCAATTGTCGAAAATAAAATCAAACATTTTTGATGAGTTCATCGCCCAATATGGAACAGTAATCAAGAATATTGTTCACAAGTGTGGGTAACTCGGAAAGTGTGGGTAAACGGAATTAAAATCTGCAAAATTTTTTTTTCATGAATACAACTTAAATCCACCACTATCAAAGTCAATGAAATCTTCTCTTCCCTAATTTTGTAAGACATCATATCGCCTTTTATGATGCCGCGCTGTTAATCACTTTGCTCCCAACAGCGAATGGCAAGTCGATCCGGGATTAAACTCTCTGGTCAACTTTATGATCGACGCAGTCGTCCATAAGTTTCATCGGAATACTTTTAGTTACCAATGCCAATGGATGGGTCTATTGTACCTCCCAACATGGTTTTGATCCTGTCTGTGGTAACTCCTGCACATTTTGCCAAACTCTTTCTATTAATTGATATTAGTTGCCATGCTCTCAATTCTCCTTTGTTTGACAGAGAAATTTTGTGAAATTTGCTTGACAGCTTTATTGCTAATCATTATTGATACTGTACTTCTTTTCGTCTTGTCTTCTTCTCAAACTCCGATTGTACCCTTGCTTGAACTGAATATGCCCAAACATTTCTAACGATCTCATTTTCCTAATTGTAAGTCATCATTGTTATGCCATACATTTGATGAAATTTTCTCCTTTCATATTTATAGCCAGTTTTTTCTTTACTTTTGTACTAGGTAAGAGAAACACACCGCTAGTAAAATTTAAAAGAGTGGCAGGAAAAATGTGTGCCGTATGGGAGGCTCTGTTGAATTTTGCCAATAAATTTAGAAATTCTCTACATATCAAATATTACGTAGACTTATTGCACTAGCAAAACATTGTATAAGTTATAAATATATAAAAGTTCCAGAATAACTTTGCAAACGTTCACTGAAAACGCCATAATATCGCTCGTAATAACTGTTGTCAAGAATAAAGTCTAAAATTTGGCGTACAATGGTATTTTGAGTCCTAGACCATTTCTGAAGAATGGGAAATTTATCAAAATTAGTGAGACTACGTTTCATATTCATATTGAGAGATGTCATTAATGATTTTAATACTTCGTTAGTCGTTCTTGAATATTTTTTATAAGTCTAAAATTGAGATTCAGACGCCACTTACGTACGTTCATAGTGACGCAACGAAGCGACCGTCTAGCGACAAGTAGCGACTTAAACAAGATTTTGGAATCGCGTCTCTAGTGTAGCACCATAAACGCTGAGTTTTGACTGTAGGTTCTTGTTTTCGTCGCTACTCTAATCTCGCTGCTTGTCGCTCACTTCGTCGCGTCACTATGAACGTACCCTAATTGGAAAACACAAATTAGGTTGTCTTTCATCGTGTTAATATGTATATACAAAAGTTATGTCAATTCAAATAAATCCAAAGTATCGTGCTGGTGCATTTTCTGATGTAGAATAAAAGCTAAAGATCTCAATCATATCAGAGTACACTTGAACACTACATTTTATACTAAAGGTAAAACAAAAGAAGTAACTTTATCTTGTATCTTAGATTGTATAAACTTTTAAGTTGCGTTAAATGAGTTTGGTGGATATCCAGGTTTTGAGACACCATGTATAATTACTAGGCGGCCTTATTTACTAACTTAATCGGTGATTATAGTAGCAGACACTTACTCCATTGATTTTAATCGATTGATTGTAACTCTTTGATAATTATTTAAGAATAAATAGAAATAGAATCCAATCAGAAATGTTGAGACCCTGTGTAGCATATAGCAATACACTTATTTTGCACTCTTTGTTTCTTTTAGTTCAGTTATGTGAATCTGTTTGTTTGCATGTTAGACAACAAACGGAGAAGAGATTAAGGAAGTAGATCTAAAGAGGCTGAAAAGCGCCACTGGTGGCACCTTAAAAAAAGCACTGCACAAAGTCTGAAGAATTGATGAGCACTATGGCTGTTGAAAGTGTTAAGAATAGTTGCATGCAGGTATAGTATTAGTTCCCTTGTGATTGCATTTGTATATAACCACAATTATCATCACATTATCACTAATAATCATGGTAAAAATCATATGTTATAACACATGTTTATATTAGAGTATAGCAGTTAGAGTACGAATGGAATATTTAAGGATACACGTCTATTTGAAAGGTGTCTCGGAGAAATACTCCCCGAGATAACTTTTTAGAATTATTGCGTCAAATAAACATGTATTTGAAACTGGATAAGGATGAACACATTGTTTACTATATGATAACGTGGTGTTAAGATTGATACATTTCCGAGGCACGTAGCGCTTAAGTATAAACATGCATTTTTTACGTTCATGTTTGTTTTATTATATAGATTAATACAAAAGATCTAATCTGTTTCGACAGCATTTTTTCTGCAAATGTCTCATTACGGCAATTATTTTTAAAGGAATTTAATAAATTAAAATACTTTGGGAGTTGGCAATAAATTGAAATATAAAGCACATCAAAGAAGAAAATCGAAAGTAGCTGTATTGAATTTTAAAGTAAAGTTCTTTTCACAATATTAGAAACGCCTGAGGGTCTTCTTCTCGCTAAATGCAAGCTATTAAGAAATATTTCGGTAATCCATAATTGTAAACAGTTATAAACGCTACGGGAGGTCTATTAATGCGCTTATAAGTATCTGTATATATGGGCCGTACTTTCTAGGATTTAAATATTACTTATATAATACGTCATACATATACAACAAATAAAGTAAATTTTAATAACAAGATTTATTTTGAAAAGTGAAGTACTAGGATAATGAATTACTTATTGAAGTATGTATAAGTTATATTGTCTTAATAATATTAGTAAGTAATATTGGGACTAGCCCCCAACATTTTCTATTACGGTCCTTATATGTATTTCCTGGTTTGTAATCGGACTGTGACATTACCTTACTTAAATAAGTAAACACAGACCGGTATTTTATTTATGTAAACCCTCAGGCCTTTGTAATATTGTGAAAAGAATTATATGTATAGTTATTTTAAAATTTCTGGAATCGTTATTAGTCCATTGTAGCAAAATTTTTATTAAATGTTAAGTTTTTGTTCAGCGAGTTAAATTTTATTTTGATGTGGATATATTTAGAGATATTACATACACTGTTAAACATAATTCACGAGCATAACTGTATAACACGAACGCGTGAACGAGTATACTAATAACCATAATAAGATATGAGCCTCATAAAGTTTGTATCATTATAAATGCCTATGCAATAATGTATAATATTATGTACAGTGATGTGCTTTAGTACTAACTCACCCCTCAGGGACAGTCGCCTATCTATCGTACTTGTCTCTATTATTGTACATAAGGGTTATTTTATAAAGTTTTATGGCACTTTGAGTCAGTTTTAATGTACATCACTAAATAAAATAAATTGTAGGTTATGTATCCGCACAAATGCTAATATTGTGGTCGTCGATATCCTGGAATACGTGCTAATATTATTTCTCAGTATTTTGTAATTATTTCAATTTATTTTTTTGAACTAAATCTGGACTATTTGCAAGTTTTCTTATGTTTTGATTAATATTATTGAGAACAGACATTACTTGTTTATGCATTTGTTGCTTCGTTCATCTTCCTTTTTGTATAGTTTTGTTAGCAATAATAGGTGGAGGAATTATAGGATTGTCTAAGAAGGAAGTTTGACTAGTTTGCAGAAAATTGCTTCTTGCAAATCCTGTGCATTTGATGGAACGGGTGTAAGAACAATTTTATACAAGCTATTAACTTGCTTATTATCTACATGATTGCTTACCACTCCTAACTCTCTATTTTCATTTTGTTTGATTGCTGTCCAACTTACTCAATTTATTAAACGAGATTCGTTTTCATATAATTATATATGTTATAATTATATATACATATATGTATATATATTATATTCACTATCTATTATATTATTGTTTTTCATTAATCCTGTTGAATTTTTGAGTAACAAGACTGGGACGATCTTCTAAGAAGTTAACATGAAACTCCATTGAGTTTGAGTATATTTCGTACTTAAAACGACTTGAATAACCGGACTAGTGGCGCAGTGCCTAGAACTCTAGTTTTCCAAATTCCATAGTAAATACGGAAAAGCAACATCTTAAGTCGCAGGTATAATTGCTGCAAGCTATTGGAACGATTATATGTTCCTGATATTCATGAACAAGTTTATTTTTACTTGTTTAAGTTTGCTAGATAATTTTTTTCTTTTGTTAAACAACGAAAATTGAAGCAATAGTTTTATTTCAACTAATTTATATTCGTTTGTTCGACATTTGAGAAAAAATTGCGGAATTCCAAACTGATCATCATGAACACCTGAGTCACTCTTTTAACTAATAAAGCTCACTAATTCTGTCTCACTAAGACAAGGATAACTAGGTCCAGATTCGAAAGCTACAATTTTGACATGAAAAGCGTCTTCGAAAACACATCGATTAACGATATCAGAATAAGTTGTACGGGTTACCAAATCAATGCAAATCGATACAGTCAGTCCCACAACAGGTACCGCGGCATGAAATTAATGGAAAAACAAATTTCCACAGAAATACCTTTATCTCAATGTTTTAAATTTAAATTGTATTTATTTTTAGTTTTATTAGATATTGCAGGTAGAATGTCTCCTAACCGTTTGGTTTGTTATCGTTGGTAAATAGTTATTTGATGAATTCTAGGCAGTGCATTCAGTTGTTGCTGCTGATGCTGTTGTGATACTGCTCTGCTTAATATCGGGGAAAACCAAATGACTTGAAATAATACATACATAACATCCCATTTAAAAAAATACAAATTGATTTCGGTATAATGGTATAAAATCCACATTTTTATTAAAATGTGCTTCCCTCAGAACTCTATAACTTTACCTGGTCCGATTTTAAATTTCTTATATAGTTTTGCCATAATTTCAATGCATCATTTTAAGTGGCCTACCCTGTATACAATTTTGAATTTTCAAATTTATATTTTGGCCAGAACGCCATCAACTTCTAATGAACGCTCTCGCTGAGACACCCTGTATTTTTGTATCAATCCTTAAACATGTATAGTGACTTTCTAGAATTGGCACATTTTCATATCATCGACATTGTTTTAATGGTCATTTGAAATTTTGTTTCTTCTGTTGTACAGTCCCTATTCATTAATTAGGACAAAGTAATGTTTCATGAGAAAACAAGAAAAATCATCTGATGGTATTTGGTTTAAAGGAGGATGATGTTGAGAACAATTGAGGAAATCAATAGGAGAAACTAATAGCAATAAATAAGGGCTATTAACAAAAAAGCAAATGTTTGAAATGTTACTCGTTTAGAAAGCGTCTTAATAAAGAATTTTTTTTTCAGTTTTGAATTGTAAATATTTACTCGATGGTTTTATAGTCACCACTAGGGCTGGGCAAAGTATCAATACATCGTCCAGTATTCGATACCATTACTGGTATCGATTCACCGATACTTTGGAATCGATACCTTGAAATCAATACCTGGGTATCAGTGCCTTGGAATCAATACCTAGGTATCGATACCAACGAACTACGGTAACAACTACAGTATAATAAAAAATCATTTTTAGACAAATATATATGGAACTAGTTATCATATTGACTCAAATGAGGGTAGGTGTAATTATTCGCGTACAATAACAATAATTGTTATAAAAAAAGCCAAAGTCTCATAATATTGTATATTTGATACCGTAAATATGTTATTGAATATAATTATTGAAATCAGCCTGAAAAAATTTATACCTACAAATCAGTTCTAGATATTGATACCAATCAATTTGAGGTATCGATTCAGGGTATCGATACCAAGATATCGGTTCCCAAATATGGATACCAAGGTTTTGGTTCCCAAGTATCGATACCTGTCAATAACCGATTCCATTACTCGGAATCGTTACCTTGCACGGAATTGATACATCGGTAAGTATCGATACCTCGATTGGTATCGATATCCGATACCAAAAATGTCGGTATCGCCCAGCCCTAGTCACCACTGCTAACTAACTAACAATCAAACCTCGTTATTGACAGTTAATGGAACCGCATTTGCTTTTGTGTACAAAAAATATATTTTTGGAAGAAACAGTATGCTAGCAATATTGGATGCGAGATCGTTGCGTAACACATCCAATGCTCATTGTATATAAAAAATGTACATATTTGCCAGAAAAATATTGTTATGGCTGTGCTGGCGATAGATAGAGCAATAGGTATCTACTTATGATATGGGGTTTGCTTGATCGGGACTCCGACTGAGTTACCAGTCGCTGTTGGTATATAATTAATATCGCAACATTATTTATGGCGAGGTAGAGTTGCAGTGCACAGTAAAAAAAGAAAAACCAAAAATTCGCATGTTACTTAAGCGTTTAATGAACATGAATGAGGGGTGTTCAGTGTATTTTCTATATTAGGACTAGTTACTAATAATGAAGCTGAGGAATGTCACGACACTAATGTCAAATGGTATCTAATTGATACGATTAGTTCTCTTGTAACCTTCAGTTAAAGAGAGTAGAAAGGGGGGAGTGTTGGGATGTAAAAAATTGAACACCCTACTGTGATTAAATTCCTAGCTAAAGAAGGAATAAACAGTCAAAAATACTCTGTACTTCACTTACCAGCTTAGCTTCCAAAGGTTACCTCAAGAAAGATTCCGGGATTGCTTACTAGACTTCAAAAATGGAACTGTTATAGAATTTCTGAGGATGTGAGGTGAAGATGCATTGAGTGCTAATTACGACCCTGAAAGTAATTAGGATTTATCAGCCGGAAAAATTTTGTTCATAGTTTTATGGGATTCCAAGGATTAATACTGATCCACTATACAAAAAGATGAAACTATTAACTGAAGTCATATACATATGCAATAGCTTTGCATCGTTTAAGGGAGAGAGATTATGAAAGAGCAGAAATTACGTAAAGAGTGTTATTGTTTCATAAGAATATACAGGTTCACACGGCGTGAATTCGGGATAAACGAAAAAGATCCTTGTAAGACCTTGAAAAGCGTTTTTTTTTTCGATTGATGAGCAATAAATGACTATTTTTTATTTTAAATTTATACACCTTTTTTAAATGTTCTACGGAAAATAGAGATTAATAGAAAACACGCATTTTCTCTGATTGTTTTCGACGGCTCCTATATCATACATTTAAAAAGAGGCGTACTAAGACTTTCAAAACTATGTTCCAAAAAAAAAAGAAAAGGTAATATTGTAGCCGCTTCAAACGAAAATATATTGAATAATTTTGATTATTAAATCATTAATAACCTTGCCAGATAGCGTAAACACGTTAACGCCATTACTTGTTGCGCACGAATTATCAAGAAATTACCAGATTTTTATTTTTAACGCGTTATTAGTTCCAGGCTTTACGCATTCTTACCTGAAACTAAATTTCTCAACGCTTTCCTAGCCAATGATGGTTATGTTGATAATTAATATACTTAAAAAATAGCCGCTAAAATTCCACTAAAATGCGTTCCTTGTACAAATAAAATTTTCAAAAGGTACTAACGTTACGGATAACAGCGTAGGAAAAGTGCGGATTCCGATGAAATGTAGAGGTCATCGGTGAGAGAGAATTAAACAAAGCACGACGGTTGGACAAACGAAACGATGAAAACATCGCTGCTTGCTGACTGTATGCGAATAACGCAACCTCCACTGTTACAATAAACAAAAGTTCAAAAGGAGACATAAATCAGCACGAAAATCGGGCTAACACACAAAAGTAAACCCACCATGTAAACCGCGTAATATGCACATTGTCAGTACTTCTAAAATGTTTGAAATCTATTTACGGAGAATTCTAAAAATACGCGATTGTTTATGTATATAGGTAGCGATTTTATCGGCTATTGGATATTTAGGGGGGTTTCGTTATGAAATTATCGCCCGAAAGGATTATTTACTCAACACCGAAATTTGCGTACAAAGGTGTGCAAATCCGTGTAATATAGATTATAAAGCGCTCAACATGAGAAACGTGCCAGTTGAATCAACTTTACACAAACATTTGAAAAGTACGTGAAGGTCCCCACTTTTTTGCAAAAATTGGACCCTCCGTTGTATTACACACATTAAAAACTACTGATTGCGAATATTTTCAAAAAAAGAATTAAAAATTTATTAAGTAAATTGCTTGAAATTAAGCATACCTAACTGCATTCTTAACATAAACTATAAACTACTTTCTTACAGAATATCTGACTTTTTTGTTTTAATAATATTAGTTCCATAGTAGAAATGATTGCATTGATAATGTGGAGCAATAAACAAAAAAGAACACTTATATGTACCAACTACACTGAGGAACAGAGAAAAACTTTTCTGTTCCAACTATCCCATTCACATAAAAAAACAACAGTGTTTTATATATTTATACTGCAGACCTAGAATAATAACCTACAAATAACCAGAAATATTCCATTTATGCTAATAGCAGAGTGAGTTCCGGGAACTAATGGAAGTTTATTGCCGTTATGCAGAAGTACAGCTTTTAAATTAACTTTAGAGGAATTAATACAGGCTGGTTCCTCGGGAACTGCCACGATCGATTGTGGGAGAACTATAGCCAGAAATGATCTGAAATTTTGGCACTATACTAAAGTCGATGAGGGCCACTCGCCTAAAATATTTTCAAGATGGCGACGCTTCGGAATATACCGGAAGTAGGCACCAACTTCGTTATTTTAAATAGAATATTCTGTATATTGACATGTTTTTAGATTCTACGTGAAATTCTAAATATATTTCATGTATAATCTCATATAACTTAGTCTATCCTATTTTGACTTATTTACATTCTTATGCTAAATTTGACGTTTGCAGGCAGTTAATCAATTGTACTTCTTCCATATAAGGATTAGTTTATTATTTATTTTGAAGTAAATTCAAGTAAAATCAAGTAGATGATCTAATTAAACATTATTTGTATAAAATTGTTACAATTATTCATACAGAGTGTTCGAAATATACGTCTGAAATTGAAATCGGAAAATTACCGAAAGTCAATTTGTTTAAATAGAAAGCTGCAATTTTTATAATCTTGTTCGGCATTAATAATAAGGGTAACTTTGTATAAGCATGTCTATTATAAAAATTGATAGTTTTGGAAATATTGGCAAGTTAGTATTTTTGTCCTCTACAATTCATAACTATTTGCATTAGTTCTTTTTTAAGACACAGAATTTTTTGGCACAGAATATAGCATGTTAGCATTTCTTCATTGCTAAATGGCTTCTCCTCCATGTTTAAAAGTAAATTATATCGTATGAACAGTTCGGTAAAACAGCGTGCAACAAACAACAAATAACAATTAACAATAAATAGCAGCGAACAACAAAAATAATAAAGAACAGTAAAAACAATAATAACGACGCACAAAAACGTTTCTTTGGAAGAAGTAAAATACAGGTTACAAGACTGTATAACCGTTAAAATCGTTGTCAAATAAATGGTTTTCCAGCGCCTACCCATAATACACTATCGAACCTATGCTACCTGTCACTACGTTATTATTACTAGGCCTACTATAAAAGAATCTAAAAATAAATAAATTTACAAAATATGTATAATGTGTAATACATCATTGAATTCGTAACGAAAAATGCCATCAGATACAGGCTGTACTTTTTCCTCCGTCCATATAAAAAAAAAGAAGTTGATGATGGTTTCTCAAAAACGAAACGTCGGACAAAAAATATAAAAATACAGTCTTGTAGAGCTATAAAAGTGTCAATGAAGAACTTTTATTTATTTTTCGATAACTTGTAAAATAAAGATGAATATTGAAAAAAAAAACACGTTTTGCTAAATATCACAAAAGGGAAACAACTTAATTGAATGAAATAAACGCCATATAAAAAGGTCACTAAAATGCGCAACTTTTCGCCAATTTAAGCAACTTTGTATCTCTTACCGTTCCCGAGATCCCCATGCAGTTCATTCTTATCTTGGACACAGTGTATAAGAGAAGGAATGATGTTACAATACATTAAGTCATTTTTCTCAGAAAATGACGATTAATATTCTTTTGAAGAAGATTCTATCCTTGTAGCCGGAAACAAAACATTTGAGATTATTTTTTGGATAATTTTCAATTTCGTGTGAAATCATTAAGATCTTGTGTTAATAAATGAGGCTAAGATTGGTTCAAAAGTTGTATCACTAAAATCTGTTTCTTTTTGTTCTATACTACCATCAAAACCTCCGCTATCTTCATCTAATATCACATATTCTGGAAGCAGAAATAATAATCAGATCTTTGCGTTCTCTCTACTATAGGAATAGCAAATGGGATGTGACGTGTGCAATTTTTTAATGCAGTGAAAAGCCTAGAAAATCAATTGTTATACCAATTCTTCTACAATAATTTATTTGGAATTCTTACATACACGTTTGGGATCAGAATAGTGACTCATCTACAGAATAGTTGTATTTTTGGAAGAATTAAAAAATTTCGCTTTGTCAGAAAATGCATACAATACTAGTTCCAAAATGTTTGTCGCCACTACAGACTTTCATATATTTTTATTTTTGTATTTTTGGAGTAATTGATGAGCTTTGTAAGGGTGATAGATTTCCTGTTTTACAATTTTGACTGTATAATGACGACTTATATTATGGTTACAAGAGGAGTAGAAGTTTGAGGTAACTATTCGAAATCTATAACGAGATACTTTTTAATATTAGTATCGCAATTTTTTATCATTATATAATTTTTCATTTCGTTCTTAGTCCCTTAAATATTCTGGACGAATGGATTAACTAACAATAAGTATTATTAACAAGCATCAATACACTTTCTGATTTAGCAGAAACATTAATAGAAACAACAATTTCATATATTTCATATGCTTTTACGTTTATACACAGTATTTATTACTATTTTCTTAGACATTCTCTAATAGCTTCATACTTTATTAGTAAACTGTACCTTACGAGCTAATGATTACTTCCATATTGTATTTTCTAATGTTTCAAAGCATAACTAGAATAATAATAATTTTAATTATTCCTTTCAGTTAACAAGAGTATTTGCTGACGATGAGGCTCTTATCAATAAAAAGTTACCAAAGGAACTGCTTCTTCGGATATTTTCGTATTTGGATGTTGTTTCTCTGTGCCGCTGTGCGCAAGTATCTAGAGCGTGGAACATTCTAGCGCTGGATGGCTCCAACTGGCAAAGGATAGATTTATTCGATTTTCAAAAAGATGTAGAGGTAAGTTTGCAAACTTAATGAAGAGTTACGGAGGCACATTATGTCACTGACTTTGTTTGGTGTATTAATTGGTTCTGCAGTAAAACAACCAATTATGAATTTAAGAAGTCTTTATATTTAGAGCAGACTGTTAAGCCCACGGCTCAATTCATCAGAAGTTAACAGTTGAGAGTTGCTACATAGTACATACTGCCTTATGATTGGTCAAAATTTAAATATTTATTAATTATAGCAGAGTGCTCCGTAATCGTTCATGTAACTTAAATCTAGTCAATTTAACTTTACATGAAATCTACTTTTCAATAGACCCGTCTGCTGAAAATTTCTACATATTGCTTGCGATCATAGCCTCCGAATATCATCGTTAAGTAGCCATTATAATACTTTGAAAATTGAGTGACAAGCATTTTTATTTTCATTTTTATTTAGAAAGTTTTATAAATTAAAAACAATGCGCCAATGAAAACGCAACGATCCACCTTAAATAAATCGAAAACGTCAAGAAATACGAAAAAACGCCGAGACATGTCAATTTTTGTTTGAAAGGGGAAAACTTTTTCACCCATAAGAAAAGATCATGTTTTGCTCCTCCTAGGCCCTCCAGTATCGAACATTAAAATTTCAAATAGCACTACGTCATATTATTACAATTTTCTATTCTACATACTATTTACAACAACATTCATGCAGGTCATCCTATATCTATCCTCAATACTTTAGAAGATATTTTCTATAGTTTCAAGGGCTATTTTTATTTCATCTGCAAAAAATCTAGTCAACTATTGTTGAATTTGTTTTAACACAGGTATCAAATAATGTATGTACGTATGACACTTAGGGTGGGTTTATCAATGTGAGAATAAATAAATTAACTTGCAGACAAATTTTATTCGTAAGATAATTACAATGAAACGTTTATTGAGTTAAATAGAAGTTATCTGCAAGATTAAGCATTGTAGTTGCTAAATTTTATCTGCCAGTTAGCAATATCTGTCAGTTACTTACCTCACACTTTTATCCTCACATTGATAAACCCACTCTTAGTGGTAGTTGCACAAACTGTAGTTAACCTTGACTTCAACTGAACCGTTGATGTAACAGAAAATAACCTTAAAACTTTAGAAGATATCTTCTAAATCGCTGAGGGTAGGTATAGAATGAATACATGAAAGTTCTTTTATATATGCTACTAACATTATTTTAATGTAGTAATACTCATTAGAAGCTTTCAGAACAATCTGTCGTGCTTACAGTAATAACGTTGCTTCGTATTGAAAAATTCACCATCTTCTTAAAACGTTCTTTGCACTTTTTAAGCATTTTAGCACTTTGATTGGTAACAAAACCGCCAACTGCCGCATATGTTTTATTGTTTAGGATGTAAATTGCTAAAAATAGTTTGTGAAAGCCGTGGTCTCGCAAAATCTTGGTGGAAATATCAGTTTGAAATTCGTTATCACGAAATTGATTTAGAAAGCGTTTAATCATAGTGTTGGAAAGGGTTCCGCGTTAAGGTTTCGTTCAAAAAATACTGGAACAATTAAGCTCTACCTGGACATAATTGGCAAAAATTGGCAAATATTTTTATAGTGTATAAGATGATTACGCGAAAATAGTGAGGATGAGTAAGTACTGTTAGAAAAAGCCAAGCTTCATCAATAAAAAGTATGTTGTTAACTTTGTCACTTCAATCCACAGAACACCAAAAAACTTACACTAAACATTTCAAACTCTAAAACTAGTTTTATTACCAACAAACGGTTTTTGGTAAAAAGTTTGTTGGTGTTTTGTGAGTTGAAGTGTTAATGTTCTACTTCTGCATCAAGAGATCCAGCGAAGAACCTTGTAAACAGTATGTTGCGACCTTATATTTAAATTTAGTTGTTGAGGTAACCGTCTTATAGAAATAGTTGAATCTTTATGAACTATATTTTGACAATATTGTAGTAATACAATTTGTCTTTAGACACGCTTCAATTATCTAAAGCATATGAGGTAATTTCGTAGAAATCATAAAGTTTCGGGGTTCGAACGTTTGTTTTATATATAAAAGATGCAATCAAACTTCATCAGTTTAATGCCAAGTAAGATCAGTTCAAAATCATTTATGATCAGATAAGAACCAGTGAGAAAAAAAGTTAAGTAAAACCATGATCCAGGATTATCACAATCATGGTATATTAGGTATTAAGGACAATTTGATTGAAAGGTTGCCGTGTTCAATTTTAAGGGTAGTTTGCCTATATAGTGATATCGAACGTATTCGTTGAAGATCATATTCGTAGTTTATACTCGTATGTGTATAGAAATGTTTCGTCTAAAATATGTATACATACATCTTATCCATCTAGCATATTTATTTACCTTTTCTTTTTTCACAAGTCTTGATTTTGGACAAATATACACACTATTTTTAGTAATGAAAATAATGATTACTCTTAGGTATTGGCAATAGGAAATCTTTTGTTTTCCTGTTCTGTATATGTCAGGAAGCTTTCGTGATCGTGTTTATATCATATACTTACTCACGAATTTTTTCTCGCAAATGCTTAGTGATAGACCATGTATATTAAATTTTTTTTATGATATATTGTTAGAACCTTGATAGATTATTCTTTTACTCGTATTTGAAACTCACTAATTTATCTGTACTATATGTTCCTTAATTTTTTTTCGTTTCCTTTTTTAGGGTCCAATTATAGAAAATATATCACGAAAATGTGGCGGTTTTCTTCGTCAATTATCACTTCGCGGTTGTCAGTCCATAGCGGATGGATCGATAAAAATGCTAGCTCAAATGTGCCCAAATATAGAAGATCTCAATTTGAACGACTGCAGGAAACTCACCGACGCAACATGTCTAGCATTATCCAGACATTGTCCTAAATTACAGAAACTGAATTTAGATAGTTGCGCGATAATTACGGATTTTTCGTTAAAGTTCCTCAGCGAAGGTTGTCCGTTACTGAGGCACATCAACATCGGCTGGTGTGCTAACATCACGGAAGACGGTGTCGAGGCGTTAGCGAGAGGTTGTCCTAAGTTGAAGAGTTTTATAGCCAAAGGATGCAAACAGATCACGTCGAGAGCTGTTATATGTTTAGCTAGGTACTGTGAAGACTTGGAGGTCGTTAATCTTCTTGGATGTAGTGTAAGTATGTAGGACTAGGAAGAGGTTTTCAAAGTTATTTAATATTTAATCTAAACTTTACCTAATACCTAATTAGTAAATTGGAGTGGATTATGAGGTCCATAAATTTCCATTATAATCAATAAAATTATAGCAAAAATCAATAATTTTGCTGATACTACCGATCGGGCATTTATTGAATGTTCTCCATGCACGTTACAATTATGTAGAACATGTCAATTCAAATATATTTTTTATGTATTCTTTTCTATATACTTTTTTTAGAATATTAGAGACGAAGCAGTCCAGACATTAGCAGAAAGATGTAGTCAACTACATTATTTATGTATATCAGGTTGTTTACATCTGACCGACACTTCGCTAATAGCGCTAGCCCATCATTGTCTCAAGTTGTCTACGTTGGAAATGGCCGGATGTGTCCAGTTCACGGATAACGCTTTCCAGGCACTATCGAAAGTAAGTTGGAACCAATCCGCCAGAAAGAAGTAATAATTACTACTCCGGTATTTTTATCATAATCTTTTGACGTTTTTATTGTGTTACAGAACTGTCGTTATTTAGAGAAAATGGATTTAGATGAATGCGTATTGATAACGGATACAACATTAACTAATTTAGCGATGGGTTGTCCTAGACTTGAGTATTTGGTATGTTAGTATTAATTATTAGGTGAAAATTACACCTCAACTAAATAATTTTGTTTATTAGTCTCTGTCACACTGTGAACTGATAACGGATGAAGGTATTAGGCATTTGTGTTTGTCACCATGCGCTGCGGAAAATTTAACGGTTCTAGAATTAGATAATTGTCCATTAATCACAGATGCCTCTTTAGAATATCTAACATCATGTAGCAATCTACAGAGAGTGGAGCTGTATGACTGTCAGCTGTTAACTCGTGTTGGAATTAGAAGATTACGGGTATGTATAGTGGAATAGATTGAATTATTTGGTGTAGTGTAGAGCTCTCGCCAAATCGGATGGATGTTGCGCAAATACCAAATATCGCATGAATAGAGATAGCTAGATAGATATGAGTGCAAAAACGATACGATTAGACAATCTAACTTTCGCACAGCTTGGATCTATCCGATTTGGCGAGAGCTCTACATATGTTGAAATTCAATTGAATACTTGAATTTTGCTGAAATCTACGGATAAGATTTATAATGTATTCTTTTTATAACATAGTTTGATAGATTAGATCGAATGAGCAGTTAGTATAAAGAAATGATTATTCAATGATGTTTAACATCAATAGACTTGTTATATTTTCCGACTACTTGTTTTTGGACAGAATCTGGGGAAACATACTATAATTATAAGGAGTTAAGTCTGTTTTTTTTCTAAAAAATAACTTTTTTACAGCTACTTTCAACTTATTATTATTCTAAAAATTATGTCTGCTAAGATCCATTTTAAATTACAAAATAAAAAACAATTATAAGAAGCCATGATCGGACTATATGGTGGATATTCCAACTTCTGAAAGCTGCATTTGTAGTGAATAGCCCGTAAAATCACTACTATGGGTGTATTGTTATGTAATAATTGAACACATTTTATAAATTTTCTTACGTTTTGCACGAATAATGTCTTTCAATTTATTGAGTAAAGCTGCAATAATATATGCTATTGAGAGTTGTATTATGCTCTTTAAAGTCAATAAATAAAATGCTCTCAGAATCCCAAAATAGTGAGGCCTCACGTTATTCATTGATTGAACAACGTTCAGGATTAATCGATTTTCCACCATTCCATCGATTCCCTTTTTGGATAGAGCATCATAAAACACAACCATTGTTTTATCTCCGATCGAAATGGAGTCCATTGTTGGTTTTCTGTAGTCTCCACACATGTTTAAAAATGAACTCGCACATTTGACCCGAACTTGATGCTCTAGAGTAAAAAGAAAATTGAATTTAGAAATATATCGCATAACCATACTAGTTTTGTAGAATGTAATACTTTTAGTAATACTTGGAAGAAGCATTTATTTATCTGGAATTGCACAGAGCTGGGCGTATTGTAACTAGTTACAGTTACAAGTTAATATCGAGAAAAGTACTTTAAAATTTACTTACAGTTATAATGTCGTTTGAGTAATTAAATGCAATCACAATTACAGTTACAGAGAAAAAGGAACTGTAACTTGTGATAAATAGTTAGGACGTGGTCACACTGCAACAATTCCAATCGAGTACGATCGTGTTCAATCATGCATAAATAAGTAAAATTTACAATGGTGGTCTCACATCTAGCTTAGTTCAGTACGTCCTCGATTGAAATGTGTCTAAACTATTTGTAATTTTTGTATGTATTATAATCTATAAAAAAATCAAGACAAAGTATCCAAAGTTTATATATTGAAATGACACGTTCGAAAAAAGAACTGCTTGATGTTCCACGTTTCTACTCGATAGGTTTCGATTGTTGCAGAAGGACCACCTACATTTGAAATACCCTGGTTAGAATTATAATCGCTCGCATTTGATTGCAGACAATCGGTAGGTGGGACTGCCGCCTTACGAAGGTATGATATACAGAGTGTGGCATCTTCCTGGGATCGGCTGATTGTGGCTTTGCTATTTATTTTATCGAAAAATGTTCTTAGTAAAAGATGTCTAGAATGAAGTTATCTATAGCAAGAAAATATTTTCTTATGTACAGGGTGTTTAGTTTTGTCTGTACGTCAGGTTACTTTGTTTATTTAAATGGAACACATTATATATTATTGCATTCTTGAATTTCTTGATGTAATATAAAATTTTAATTAACATACTCTGCACTAAAACCCAATAGTTTTCGAGATATTCCGTTTCAAAAGGAAAAAAATGCATTTACCCAGAGTACTTAAAAAATGAATCTAGCCTTTCCTAATAATCGTTTTGAAACAAATCGTGGGTATTATTATAATGATACTTCAAGCTTTATTTTTCATGCTAAACATTCATATCATATTATACTGGGTGTTTAATAATCGAACTCGAAATTAAATACCTTCAAACGACTAAAACTCGTTTATTTCAAATGGAACACCCTGTATATTTTTATGCTAATTATTGCAGGTTTTCCTCTCTTTCGATTCCGCATAACATTCCCTATACCTAAAGTTTATACATTTGAAGTTCCAAGTAATTTTGTACAAAAATCTAAAATTTGACATAAGAAGATGCCACACCTTGTCTAAAGTATTGCTGAAAAGTTACATCTGCAGTTACTTTTGTACCTAGTATTAAGCAAAATAAAATTGAAGAAATAAAATTACTTTATGTTCTAAAACTAATGACTTTTAATTTAGTTTTATATTTGTTTTTACAAGGGTATCAATGTATTGTTAAAGTGATTTCTTCTAGCGTTTCTTTCATACAATTTATAAATCATATCTAGAAAGTGATTAAGAGAAATATCGACATTTAACACATCATTTATTGATACTTCATTACTTACACTTTTGACAATATTAAATACGATTATTACGTGAATTATGATTACGGATATATGTATATTTAGAATTTTAGCTTTTTAGTAGCTACTTAGCGATAAATGGCGCTAATAAATATGGAAGGCGAACGCTTTTTCACGATTTTTTTGACAGCAAAAAAGTTAAAATAATAAACTCAACCGAAACGTACAAAAATACAGAAAATCGAATTAAAAACATTAATATTCTACGAGGTTACTGATCGTTACAGAATGCAATATATGCTCTAGCACATAACAATTAGCGTGATAAAGTCATTAATGAACATAGAAAATAAGGTATACTATAGCATATCGACAAAACACAAAAGTAATTGTCTTTGTAACTTTATTATCTTTAATCATGATTAATTTTTGAGAATTATCGGTGACATTTTTTCAGAGAGAAGGTGTTCTGGGAGCAGCGCGGTAAAAGGTGAATCAAAAGCCATTTCAAATGAAGACAAAAACATTCGTTTGATATTTATGTAGTCAAATAGAGCTTACAAAATAAAAAAAAATCCTTACTCCTACTTAATTTTAACAAACAAACTGTTTATAAAGTACAATATGTGCCTATGTACAATATGAGATCACCATGTTCTTTGAACTACTAACTTTCTGTCCGCAATTTCGTTTAATTACGTAATCAAATTTGAAATAGTAACGGCCATTTTGAACTTTGTTGTTTTTGAACCGGACAATTTCAAAATCAAAAGCTGTGGGAACCTGACATTTCCAAATTTAATTCTATGATCGCACTGTGATCCAGCATTAGGCATGCGGACGTGCGTGGTCCTTTTTCTCTGCTAAATCCGCTAAATCGTTAACTTAAAACTATGGATAAAATCGTTCAAATCGTTTTGTTTATTGACAATCACACACATCATACGCGAATTTTCTTCAAGATCTTTGAAGGAAAGAACGAAAGTAGCTGTGCTTATGTTTAATTAATGCTTTGTATAAACGTTATAACGTTAATAAAGTATATGTTGAACTTTCTGATTAACCACTTTCTACTTTTAAAATATTACGGATATCCGTACTTGTCTAGAATCGTCTAGGGTTGGATCTCACCAATTCTAATAAATTGTACCAGAACCGTTGTTTATTATTATGATAACCCTTGTGTTTATTTGAATATACAATACTATAGTTTCATCAAATAGTACTCGATGCATTATGTTTGTAGTAAAACCAAAATCAAAAATTGGTGGTAATAGTTGCCACAATATTGTAGTAATGAATAATAAAACAAAATTATACAGGGTTTTCCAATAAGTACGATATGATTTTAAAATAAAATAAAATAGAAATGATTTTAGATATAACCACACTTTTCATATTATCTTATAGTATAATCGATAACGTTTATGTTTTGAATAGCACTTTGTTTAAATGTCCACCTCGGCTTCGTGTACACGAGTGAATTCGACGAATCCAATTTTCAACGACTTTCAATGTTCAATCTCAAAGCATCAAGTGTTTGTGGGCTGTTTGCATAAACCTTAGATTTTAAATAACCCCACAAAAAGTAATCTAAAGGTAACAAATCACAGCTTCTTGGAGGCCAGGGAACAGTTGAACTCCTTGAAATTATCCTTTCTCCAGACTTTTCTTGCAGTATGGCGATAGTTTCATGAGCAGTTGACATGTAGCGCTGTCTTGCTGGAAGCACATATCTTCTAAATCAAGCGCATCCAAATTTGGCCATAAAAAATTTGTCAACATTTGTCGGTCTCGTTCACCATTCATTGTAACTGAATCTCCAACCTCATTTTGGAAAAGAATGCTTATTTACGTAACCACTTAACCAAAAATGAGCTTTATCTGATAAGATAATTTTTTCCGCAAAATTGCGATCCCTTTCAAGTCGTTATAAATTCCAAGCAGCAAATTGGCGGCGCCGACGATGGTCCAGTGGCTTAAGTTCTTGGTTCAAAATAAACTTATACGGGTGTAAATTTAAATCTCTTTGCAAAATTTGCCAAGTTGTTGTTTTTTAAGTCCTAATCTTTGAGGAGGAATTGATAAATTTGGATCTTCTGCAACACTAGCTCTTACAGCAGCAATAATCTCAACAGTTCTGGCATTTCGGCGTCTTACTGATGTTTTTACATCGTGAAGAGTAAAGTTACTTTCAAATTTCTTAACGATGCGACGAATGACAAGCACAGAAGGGCGATTATTTAGACCAACATTTCTGCGAAGTGCGCGAAAAGTGTTTACATAAGAACGACGATTCTCGTAACATTTTTGGACAATAACCAAACGTTCTTGGAGCGAGCATTTAGCCATAATTGTTAGACTTTAGTGAACATAAATAACAACTAGTGACAGGTATAACTTTATTACCATGGTTACTAAATCATTACAAAATTATATCATTCTTATTGGAAAACTCTTTAGTTAAGAAAATACGACGAGTGCAATGAAAATAGATCAAGCATTAGAAGCGGACCACGTGGTTTCGACTTTCCAGGTCTCATCAGCGCATCTACGATTGCGAGATCTAATCTCATCGCCTTTCACCTCTCAACTTTAATTGTTATAACACTTCCGACTAATTCTATTGACTAATTTCAATGAAATTAAAACTACACTATTATAGATTAAAATTTTAGCGACAAATAAATTTTAATATTTTTTTTTACAAAATACGCACAAGCACTGATAACTGTAAATACATTTATGTCTTTTTCATCAATAAAATATCAAACGAACGATGGTTACAATAACTGAGGGAGATCTTAGTAAGCATGTTCATATCACTTTAACTCTACTACGATTTCTAATTGTGTTTATTTCATGAACAGTAATTGTGATCGATGTAACTTTTTTACTATAAATTTATTGTGTCTCTAACACTACGGTTTTCTAAAATAGCCGAATTAATGCAGATACAGTTACGTTTATGTTATAGAGGAACTGTTTATACTGCAGTTACAGTTACATAATATATATTCGGAGAAGTAACTGTAAAACGAATACATTACATTCTACATTCAAAGTAACTAGTTACAGTTACAGGTATCCGAAATATGTATTTAGTTCCAAAAGTTAATTACATTTTATAGCTACACGCACAGCTCTAACTGTGCTCTCATAAACGCAATTTCTAATTAAATGAATACTGCATGCATCTGCATTTATTGAATTATTTTCATATGGAAAACCATTTTTTTTCCAAAAAATAACCGTTTCAGAGATAATTCATCTGTTTCGTTCTCGATGGGCCATCCTGTATATACAACCATGAATGGGAATACTAATTACATTTTAAAACTGTTTAGTATAAATGTTACAGTAAAAGTATACACTACAGTTACTGTATACATTTGCCAGTAAATGTATACATTCCCATCGCATTTTAGTTAAAGTGCTAACTATGCAGAATGATGTTTACTAATACTAGTAAAAGTATACAGCTACTAGTAAAGGCATACATTTACTGCCATCGCTTAGATAAAGTGTAATACATATTGAGTTTGTATTATGTACTATGATTAGTAGGTAAATCAAATATGAAAAGGAAATAAGAAAACTTTATTTGGCTACCTCAACAGAATTGAACTAGAAAAAATACAATAATAAATACATATACATACGTACCTATATATACTATGTGAACATACATAGGTATATCTGGACATATAGAACTCTTTACTTATTTGAATAAAAATAAAAATGGATACAGAATGCCATTATTTTCTTTTCATATTTGGTTTACCTACTAATCATAGTAAGTACATAATTCAATCTCAATATGTATTACACTTTATCTAAGCGATGGCAGTAAATGTATGCCTTTACTAGTACATGTATACTTTTATTAGTATTAGTAAACATCATTCTGCATACAATAATGCAATTCGGTGCACTTCGGTGTCAAAAAAAAAAAAAAAAAAAATCATTCTGCATAGTTAGCACTTTAACTAAAATGCGATGGGAATGTATACATTTACTGGCAAATGTATACAGTAGCTGTAGCTTATACTTTTACTGTAACATAAACACATAATCATTGTAGTCTTCAGGCTTTTACGGCCGCTGTTCATGGCTGCTCTTCGGTTCTCGGGTTCTCTGCCGTGTAGAAAAGTTGTGGTACTTGACGTTTCGATCATCTTGTCGTGATCTTCTTCAGAAGTGAAGTGAAGTGATATATAATCATTATTAAACAGAATTGAATTAATTCATAATGATTCAATGTGAGTGAATTAGTATAAATTAGAAAAGATATGTTCTGTCTCACAATTTATATTTATTAAAATATGAACTCTACTTCTCTCTTATGTTTCGCCTATATGTATGTCATCATCAGGAGAGAATCTAAAACTGGTATGACAGTGTGCAATAAGAAGCTCTTTCATACACAATTCTAACATTTTTTCGTATGGCCCCACCGAATTAATTAGTCTAAAGTCATTTTACACTTTTTCGCTCCTATGACTTTTCGTATCTATACATGCCTTCTTCCAACCTTCAGGGCATACACCCTGTGAAGTAATAATAGAAGCTATAATTGGGACTAAATTGCTGGATCTTAATCAAAGATAGGGATGTAGAACTAATTCAATTCTATAAATTAGAAAAGATGTTCTGTCTCACAATTTGTATTGATTAAAATATGAAGATCAGGAGAGAATCTGAAAAACACATTATTTATTTGATTTGTGATTATTTAAATTAGTTTCTATTTTTTTAAATTAATATACTATTACAGTGTGGAAAAATCTTAAAGTACTTACAGTACCTATTAGAAACTAATTTCGAGTTTCAGAAAAAATATTCTTATAAATGGGGAATAATGGGATAAATGGGAATTTGTATTGAGTGTATTCTTAAATTTGCATCATGCGTTTGAGACTATTGACAAAAGGTTGTTGATGTATGTAAGGTAAAGTCTAACAAAAAATGTTTTTTATTACTTGCAACTTATAACCAAAGGCGCCGCCTCTAAGCTTTTCACCTCGGTAAGATATATAATGTAAACATCACATACTATTATTTTGTATCCTCATTGTATAAGACTAGTATGGTTATACGGGATATTATAAGAATTTGTATGAGCGGAGCACAGAAATCTTTTTTTTGAGTGTATACATTTTCAAGGATGCTATGAATAGTAGGTTGAGTGATTTATTATTCAGTGAAAGAATTATACATAGAGATTATACCGTGAGTTTTTTTTATCACTGAACATATTCCATATGTTCAATTTTAAACGGGACAAGTCAATGTATTGTAGACAATTGTACAATGCAAGTCAATGCACTCTTTGAAAAGTAAACATTTAAGTACGTCAAGATTTTATTTGAATAAATTAACTAGATTATTATTATTAGCGGTGCTGATTCTGAAATTATGTACAACAAAACTCAAACAAACCTATTGGTAAATGAAAACATTTCAAAGTAATTGTTCGAAGTGACCGCCTCCACGTTCTAAACAATAGGCTAAACGATAATAAAAAGCCTGCACAGTATTACGTATGAAATTGGGATTCAATGCATTATATACGCGCAGTGAGTATGCGATTCCTTAGTTCCTGAATATTTTCTATCTGTATATTGTTATAAATTTGAGATAACCCCAAAGAAAAAAGTCATTTGGTGACAAGTCAGGCGAGCGTGGTGGCCAAGCGATAGGCCCAAATCGCCCCATCGATCTGGAAACAGTTCATTACGGAATCGCGTGACAGCAGTGGTAGAATGTGATGGGCCGCTGTCCGTTTGAAACCACGCATTTTCTTTGTATACATTTTGTATTTGTGGAATAATACGTGTCCGAAGGAGTTCCAGAATCTTATTTGCGTTAAGCATGCCATCGATAAAGAACGGACCAATAAGGGTGTTGCCTATTATTCCAGCCTCTATTATCCTCTCATTATATTGGGTGTGGGGTAGATTATGCACGTGGCAGTTGGTTTGAGACCAGTACCTGTTGGAATAAGAAAGGAGTAGGACAACAACGATTAGAATTACAAAAGTAGGAACAAACCGTTTTGGGCATTTACGGTGCCATTGAAGGAAAATGATGCTTCGTCTGTAAAAACTATTTTTACTAAAATGTCTCCATTTTCATTTAATAGATTAAACATAGTTCCATAAAACTCAGTTTTTTTTATTTTATCATCTTCAAGCAGCTGCTGGTGATTGCCGAATTTGTAAGCTTTATATTTTTTTAATGTCCTAAACAGACCTGGAAACATTAAACTGTTGCGCTAGGTGTCGCAGTGAGGTAACATGATTTTCTTCAGCGTAACATAATATTGCTATTTCCACTTCCTCAGTAAGTATACTCAAAGAAAAAAGAAATGGGGCAATTACAATTCCCGATATGTATTGAAATTGTCCCATTTCTTTTTTATTTGAGTATACATGCGAAACCTTTGTTTTTTTTTAATGCAAATTAATTATGCAACCTTCTGTATTAAATTTCATAACAATATTGTGTATCGTGCCAATGGATGGTATTGGTCTGTCTGGATAATTAACCGAAAATAGGTCACGAATACTCCGCATAGTGTTATTATCCCTATACCAGTTTGCAATTGCTATTTTTTCTTCTGTAGTATACATGTTTGAAGTAAGAAGACGCAAAAATTAATATTAAACTTTATGTCTTTATAATATTGTCAAAATTGACAACTGTTAATATATTTGCTTTGCATTTGTTTTATCAAAGAGTGTTCAATTAATTGTCTACAATGCATTGACTTGTCCCATTTAAAATTGATTATTTTACACATACAAATATAAACCAATCAGATTCGCGTATTACTGAAGCAACTCGAAATTACAGCGATTATTTTACACATACAAATATAAACCAATCAGATTCGCGTATTACTGAAGCAACTCGAAATTGCAGTGATTATACAACTCATAATGTATTAATTCCCTATACCTCTACTGGACTAATAAGTGATAATCAAGCACCGTGCTTTTTCATTAATAAGCGATAATCACATTTGTTGATTTACCATAGCAACCGGTTTTAATCGTTGATTGTTCATTGCAAATTGCTTGTCAGTTACATTTCCTACCCGTCATAATTTGATTGAAAATGTCGTCAGACGGCGAAACTATGTTAGAAAATATTGATCAGACAGTTAAAAATAATAGAACTCTTAATACAGTGCGATCTGAAAACTACATATGATCACAATTTATGGAATTTTGTAAAGTTCGATCACAGATATGTATTATTAATTCCTGTTTTTTGCTTTATTATGCATTGTTATTAGGCAGCTCATAATGCTTGTCAGTGATGACATTTCCTATATGTATTAGTACCCGTTAGAAATTAACCTCAAAATGTCGTACCTAATTTAGTGAAGTTGATTTATTCGTTGTATAATCTAAAGAATACAACTCTTGGTTTTGTGATTATCTGCAATCGTCGGATTGGCACTCGATATGTTGCCAAATAATTCAACCGGGCGATTCCTTCGGACTCGTGGAATTAATATTTGATAATTTTTCGATAATTTTCATAGTAGAATAATTAGGCATTGATTGGAAATCGTTAATAGGATCGACATTTCTAAAGTTCTGTCAAAAAACGTTGTAATTTATATATGATTAATTTTTAGATAATTTTCATTTAGTAGAATAATTAGGCGTTGTTATGGAAATAATTTCACTATACTTCGGGCTGTCGTGGTCAATTTGAAATGCTTGTCAAATTGACACTCGTCTTCGTCGCTATGCAACAAGCATTCGTGAAATTATCGATAAATTCAAAGCTCTTATGGTATTACTACAGAACCTATGGAATATGTTCAGAGATAAAAAAAACTCACGGTAGGTATATATTTATTAATAAGCTACACTTCGATAGCTTGGTGGTTTAAGGTGAGAGTAGGTAATGTACTAAAGACGCCCAGTTCCAGAGGATTGCTTTCTTAGGCATCACGGGTGCTGTCCTCTACACCGTCGAGAGACTTAAATTTCTTAAAAATAAGGATTTTAAAAATAAAATTTATATCAATTTTATATCAATACCTCAAATTTATCATCAATTTAATGTATAGTTGGCTGTCTTGATGTTGCTGCTGCACAACTTTTAACACAAAATAACGCAATTAGTTTCTACTGTTAGGTTAGTACTATTGAGTCATGTTTAGAAGATGTCATTCTTGGTTTCTCAGTAGCGACACTGATGTGGTTTCGCTGTATCTATCTAGTAATTCGTAACTTAAATTCGACACTTAACTAACAATAAGCACTTTTATTACACTAATCCTTTTTTAACTAAAATATCAAATATACAGGGTGGGACACCACATTCGCCTCGGTTGATATACAAAAAACGATAACACGTATTTAAAATCTTTTTATTGGAGTATGTGTAGGTCTATTAGGAGCATGTTCTAAAATTATTTTGAAATATACAAGGTGTTCCAAAAGAAAGTTACACATCAAAGTCATCAAAATTCGAATGGAACA